>JAUCMX010000028.1:956320-1066320 GCA_033459395.1 Hemibagrus guttatus
GCATTCCCTTTTTTATTCATCTGCTGTCAGCAACATTGGGACTGTTCTTGGGAAATCTGATGCTAGCACACACACACACACACACACACACACTACAGGTAGCTGAGAGGGGAAAGTGACACTTCTGGAATAGATCCAAGTGTATATACATATACATATATATGAGGCAGGAATAATATAATGCCAGAGGAGATGTAATGAAAAAGGTGTGACCTTTAGAGCGCCACTAAGATGTGAGACGGAAACGCTGTTAGGTGATAAAACGCTTCACGCTGCCAGAACATGAGGTGAAACAGAAATAAGGACATGAACAATAAATAAGGGATGATAAACTCCTATTTTTTTGTCCACTTGAGGCAGTATTGAGATTTCTTTGCTCTGTATGTGAAGTATTCGAGCTAAACGCATTATGGTGTCAGTAATTCATCAGGAATTGCCACATATTAAAAATCCTACTTTCCATTATTCATCCAGATATTGAAAAGTGCAGTGGCTATTACTACACACACACACACACACACACACACAATGGATCTGGTGGAATTTTCATTTCAAACTCTAGAATTTTTTTATGATGTGCATTATTTCTCTACACATGCCGCATCATCAAACCTGTCAGGCATCATACTCATCACAGCATCGTCCTCATCCTCATTCCCTCTGATTCATCCGCTTTTCTACACACTTCACAATTCAACTGATCCTCATTGTTTCCCAGGAATGATTTCTGAAGCAGCTCTGATTAGAATGAGGATTCTGAGGACGGCTGTGGCGTTTTAGTAAAAAAATGTGATTGGTTATTTGTGCTTGTGGACACCTAACCATCACATCCATAATTGGTTCTTTTCCAAACAGTTAGCACAAAGTCTGAAGCATTCGATTGTATAGAATGTAGGGTAGGGAAGGGAAAGGAAGGGAAGGGTAGGATAGGGAAGGGTGGGGAAGGGAGGGGAAGGGTAGGGTAAAGTAGGGTAGGGTAGGGAAGGTAGGAGAAGGGAAGGGTAGGGTAGGAAAGGGAAGGGTAGGGAAGGGTAGTGAAGGAATGGGAAGGGAAAGGAACAGAAGGGTAGGGAAGGGATGGGAAGGGAAGGGAAGGGAAGAGTGGGGTAGGGAAGGGAGAGAAGAGAAGAGTGGAGCTGATTATAACAGTGATGGAGAAATAAATTAGGAATGATATGTTCAACAAGAAGAAATGTGGGAGTAGCAGGTAGAGGTTAGGGTAGTGAAGGAAGTGAAGGGAATGGAAGGGTAGCAAAGGGAAGGGAAAGGAAGTGTAGGGAAGGAGGGGGAAGAAGCGAAGAGAAGAATGGAGCTGATTATAACAGTGAAGGAGAAATAAATCAGGAATATGTTCAACAAGAAGAAATGTGTGTGATGGTCAAGGGTTAACAAACTGCTGTAATAGAGAAATTGGGGAACATTATGACATTTTGGGTTTTTGTAGGATTGAATCAGGACTGTGAAGTTAACAGGGTTAATTGCTGTGATCCCAAAAAAACATAAACTTAACTTTCAGTGTCACTTTATTCCTTATTACTTTATTATTATGCCATCTCATCAGTTTACAGACACAAAGAGTGCTGAGGTAGCTGATTCACTGATAGTTGTGCTTTTTTCTAAATGATTTAAAAAGTCTCTGTCATTCTGCATGGCTTGATAAAAATTTACCATCAAACCTTTGTTACTGCACAAAAAAACTCTAATAGCAAATGATCATGTGTCTGATTTATACATAATTGTGTGCTAATAAGCTGTATATTAATATTATATATTAATACAAGCGGGTTATGACTAAGTGTCTAGGGTGAACTGATTTGTGTCTTTCTCTCTGTCTCTCATCTTATTTCTCTATCAGAGATCGTGGAGCGTGTGGCAGATGGACGATGGCCCTACCTGCGCCCCCTGCTGTGCACTCAGAGCCACAGTGAAGAGCTGGGGCAGCTGATGCAGCGCTGCTGGGCAGAGGAACCCAGCGACAGGCCTGATTTTAACCAGATCAAAGTGATGCTGCGCAAACAAAACAGGTGGACAATACATGATAAATAGATGTTGACATAGAAACGCAGCCTGTAATATTTAGCTTAAAATCACAACCAGTGCCTTCTATGAAATGTCTTGAGCACACACCGGCCTTGCTTTTTACAGCCCTAAACTAGCAGTTGTGACAGGAGTTCAGTAGAGAGAGTTGTAACAAACAGTAGTGATAGGGGTATAAATAATTCAGTAGTAATGGTAGTTCAGTAGTAAAAGTAATGACAGATGTAACAGCAGTAAGAATAGTTCAGTAGTAACAGTAATGACATTTGTAATAATAGTGATAGTAACAGTAATGACAGTTGTAATAATAGTGATAGTAACAGTAATGACTGATGTAATAATAGTGATAGTAACAGTAATGACTGATGTAATAATAGTAATAGTAACAGTAATGACTGATGTAATAATAGTGATAGTAACAGTAATGACCGTTGTAATTATATTGATAGCTACAGTAATGACCGTTGTAATTATATTGATAGTTACAGTAATGACAGTTGTAATTATATTGATAGCTACAGTAGTAACAATGACAGTAGTAACAATAGTGAGAGTAGTTCAGTAGTAACAGTAATAACAGTTGTAATAATACTGATAGTAATAGTAATGACAGTTGTAACAGTAGTTCAGTAGTAACAGTAATCAGTTGTAATTATATTAATAGCAACAGTAATGACAACAAGTAACTGTAGTGAGAGTAGTTCAGTAGTAACAGGAATGACAATTGTTATAATAATGATAGTAACAGTAATGACAGATGTAACAGTAGTTCAGTGGTAGCAGTAATGACAGTTGTAACAGTAGTTCAGTATTAACAGTAATGACAGATGTAACAGTAGTTCAGTGGTAGCAGTAATGACAGTTGTAACAGTAGTTCAGTAGTAACAGTAATGACAGATGTAACAGTAGTTCAGTAGTAACAGTAATGACAGATGTAACAGTATTTCAGTAGTAGCAGTAATGACAGATGTAACAGTAGTTCAGTAGTAACAGTAATGACAGATGTAACAGTATTTCAGTAGTAGCAGTAATGACAGATGTAACAGTAGTTCAGTAGTAACAGTAATGACAGATGTAACAGTAGTTCAGTAGTAGCAGTAATGACAGATGTAACAGTAGTTCAGTAGTAACAGTAATGACAGATGTAACAGTAGTTCAGTAGTAGCAATAATGACAGATGTAACAGTAGTTCAGTAGTAGCAGTAATGACAGATGTAACAGTAGTAGCAGTAATGACAGATGTAACAGTAGTTCAGTAGTAGCAGTAATGACAGATGTAACAGTAGTTCAGTAGTAGCAGTAATGACAGATGTAACAGTAGTTCAGTATTAACAGTAATGACAGCTGTAACACTAGTTCAGTAGTAACAGTAATGACAGCTGTAACAGTAGTTCAGTAGTAACAGTAATGACAGATGTAACACTAGTTCAGTATTAACAGTAATGACAGATGTAACAGTAGTTCAGTAGTAGCAGTAATGACAGATGTAACAGTAGTAGCAGTAATGACAGATGTAACAGTAGTTCAGTAGTAGCAGTAATGACAGATGTAACAGTAGTTCAGTAGTAGCAGTAATGACAGATGTAACAGTATTAACAGTAATGACAGATGTAACAGTAGTTCAGTAGTAGCAGTAATGACAGATGTAACAGTAGTTCAGTAGTAGCAGTAATGACAGATGTAACAGTAGTTCAGTAGTAACAGTAATGACAGCTGTAACAGTAGTTCAGTAGTAACAGTAATGACAGATGTAACACTAGTTCAGTATTAACAGTAATGACAGATGTAACAGTAGTTCAGTAGAAGCAGTAATGACGGATCTAACAGTAGTTCCGTAGTAACAGTAATGACAGATGTAACAGTATTTCAGTAGTAGCAGTAATGACAGCTGTAACAGTAGTTCAGTAGTAGCAGTAATGACAGTAGTGGTGATATAAGTGACAATAGTTCAGTAATGACTGTATTAGTTTCCTTTACAAGCTAACTTGTGATCACTGTAATAAACTTTCTACACAATAATAGCAACAGTAGTGCACCAACAAGCAGTCTGAGTGTCACCACAATGTTAGTCATAGAAAGCAGCTAAAGAAAGACTACAGAAAACAACTGTTTATCTGTCCCTCCCTGTAGAGGCTATGGCTCCAACATCCTGGATAACCTGCTCTCTCGCATGGAGCAGTATGCGAATAACCTGGAGGAGCTGGTGGAAGAGAGGACCCAGGCTTATCACGAGGAGAAACGCAAAGCTGAAGCCCTGCTCTATCAGATCCTGCCTCAGTGAGTGTGATCCTCTGCTTTATCCATAGACGCTGTACATGTAAGGTCATTAATGGGGTTAAAACACCTCCATTCTGTGACTTTGTGACTTTGTGTGTGATGCAGCTCGGTGGCGGAGCAGCTAAAAAGAGGCGAGACGGTGCAGGCCGAAGCCTTCGACTCGGTCACTATTTACTTCAGCGATATAGTGGGCTTCACGGCTCTGTCTGCAGAAAGCACGCCCATGCAGGTGAACAGATTCAGACACCGATTCAGATCTGATCAACACGTCATGGCTGAGTTACAGTGCTGACCCACAGACTCATGTTTCCTCAGGTGGTGACTTTGCTGAATGACCTGTACACGTGCTTCGACGCAATCATTGATAACTTTGACGTTTACAAGGTACAGATACATACTTTAGGGTTCAAAACTATGTGACCCATTATATTTATTAAAGATGATCCTAAAAGTTAATAACATCATAATATTTGCGACAAAAAAAGACAATTTCAGCTGAATTTGATATTCATTCATTCATTGTCTACCGCTTATCTGATCTATTCTCGGGTCACGGAGAGCCAGGTGTCATTGGGCATCAAGGCAGGATACACCCTGGACGGACACTCTCATTCACTCACGCAATCACACACACTATGAACAATTTAGAGATGCCAATCAACCTACAATGCATGTAGGGGGAGGAAACCGGAGTACCCGGAGAAAACCCCGAGGCACGGGGAGAACATGCAAACTCCACACACACATATGGCAGAGGCAGGAATCAAACCCCCAACCCTGGAGGTGTGAGGCAAACGTGCTAACCACCAATCCACCAAGCCACCGTACCCCCCTGATTCAAGGATTGCCCCCCTTGAATTTGATATTCTGAAATATATTTAATTACCTGATTGTTCCTACACAGTATTTTTTATTCATGTTAGACATAGAAGTTTTATGATCCTAACATAATCTCTTTATATTATTGACAAAAAACTTTAGTTTATTAAAAAATTATAGAATTGTGTGGAATGAAGAATGTAATTTGCACGAAGAATATAATTTGTGAAGAATATAATTTGCTGAAAGTACATTAGTTTAAAAACTAATTAGCTTCTGGACTTTTGGAATCAAAAATATATATAATATATATATATTATATATATATATATATATATATATATATATATATATATATATATATATATATATATAATAATCCTTTCATTTATTTACTTTATGTTGTTTTGATTTAAAATACCAAGAGGCAAAATGTATAACTATGTTAATCCAGATATGTGTATCTGTGTGTGTGTGTGTGTGTGTGTGTGTGTGTGTGTGTGTGTGTGTGTGTGGCACCCCCAGGTGGAGACCATTGGTGATGCCTACATGGTCGTATCAGGACTTCCTGTGAGGAACGGGAAGCTGCACGCACGGGAAATTGCCCGAATGTCTCTGGCCCTCCTCAAAGCCGTGCACACTTTCAGGATCCGCCATCGACCTGACCAGCAGCTTCGCCTGCGCATCGGCATTCACACCGGTGAGGACAAGGGGTCAGAGGTCAAATTCGGGAAAGAGTCTGGCATTTCAGACAAGGCTCTAGTAACAGTCTAATCTAGAAGTAATTGTGGAAATGACTGTCTGTGTGTGTGTGTGTGTGTGTGTGTGTGTGTGTGTGTGTGTGTGTGTGTGTGTGTTGACAGGTCCTGTGTGTGCTGGGGTTGTTGGACTGAAAATGCCAAGGTATTGTTTGTTTGGTGACACAGTTAACACGGCTTCACGCATGGAGTCAAATGGGGAAGGTAAGATGCCAGTTGTCTGGTGAACACTGTACATAAACACATTAAGAACATGTGTAACTGTTGATCATTCCTGATGTTTTCCATGACATTTTCCTACTGTACATTTTTGGAAGGAGGCTCCAGTACCAGGATTTTGTAACACTCAACAGAGGAAAAACTTTTAGAACTTTAGCACCTCTTGTAACATGATGAGATCTTTTTATTTTCTATACTTCAAGAAAGAGAAAAAAATTGGGTTGTTTAGGGAACACAAGTGATAACGTGAGGAACTAACTGGAGCCACTGATATTCCACAAGATTAAATGTAACTATAAATGGATAAAAAGTGCATGTTGTTGTTTTAGAAATGTAAACAGTTGTCAGTGTTGACAGTGTATAATCAGCTTTGCGGTGTTAATGCTAATTCTGATCCCATCCATTGTTGATGATTTTACCAAACCAGCATCACACCAAGTGCTTTTCACTATTTCTACTACTACTATATCTCACCTTATAACATGTCTCATAATCTGTGTATTATGGACTTTAATTATTTTCTGTATTGCACTGTTTGTTAATTAAATGTATAGTGTAATTATTTTCTTTTATATTTGCATAAAAGAAATTATATCTGTACTTTTGAGGGTCACCAACAGCCGGTACCAAATTCCTTGTGTTTGTAAAAACATACAGTGGTACCTCCGCATACAAATGCCTTCCCCTTATGAATTTTCGCCTTAAGAATTTAAATTTTCATCGGTATACGAAGCATTTTCAGGATACGAACGAACCGAACCGAACCGAACGCCGGCTAAGTACATCCGAGAGCCATTCAAAACTTGTTTGCATCAGTGGAAAGCCAAGCAAAGCCAACCGAAGCAAGTTTAGCGAATTTTCGCCTTAAGATTTTAAATTTTGCAAGAAATTTTGCATTGGTATATGAAGCATTTTCGGGATACGAACGAACCGAACCAAACCGAATGCCGGCTAAGTACATCCGAGAGCTTATTTGCGTCAGTGGAAAGCCAAGTGAAGCCAACCCGAAGCAAGTTTAGCGCTACTTGGGGGCGGTGGTAGCTCAAGTGGTTAAGGCTCTGGGTCATTGACTGGAAGATCAAGGGTTTAAGCCCCAACCCCACCAAGCTGCCACCGTTGAGCCCTTGAGCAAAGCCCCCAGCCCACCCTGCTCCAGGGGAGCTGTATCATGGCTGACCCTGCGCACTGACCTCGACCCACAAGGATGGGATATGTGAAGATAGAATTTTACTGTGCAGTAATGTATATGGGACAAATAAAGGCAACTTAAGTTTAATTATTTTTCAGTCAGTAAAACCTGTTCTGTTAGAGTCAACCCATGATACCAACCAGCATGCGTTCAAAAGCTAGGTGATTTTTCGGGCGTTTTTTTGTTGACAGATTGGTGGCGTGGGCGGTCTGTTCTATTTTTAGCCCAAGCTTGGTGGCACGACTTCCTGTGAGGAGCCTTGACATGGATTGCTTGGCTTGGGTCAGTTCTTTGTAAGCGGCCATACAATGATTATCTGCATTTACATTATTTCTTATGGGAAAATTTGTTTCACAATACAAACGTTTGCCTTAAGAACTCGCCTCCAGAATGAAATCAATTCATACGCTGAGGTTCCACTGTACTTGGCCAATAAATCTGATTCTAGTTTATTCCTTATACAGTGAGTTGAAATGCTCTGCTTAGGCCCTGCTATAAATACATGCTTGATCTGGTCATTAAATTCACACTGACAGGTTTATCAGCACATATGCTCTCCAGTTATCGTGCTAATGTCAGTGTTTTGGTCTCTTCTTCTGTCAGCGCTACAAATCCATGTATCGGAGGCGACGCGAATGGTGCTGCAAGAGTTCAACTGCTTCCAGCTGGAGCTGAGAGGAGACGTGGAAATGAAGGGCAAAGGAAGGATGAGGACCTACTGGCTCCTGGGGGAGAGCACAGACGAGCATGCCTGAGCGAGACGTCCGAGCAGCAGCACACAGGAGGAAGCACGGGTAGAGAAATATATACGATCATGTAGCAGAAACGTTTCGAGGCACAAACGGCCATGATGATAGCGAGAGAGAGAGAACCACAGCGATGGAACTGATTGCAGGGTGGAGCTGCACAGGTTTGAGGAAATCCCTGGAAATTCCTTTTGGGGTAAAATAAACAGGAAATCAGCATCGCTTTCAGGAATGGACGTTTGCAATACAGTAAACATTTCAATCAGCTGGACAGCATCATCTAGTGGTATGATGTCTTTTTCTGTAGTTTCCGTAGGATGGCTGAATAGTTTGGTCATCGTCTCTGAGTAATTTCCTTCGAAGAAATGGGGTTTGTTTTTATATATGAAATGAGAAGTGGTAGAGGATTTCAGATGGTCATGTATCATAATATATTATATTTTGATAGAGTTTGGAGCAGTGCACCACCTTGTATCATACTGAATGTGTTAAAAGTTTTCATTGTTATTAAATGCCTCTTAGCTCAGATAAAACTGACTGACCTGCAGATATGTAAGAAATCATGTGCCAATGATCATGATATCATGATATTTCACATACACATCTAAATATTGTATAGGCGTTCAGTTTAGTTCTCACAAGACAAAGGCAGTTACCTGATTTTGGCAGTATTTGAATGTGCACAAAAATTAAAATAAAAACTATATATATTTCCTTATTTTGGCATTGTTTCAGGGTGCAAAAAATTGAACAGTGTTTTGACAGCTAGACTTTAAAAAACCCTTAAATATATTTGTCCAAAACAATGTAGAAAGTTTTTACATTTACAGTTACATTACAGTTTTTACATCTAGATTTTTTATCTAGGCCTTATGCAGATAACACATTTTTAAATAATACCAGTGAGCAGCATCAGTCCTGCAGGGACCTGTGTTACTCACAAGGTCATTAAAACCAATAAAGATTCCTACATTTGCCTGAAGCATCACAGGAGAGCAATCCCATCGCTCTGTCCACCAGTTCAATTCAATTCAATTCGTTTCAATTTGATTTGTATATCGGTTTTAACAATGGACATTGTCTCAAAGCGGCTTTACAGAGATATAAAAACTCACAATAAGAATTATGTTTTAACTTTCAAATTGTAATTTAGATTTATCCCCAGAGGCAACAGTGTCCAGTGCCAAGGAAAAACTCTCTGAGATGATACGAGGAAGAAACCTTGAGAGGAACCAGACTCAAAAGCTGAAGCGCTAGTAACTAGTAGTTATTGTTCCATAAAAAATAAAAAAAATAAAACACTGACAGAAAAATCAATTGCTGTGAATGTTTGTAATTATGGTTTACAAAATTACCATATTAATATTAAATACCGTATTAAATAATAAAAAATATTAAAGTATATATATATATATATATATATATATATATATATATATATATATATATATATATATATATATATATTTTTTTTTTTTTTTTTTTTTTTTTTTTTTTTTTTTTTTTTTACTCCTCCCGAACATCACCTGGTCTCTCTGGTCTTGAACTGTCCTGATTTTTTTTTTGTGTCTCTGTGTCCACTGTAGCTTCAGATTCCTGTTTTTGCCTGACAGGAGTGGAACCTGATGTGGTTTTCTGCTGCACCTCACCTCATGTTTTAGTGTCTTGTTCATTCTGAGATGCTTTTCTCCTCAGCACGGTTGTAAAGAGTGATTATTTGGGTAACTCTAGCCTTCCTGTCAGCTCCAAGCAGTCTGGCTGTTTTCTTCTGCTCTCTCTCATCAGCAAGGCCTTTCCACCCAAAGACGCGTGGATGTTCTTACACCATGCCATGTAAAACCTAAAGACTGTTTTGTGTGAAAATCCCAGACGATCAGCAGATTCTGAAATACTCAAACCATCACTGTTCTGATGTTTAATGTGAACGTTCACTAAAGATCTTGACTCGTATCTGTATGATTTATTGCCACCTGATATTCTGATTAGGGTCATAATTTAAAATGGTGATAAAAGGTTTTGAACTTTTCATGACTCATAATATTGGCACATGTCTACATTTTTTTTGTCATTTCATCTTCGAATATAGTTTATTTACGAAACATGTTAAGAACGCTCGTTCTGGACAAAAACCTCAAAGAGATCAAGCTGCGACAGCTTGCGTGCTGAAATGAACTACGATACACCGGATCATCTCTCCAAACCCTCCTGAGGAGAAAGCTTGTACAGCACATCCATGTGCCAGCTCTTGGACTCCACAGACACACTGATTGTATATGACCTGCTCAAGTGCTCACAAACCTGTAGTTCCTTTTAAAAAGAGTATACATGTGTGTATGTAGAACAGAGTTTAAAAAAAAAAAAAAAGTTTGCCAAATTCTGAACTTGTAATCCTATTGTAACACTCAGACTCTATGAACACACCACAGCAAGATCAGTTCATGTGGTGAAGACATTTGATTTATAATGTGATGTATTAAAAGTGCAGCTCAGTGTTTTTTCCCCTCTCTCTCTCTCTCTCTCTCTCTCTCTCACTCTCTCTCTCTCTCTACTCTCTCTCTCTCTCTGTCTCTCTCTCTCTTTCTCTGTCTTTCTCCCTCCCTCTCTCTCTCTCCCCCTTTGCCTCTGTCTCTTTCTCTCTCTCTCTCTCTCCCCCATCTTTCTTCCCCTGCCCCCCCCCCCCCTCTTTTTAGGAAGGGCTTCGATCTTGTGTTTATTTTTATTAGCTGTCGGAAAATTGTGCTTCAGGAAAAGTTGGGAGATTATAAAAAGAATCTAAAATATATGTTATAAATATATTACTGTGAGTATTCATGTATTTTATGGTGTGACTGAGCTTTTGTAAAAAAAAAAAATAATAATAATAATAATAATAATAATAATAAATAAAATAAAAAAGCTAACAACAATAAACTGTAAATATGAGTCTTACATGGAATCATTGTGTAACGCAACACTCTAACTGTAAATTGTTTCATGTTATAGGATTAATAGATATTAATAGATTTTAATCGTGATATAAATATAAGGTGGGGGGGGCACGGTGGCTTGGTGATTAACACGTTTGCCTCACACCTCCAGGGTTGGGGGTTCGATTCCCGCCTCCGCCATGTGTGTGTGGAGTTTGCATGTTCTCCCCGTGCCTCGGGGGTTTCCTCCGGGTACTCCGGTTTCCTCCCCCAGTCCAAAGACATGCATGGTAAGTTGATTGGCATCTCTAAATTGTCCGTAGTGTGTGATTGTGTGAGTGAATGAGAGTGTGTGTGTGTGCCCTGCGATGGGTTGGCACTCCGTCCAGGGTGTATCCTGCCTTGATGCCCAATGACGCCTGAAAAGGCACAGGCTCCCCGTGACCCGAGAATAGATCGGATAAGCGGTAGACAATGAATGAATGAATAAATATAAGGTCATTTTTTGTGATGTTATTTTTGTAGTCTGTAAAGCTGAATCACTGAACTCAGAATCGCTTGATTTATTGATATATCTGATCACTGTTGCACTGTGTTAACTCGTCCATTATTTTTTTTTAAACCTAAAGAAAAAATAAGGCATCAATCATGTCTCAAGTTATTGATATTACCCATGAGGTAAGTGGAGAATTTTTGATATTATTATTATTGTTTTTTTATTATTATTATTATTATTATTATTATTATTATTATTATTAGTGTTGTCGTTGTCCATGTAGGCATATAAGAAATCATTCAGAGATGAAGGGACTGTCTTTCCTGTCTTTTCATCTTTAGGTATTAAAAGAAAAAGTCCACCCTAAAACACATTAAACATGGTTATGTAGAAATATCTGTGATGTAGTTAGAAGAGTAAGAGGCCTTTATTTTCTTCTTTCTAACTCTTTTCTTCGCATATCCCATCTTGTGTGTGTGTGTGTGTGTGTGTGTGTGTGTGTGTGTGTGTGTGTGTGTGTGTGTTGTACTTTCATTATTCCCAAGAGTCACAGATGTACAATGTTAATACTAGCACATCAACAATGATGTTTAAAAGAGAATAAAATTAAACAAACGTAAATGAACTAACAAGTTCCTCTGTTAGCACTTATAAACAAACGAGCTTCTTTGCTCTTCCTACCATTTTGTAGCTACATTTAACATCATATCGATGAGAAATCTAGCGTTAGTTGTAGTGCAGACATTGGACTCAAAGTCCCAGAATGAAACGCAGTGATAATGGACTCTGTTTGTTAGATATCAACGAGAGTGTGAATGCAATTGACAGGGAAGTTGGCAAGCTGGAAACTGATCTGTTAGAGGGGTTTGTACAGATATACAGGTGAAAGAACTGGACCGATCGAAGGACTAAAGCGCTGCTGCATCACGCTTTTTTTTTAGGAGGCAGTGGAATGGCATTGTGGGTAATCATTAAACTACAAGTTGATGAAAGACGTTCAGAAGAAAAAATTTAAAGATAAATACTGTATGACACTGAAGATCACGTTATTTATAAGGATTAATAGGAATATTGTTCAGGGTGGATTTTTCCTTTAAGTTCATGGTGAACTCTGAAAGCAGAAACTCAGCATTTCTGTCGTTTTATGGCTGCAAAGTTGCATTTGCATTTTAAATGATGAGAATTAAAGTTAAAACAGTCACTGATCAGTGTAAATCAGTGTAAAAACAGACTGAATAGTGAAGCAGATGTCGACTTAAACGCATTCCTGCAGACTCCAGTGAACTTTAAGGGCCATGTATGAGCTGACTGTCACCACGTTAAGGTCTTTTTTCTTCTTCTCCTCCATAAAAAGTCTCCTGACCACAGCGCCCTCGTGTGGTCAAACGATCAAGAACTTATTATTAAGAAGTTATTTTAGACGTTGTACGAATGGTGTCTGAATGGTAAAAACATAACTAAGTTGACAACAGGTTTAATCAGGTCAATCAATGTTTAGGTTCAGGTTTAATCAATGTTTTTTACTTTAGGACTAAGTTTGAAGACAGCTTTTAAGAACCTTTATGTCCGAATTCCAAATGCCTCCACGTTGTCTATGTAGGGATACTACATAGGGGTTGAAATAACGGCTTTTAAGCCTTACGTAGTGCACATAGGGTCCAATGAGAACGCTGTTTGAGAGTCAACCAATCACAGGGCGCGGTTGACGCGCCGTAACACTTCCACGATTGGTTAAGTTCAACGTCATTCAAGTGCATTCCGAGGACGATTGGTTCAAACTCGTATCTTTGTCCCGCCTCTTGGTCAATCGAAGGGACTACTTCCGGTAGGCCGCCGTGTGTCCTGCGGAAGTGGGACCGTTGTAGTCGGGACACTGGCTGAAAACACCGGAGCGGCCTCGCGTAAGCTGGCGAATTCGCTTCATAAACACATTGTGTGTGGGCGGAGAAAGTGCCGATACGTGCATAAGCAAACGACAGGTGATTAAAAAAGGGAGAGAAAGAAAAGAAACATTGGGGTTTGCGTGAAGCCCCGAGCCGCTTTAGCCCCTTTGAGCCCGCTGAAGTCGGCGGTGGCGAGGCGAAGCGAGGCGGGAGGTGATGGAGCCCTCAGCGGCCAAGGGGAGAGCGCAGGGCCGCCTGCTGGTGTCCACCAGCCTGGACGCCAAAGACGAGCTGGAGGAGGTACACATGGCCTTTACATCAACATTTATCTCTCACCACAACTCTACTTTCATTCCTCTTCTGTCACTCCCTTTGTTTCGGTTAAGACGAAAAGATTGTCCTATTGTGTATGTACATATACATGTGTGTTCTCTATTGTACATTTATGTTGTATACATGCACATGGCTTTTCCTAATATTACACAAGTCGAAAACCACATTAGCAGCTGGTGTTTGCTGTAGAAACTGTCAGTGTGTTGCATACAGGTCATTTTGTAACTTTCTTGAGAGATCTGTGTCTGTATATGAACTTGAGATGAATTTACACACAAGATCCTCAACCACAAAAGGAAGGAGTCACTAGTGATCCTGATGAAGGTTAGAAGCACAACAAGCCTCCAGTCTTCCCTTCAGTGCAAGGACAGAATGTCAGTGACACGATGAACCGTGCTGAAATGTCCAAAATAGCAAAGTAGGACTCCTGAAAGAGGTTATTTCTCTGAAACTCGGTGCTCATCAAGAGACAATAATGTTATTTTTCACCTGCTTTCAATTGTGTCAGGATGTGTTCAGGAAACACCTGCTGGGGTAGGGCTACTTGCGTGAGACGTCTGCTCTTATTTCTAAAGTGCATCCTTCTAAAATGTTATCAGGTTGTATGGGAAGTATATTTCTACACAGTTAGGACTGTCTCGGTCTTCTGTCCTATTCTGGAGAGTAGCAGTCGTAACAGACGACGAGAAAGAATGTAGTTAATGCATCTGTAAATCCTGATGTTTAACATTTATAATCGCATACAAAAGAAGAAAAATGGCACTATTAATATCTTCACATCAATTATTTAGCCATTCTTCACTCTGTATCATCATGACGATGATGATGATGAAGAAGAAGCCTAGCATGTTGTTGGAGTGTAGGTGTGCAAACCACACCTTATATATACACAAGGAAATTAACATAAATGATGCAATTACACAGAATTTTCTCAGAAAGCCGTCATATCAGATCATCATAATCAGGGATTTTACATTTCCTGCTGCTGTTATAAAACAGCTTCAAGCCACGCTGTTATAGGGAATTAATCAACCCCTGGGTGTCGAGAGAGTGTGACAGGAAACTGAGTTACTATTACCATCCCGAAGGTGATTATTTTAATAAAAATGCACATCCTGAAGTGCGTTATTCCTCTTATAGCAGGAACATTGTACTTGTTATCCGTTTGTAGTTATGTTTAAGATTGTGGAACATCAGCAAATCAAGTTAGTTCCTGTAATTACTGTTCCTGTAATGTTGCATTAAAACCTTCTGTAGTGTGGTGTAAGTATATATAATGAGCTCATGGACCTGTGTGTTAAAAGTTAAAGTAAATTTTTTGTGTGTGTGTGTTTTGTAGCGGTTGGAAAGGTGTGTGTCCATCACCACTTCCATTACAAACGGATTGTCGGAGCGGGAAGCCAACGATGCCCTCACTGCCCATGTGAGTATTTCTGTTCGTGTTTGAGACGGTGATGTCACTCGTGCTGAATATTCTTCAGGAGCACAAGAAAAGACCGAGCCAATACACACAAAGAAATCTGAAAGAAAATCTTTTAGAAGATAGTACAAATAAGTAAATAAATGATGAATAATGTAGGCTAAGACAATCCAATCAATCGGGACGGAGCTGTAAACCTGTAAAGCCCCGCCTCTTTTCTTTGCCTACATGCATTTTAGGTATGTGTTTTTAGGAGGCAGCTTACTTCCTTTTTTGATGATCAGATACATGCTCTGAACATGAGATCAGAAGTATTTAACCAATGAAAAGACCTTTCTTCATGCTCACAAAGCTTCAGCTACCAATAAAATAGAAGAAAAACAAGCTATTTTTCAGTCCTTAAACATGAATGATAAGACGAGTTGATTTTGTTTCATAGTGACGTGTCACATTGCCCTTTTAAGCTAAGTCAAGTAGCCTTTATTTGTCACATATACATTACTGCACAGTGAATATTTTTTCTCCGCATGAAGGGGGGGTGTTGAGGGCCTTGCTCAAGGGCCCAGCACTGACAGCTTGGCGGTACTGGGGCTTCTTTCCGAATACAACCCAGAGCCTTAACCACCTGAGCCACCACTGCCCCCTACTTTTTAACTAGAGATGGGACATGTCTGTTGTAAAAGTCACACCAGAGACAGTAAATAAGATGAAGAATCTATCACAAAGTTTGGGAAAAACATGTCTGACTCTGTAAATAGTCCTCATCTGGTCTGATGAGGTGCCTTCAGCTAAATAATTTACATAAACGCTTGTGTTTGGCTTTAACAGAGGATCTGTTTTAAAAAAAACTTGAGGTCGTTTTTATTTGAGCACCGTGTTTATCGACTCTCGGTTCGATCCGCACTCCCTGATCTAGAGTAGTCTAACCACAACACACTGCAAGTTAAATTATTAATAATCTGCGATATGAAAGTAATAAATAAATAATCCTGATGTCCCTAAGAGAACCACAATCAAACTAAATTATCATACAAGTGACTGGCTGTAACACTCGTAGTACGGGATTTAATTAACAAGTGTTACACCCGTGAGAGAGACTCTTAACTCAGGTTCATTTGGATGTTTGTTGGTGCAGTCGTTTATTTTTTTAGGGTGGACCACTCCAGGCGATATTTATTCGGTCTTTGTATGCATGCCTAGTATTTATATCAAACACTTTTCAGGCGATGTGGAAATAATGGCAGCTTGGGAAAGGTCTCAGAGATTTAGCCCTCACAGCGAGCCCATTAGAAAGTACAAAGAAATAAAGAGCATGCTGGCTGCTGTAATGACAGCTACAGCCACGTAATTGCTAGAAAAATAAATTACTGTTTTTAATAACAGGATTTTAACAGACTGTGTGAAGAAATAAAAAATACTCATGTCTCTGAGCGGTTTCTTGCTTTACAGCTAATCATGTGTATAAATGTGCTTGTGTGTAGGTGTGTAAAGGTCCTCAACAGCATGAGGAAGTGTGCCTTGGCTTGTTCACGCTGCTGCTCACAGAGCCTCCACAAGCACAGCGGGTAAGGAAACAACACACACACCGTGAATATACATATGTTAAAGGTGTAAAGATTTACACATTGGTATTGGTGCATCCATTGCAGTTATGAAGCATGAAGGAGGTGTTGCTTCATTGCCTGTCAGTCACAGTGAAGTGGGTTTGGCCTCTAATTCTATATGTCTTGCTGAAGTAGGTGTGGCCTCTGATTCTATGTCCTAGTGAAGTGGGTGTGGCCTCTGATTCTGTAAGTTTTAGTGAAGTGGGTATGGCCTCTGATTCTATAAGTCTTAGTAAACTGGGTGTGGCGTCTGATTCTGTAGGGCTTAATAAAGTGGGTGTGGCCTCTAATTCTGTAAGTCTTAGTGAAGTGGGTGTGGCCTCTAATTATGTAAGTCTTAGTGGAGTGGGTGTGGTCTCTAATTCCGTAAGTCTTAGTGAAGTGGGTGTGGTCTCTAATTCCGTAAGTCTTAGTGAAGTGGGTGTGGCCTCTGATTCTGTAAGTCTTAGAGAAGTAAGTGTGGCCTCTGATTATATAGGTCTTAAAGAAGTAGGCGTGGCCTCTGGTTCTATAAGGCTTAATAAAGTGGGTGTGACCTCTGCATGTGTCTGTCCCGGGGAACATGGCATTTTGTTAGTACTTGTCTATCAGTGGAAGATGTGTGGCCATAGTGCGTATCTGTCTCCTAGTGAAGACGTCTATACCTCCTCTGTTCCTCTTCTTGAAGAAGTCATGCCCTTTGTTCCACTAAGTGTTATTAATGGTGTAAGTCATTGGTCTTTGTGCATAAATTAATTTTACTTTTTAGCTTTTAGCCCTGTGTTGTCTTCTGTAGCTCTGTGTCTTGCTGTAGCAGCAGGGTCCTGGAGGAAAGTTGTTTAGTTTTGTTATGTACTGCACCAGCTATATGTGGTCCAATTGACAGTAAAAGCCTCTCAGTGAAATAGGCTTGATTACTAAAGGAGGCATGGCCTCTCTGTCCTTCAAGTCATCTAAGATAAAATCATTTGCAAAGGAAATCTTACTGCATCATATGGTAGGATGATAAAATATTAAACTGCACCTCATTTCAGGTTTGAGCACAATGCTCAGCATCCTGATTTGATCAACACCATTAACATACAATCTAAGAACAGACTGCGTTCTTTGTACTTCACACTTCATCTTAAAGCCATCACAGGTCTGTGACTATAACGCTATTAAATCTGAATGGTTTCTTCTCCATGCAGTGTTACAGAGACCTGACACTAGTCAACCGCGACGGCATGAATGTGGTTCTGATCAAGATTAACCAAATCCTCATGGAGAAGTTCCTCAAGCTTCAGGACCAGTGTCGCACGCAGGTTTGCATACTGACTGGTTTGACTATATGCAGGTGAGCTGAGCAGTCAGACCCATGGTCATGCTGCTTAAACCCTGTTTTTCTGCCTCTCTGCACAGCTGGTGTGGTTGGTCAGAGAGCTGGTGAAGAGTGGGGTCATAGGAGCCGACGGAGTCCTCATGACCCTCATGAAGCAGATCGCTGGTACGTTACATCGCACATCCACACTTGTCCCATTAAATTAATTTCTACCTCAGGTTGTTAAACTCTCGATTCTGATTGGTTAGAAGGTGTTGATTCAATTTTTCTAAAAGGCCAATCACAGGTTTATATTAACACGGCTATTCTAATGTTATTGTTTCTATAGTAACGACTCATTCGCAGGGACTTGTATAGAGGACACTTTACACAAACATAAAACAGTGTGTATTTGTTGATATGGAGGAGACATTTATTTAACATGGATAATGGAAGGAGTCTCCAGTGTCTGCGCTTTGTAAAAGCGAGTGGGAAAGCTGTAAATTTATATTAGTATTTTCACTTCACAGGATTCAGTCTCTGATTATTTTCCTATAACAGCATGATCTCAAGTGGTTTATTCCTTTCCTTAGGAGGTGACATCTCCAGTAAAAACCTGTGGCTGGCTGAAAATGTGTTGGATATCTTAGTGGAGCAAAGGTACTGTTAATACACTCGAGCTGTAACAATTACTTTTCTGAATAGCTTAAAGGTGATTTGTAATGGGGTCCAAAACTTTAAAAACCTTTTTTGTAAACTGTATGAGAAATCCTGGCTTGAAAATGAATATTCACCACCATGATTAATTTCCTGTTCTAATAATTGTGTATGCGTAGTTTATTTAAATATTAACACACGTACAGTCCTAACACAGTGTTAATTATCGCCCGGTCAGAATAACACCTATTAGTGTTATGCATTTTTTTTGCCACTACTGATTTCGATCTGTGTGAACCAGTCTTGTACTATCTATTTGTAGAAATGTAATGTGATGAGCTGTATAGAAGTTTGAGAAGCGATGACTGTTTTAGATGAAGGACTACTGGATATAGACGCAAATTCCCTGACTGTGCAATTCTCAGGTGCTTGCTCTGTTAATGTGTTTATGGTGTTTTTGTGCCCAGGGAGTGGGTGTTGAAGAGCGGTATGCTGGTGGCCATGTCTGTATACACATATCTGAGACTTATCGTGGATCACGGGACGCAGGGCCTCCTGTCACTCCGCCAGAGAGAAGTGGACTTCTGCATCGGCTTGCTGCGAGAGAGGGTGAGGGTGATCATGTGATCAAATATGTGACCTTGTGATTAGTATTGTATCATTGTAGATATTTCACAGTATAAAGTACAGACTTTCCAGAACTGAAATATATTCCTCTTTTGTTTCTCAACCACAAGTCCGAAAGTGAAATGAGAGACGAGGTTTACATTTATTTAAATGTCCTGTTCTGACTGAGGAGTGCAGGAGCATCATGGGTATTTTAAGTCTCATCACATCACCTGCAGAGATTAGTACGGTGATGTGTAGTTACTGATCCAGCTACCTTAATCAAAATGCAGCATTCACTGTCTGAGGAAATCGCTTTTAGCTACCAAGATTTTTGACGTATATTCTGATGTGTATTATAGAAAGAAAAAGCAGTTTTGGCTGTTTTCCAAAATTCCATCCAAAATAAAGATTAGACTGATTTTCCCTTGTTTAGCCTCCTGGTGGTTTAGCGGCGGGATCCCGTGCTTATTGCATTGTGTGTATATATAATACACATAAACACAGACTTTTCTTTGTTGAGCTTTCCCAAAGAGTACAACACAAGACTGGAAAATCGCACGACCTCCTGCTCGGACTCTATTAGCAATATTAAAGCGCAGCTTTAAATCCATTTATTCATTTTTTTTGAATGAATACATACCACTGCCCTCATACATATTTATTAATCCATAGTTCTCCTGTGACATGTCTTGAGTTTTATATAATTATTGCAAAGCTGTTATTAGTCTGAGAATGACGTGTAACGATGGTCGAGTGTAAACATGAAGTAATCAACGAGACCTTTATCCGTTTCTCACTTCTCCCTCTGTCAGTTTATGGAGTGTTTCATCATCGGGAGAGATCTCGTCAGACTGTTACAGAATGTAGCTCGAATCCCTGAGATGGAGCTCCTGTGGAGAGACCTGCTGCACAACCCTCAGAGCCTGAGCCCACAATTTACTGGTGTGTGTGTGTGTGTGTGTGTGTTGCAGTAAGAGACTCTGCTTTTAGTACCCAGTGTTTGTGGTTATTTTGGGTTAAACATTAAGCAATGGGTTTAAATTCTATAAAAATGGAAACAATCCATCTTTAGTGTTTTGTCTATGAGATGTTACTGATTTACCCTCTAAATCCACCTGCCTTTAATAAAGCACTTACACTATCATTATCATCCGCGAGCTTAACAGTATAAATGGGTCATTTCTTAAGTGTGTGTGTGTCTGAAATGCCTTTGTAGGTCTGTTGCAGCTTCTCACCTCTCGTACCTCCCGCAAATTCCTGGCTTGCCGCCTCACTCCTGATATGGAGACCAAGCTACTGTTCATGACCTCAAGGGTAAGAGTATACACACACATGCACACATCACTGAGACCTACTTCATAACACAGTAAAGTAGCAGTACTGAACATGCATGTTTCTAGACATTTTAAAACTTTGATTTTTTTATTATTCTACATAAAGAATAAATTACGCACGCCGTTACAGGCAGGTCAACATGGAGTTAAGCATCTCTGTCGCGCCGTGTCTTTCTGTGGCTGCAGGTTCGATTTGGCCAGCAGAAGCGCTATCAGGACTGGTTTCAGAGGCAGTACCTTTCCACAGCTGAGAGTCAGTCGCTGCGGTGCGACCTGATCCGATACATCTGCGGGGTGGTGCATCCCTCTAACGAGGTCCTGAGCTCAGACATCCTGCCTCGCTGGGCCATTATCGGCTGGCTGCTTACCACCTGCACGGTAAACACACACACACACAGCATGTGTATGAAGGTGTTCAGTCATTTTTTCAGTCTTTTTCTAATCAGAGCTGAACTCACTAGGCTGAAATAATTTCATGGCCTCTATCTTAGACACCACTTTTGCTAAATCTCTGTTGCTGTACAGAATGTATTTGTCCTCAAACGTTTTAATTGCTTTGGCATTTTCATCATTCACAATGCTATGATTTAAAAAATATACTTTATTGCGAAGGATTGTCCACACGCCCAGTGTTTCTGGGTTTACAGCAACCCTGATTAGAGTAAAACGTTTACTGACGATGGAAGAAAGGACAGGAGTTCTCAGACTTTATTGTGACGTTGCATACAGTCAGACGACTTATATAGAATGAATTTATGTTTAAATGATGCAGATACTTACATTGTGTTTATTACTCAGAGCCTGATGATTTGTGGAAGACTGGGAGAAGTGAGTAGAGTTCAAAAAGTCCAGTTACCTTGTTTTAATTCTAATCCCATAGAGAAGGTAGTATTAGGAAGGATAAATATCTTCATCATACAACTGACGAGCTCCACCTTCGACTCCTAGACACTTGCAAATGCTATGTTAAACTCTACATTATTGAAATTATCGGAAATCTGCACACCCATCTTTCAAATCTCATACTAAAATACTTTTTCAAACAACGCTTATTTGCTTGTCCTCACCTTTGCTCGTCTGTGCAGTCGAACGTCGCTGCTTCCAACGCCAAACTGGCCCTTTTCTACGACTGGCTCTTCTTCAACCCGGAGAAAGACAGCATCATGAACATCGGTGAGGATGGAGGGATGAACCCTGACGTTGTCTACTGATACTGCTGTTTCCAACAAATCTGTAAGATTTAATGTGTGTGTTTTTCAGAGCCAGCCATTCTGGTGATGCATCACTCAATGAAGCCGCATCCAGCCATCACTGCCACGCTGCTGGACTTCATGTGTCGAGTGAGTCGAATTAGAGTGTCCAGACAGTGTTACAGCACTGTTACAGTTTTACACAAGTCCTAGGTGTAGTGTGCAGTTTGTATTATTGTTTCAGGACTTGCAATAAACACTGACAACAAAGATAAGGTTAAAAAAGGTTATTTTATAATTAATATATTAATTAATAATACACCGAGGCATAACATTCTGAGCAGTGACAGGTGAAGTGAAAAACACTGATGATCTCCTCATCATGGCACCTGTTAGTGGGTGGGATATATTCGACAGCAAGTGAACATTTTATCCTCAAAGTTGATGTGTTAGAAGCAGGAAAAATGGGCAAGCGTAAGGATTTGAGCGAGTTTGACAAGGACCAAATTGTGATGGCTAGACCACTGGATCAGAACATCTCCAAAACTGCAGCTCTTGTGGGGTGTTCCCGGTCTGCAGTGGTCTGTATCTATCAAAAGTATCCTTTAAGTCCTGTAAGCATAGCCCATGGAGGCCCTTAAAGGATCTGCTGCTAACATATTGGTGCCAGATACCACAACACACCTTCAGGGATCTAGTGAAGTCCATGAGGAGGTCATAATGTTATGCCTGGTCAGTGTATAATGTATTTGTAATATAAACGAGCCATAGATTTCAGGTTAAGCCTTTCTGGCCCAGAAATTCTCCTAGTTTACCAGAAAAGACAGTCAATTATAGCATTTGGCAGGTACCCTTTTCCAGGGCAATTGAGGGTTAGGGGCCTTGCTCAGGGGCCCAGCAGTGGCAGCTTGGTGGTCCTGGGATTTTTGAGCTTACAATCCTCCAATCAGCAGTCCAACACCTTAAACACTAAGCTACCACATCCCTTTCCCACAGAAGCAGTGGTGTAGACAGAATGATCAAATATTTAGTGCACAAAGCAGCTGAAAAAAATCATAGACTCTTTGCCTGTTTGTCATTCAGTCAAATAATTTCTTTTTTTTTTTTCTTTTTTGTACTTTATCCCAGATAATCCCTAACTTTTTTCCACCACTGGAGGGCCAAGTGCGGCAGGGTGTCTTCAACTCGCTTAACTTCATTATGGAGAAGAGAGTTCTGGCGTGAGTGTTACACATACACACACGCCCCTTTTTGGGGATTTTTTTGTTTTGTTTTGTTTTTATTAAACTGCGTTTTCTACAGTGCTGTCGAACTCCTGTTTCTGATTGGTCGAAAGGTGTTGATTTAATTTTTGGTGTTTTTCTAACTGCAGCTGAAGATCACAGACTTCTATCAATCCATTTGTTCTCATACATTACCCTTTTAATTGTAAAAGCAGGCACATAAAGTTAAGTCCAATGATAAACCGACTAAAATTGTGCTATTTATAAAAAAAAAAAACTATGGTGATATTTTTTTTAAGGAGATGTTTATTTATAAAAGGAGTCTCTAGGCCCAGCTGCCTGTAGGTTTTCTTCCACAGGAAAGTCTTCAGAATGAAAGAACGTGGATTTTTTTTTACCTTGTTAAACAAGTTATTAGAGAGTTACTAACTCTACATCTCTCCCGTTTGCTTAGACACTTGGCGCCATTGTTTGACAACCCCAAACTGGACCGAGAGCTGCGCTCCATGCTGAGAGAACGTTTCCCTGAGTTCTGCAACTCGCCCTCTCCACCCACAGAAGGTCCGAATCCCAAAACCTTCCATTCACAAAACCGCCATCTTGACAGTGCATTACAACCGTCTCACTTTTTACTCTTTATCTTTATTTACTTCAGTCAAAATGGAAGAGTCCGTTCCATTAGAAATGGACAATCACGTGCTGGATAAGGAGGACGGTTGCTATGACAACACGGACGCGACGTTCAGCGATGATGAGGAGGAGTTGAACAACAAGGGTAAGAGATTCACACGCTGCTCCTGTGCCCAGCAGCTCAGGTTCGAGGAAACCCGAACACCTAGATGCCGTACACGTACATGAGCATTTAGGAACTCGTTTCTTTGCCGCCTCATGCTGTAATTTTCTTCCTAAGGTAAGAAACGCGAGTTCAGGTTTCAGCACATCAAGGAGACGTACATAGAGGAGCCGGCTGACATCACGCCATACGTGGACCAGCTGGACGAGACGCTGAAGGAGAAAGTGTTACAGTTACAGAAAGGGAGGTAAGAAAGCGGCAGTGTTTTTATTGTACAGAAGTAGCAACATCTACAGCAGTTTAGCTTTTAGCTTTGACAAGTTCAAAACCTGGCTATGACAATACAGGTGACGCCTTTAAAGACAACAGCTGTAAAAGCCATCAGATCAAATGCAAATAAAATTCACTGGGAAAACTAGTAAAAGACGAGTCGTTAGTTGCTTAGTCTAGGTGACCTTTGACCTGTCATTATGCAGTTTTTGGACTTAACTAAGAGTGAGGATTTTGCATCTATGCTTTGCGTCGCTATTGAAATCGTTACCTGGTATTTTTCCGATCTTCAGCCCGTGCCTGCTGTAGGCTTAGGTTCCTGTCAACATGCTGTCGTCTTCTGTAGCCAGTCCATCTCAAATTTCGTCATGTTAAAAACTCATTATTATAATTATCATTATAATAAATAATTACTTATTTTATTTATTTATTATTTAATATTATTTTTATGACATTATTGTATTTTCTTTTAATTATTACAAATAATTTATTACACAGAAATAATAGAAATATTAAATCTCCTGGTATGTCTGTTGAGGTTGTGCACTTCAGTGATTAATTATTTATTGATTGATTGATTCATTCTTTTTCTTTTCTTTTTTTCTTTTTTTTTGGTATCAAAAACCTTCCTCTGTACATATGAATCCGAAACAGAGGAACCTGATGCCGTCCAGTGTCAAATGTCCCTCTAAATTGAGCCGGATGATCTGTTTAATAATCCATAAAAATAGAGGAATAATCAGAGTAGACAGGAGGATATGTTTTAGAGTCTGGAGAATACAGCGTGATTAGAGCAGTTATAGTTAGATGTTCCTCTGAGATCTCACAATGAAGCGTGTTTTCTGTCGCAGTGACACGGAGACGCAGTGTGAAGTCATGCAGGAAATAGTGGACCTGATTCTGGAGGTGAGTTCACATCAGCAGGGTGAAAGATTGTTTACAGTTCCTCTTTGATGTAAGCAGTGACTGGATATTTCTCTCCCTTTTAGGAGGACTTTGACTCAGAGCAGATGTCTACTCTGGCTTCCTGTCTAGCTGAGCTGTTTAAAAGCCATTTCAGAGGAGATGTGCTGCCTGAGGAAATCACTGAGGAGTACGTCTCTCTCTCTCTCATCCTCACTCTCTCTCTCTCAATCTCAATCTTACTCTTACTCTCAACCTCACACTCTCAATCTTATTCTTACTCTCTGTCTCTCTCTGTCTCTCTCTCTCTCTCTCTCTCTCTCTCTCAGTCTTACTCTCTTACACTTTGTGCAAGCAAGTGTGTGTATGTGAGCAATTGTATGTGTGTGTATGTGAGCATGTGAGAGGTCAAGTGCAGCCCACTTTGTTTAGCAGGTCAAGGTTTTGTTGGTTCCTGTCTGGCACCAAAATAAAAATAACAAGAAAAATACATCCTAAGCGTTCCTTTGTGTTTAATATTTTGTGTGTGTGTAGGTCACTGGAGGAGTCGGTGTGTAAGCCGGTGTGTCTGATCTTCAGGAACCTGTGTCAGATGCAGGAGGATAACAGTGGCTTCTCAGTGCTGCTGGACATGCTCGCTGAGCTCTACCAGAAACAGCCCAAAATTGGATATCACCTCCTCTACTACCTCAAGGCGAGGTGTGTTTGCTGTTCACGCTTCATTACTAAAGACCGGACATGCGAGTCGGTGTAAAGCATGCATGACCGTAACACCGGCCACAAGAAATAATCTTCAGTCTTGGTCTGTGGTGTGATTTGCATGTCATACTGTGGTACGATGGAATGCCATGAGAATTAGGAAGCACAGGAAGTTATTGGTGTTGGTACTGCTTCTGCTTTCAGGAGGCATAGGAATGAGCGAGGAAAAAAAGTTTCGTTTTTTTGTTTTGGTTATTCATTGCTTCACTGCAGGAATTCTCTCTCTCTCTCTCTCACCCTCACCCTGTTGTGATGGGAGCTTTATAGTAAAATCTGATGAAGTGCTAAAATCTCTCTCTCTCTCTCTCTCCCTCTCTCTCTCTCTCTCTCTCCCCTCCTTGTGTCATGACAGTAAAGCGGCGGCGGGGAAGATGAGCCTGTATGAGTCTTTTGCTCAGGCCACTGCACTGGGGGACCTACACACGTGCCTCATGATGGACATGAAGGCCTGCCAGGAGGATGATGTGAGACTCCTCTGTTACCTCACGCCCTCCATCTACACAGAGGTACTCACACACACACCTGATATCATCTTATTAACCATTCTCTACACTGCAGTGCTGTCAATTTTTGAATTTAATTACACAACTTGTATAAGTGTAATTAATTTTAAATAGTTTTATTTTATTGTCCCAAATACACTAGCGCTACCTGTAGTGATACATCGATACACAGTATTTTATTGATCTCAGGGAAATTGTTGCTGCAAATTTACAAGAAAAAGGATAATGTATAGAGAACACAGATCACCTTACACAAATGGCAATAATATCAGATGGATGTATGGATGGATGGACTGATAGCTGGATGGATAGGTGGATGGACAGATGGATGGATGGATGGACGGATAGGTGGATGGACAGATGGATGTATAGGTGGATGGACAGATGGATGTATAGGTGGATGGACAGATGGATGGATGGATGGACTGATAGCTGGATGGATAGGTGAATGGACAGATGGATGGATGGACTGATAGCTGGATGGATAGGTGGATGGACAGATGGATGTATAGATGATGGATGTATAGATGGATGGATGGACTGATAGCTGGATGGATAGGTGGATGGATGGATGGATGGAAGGACAGATGAATAGCTGGATGGAAAGATGGATGGATGTATAGATGGATGGATAGCTAGATAACCACTAAGCAGTAATAAAAGGATGTAAAGTGGTTGTAATGCAGGTTATCATAAGGTGACTGTCTCGTGAATGTGTCCATAAGAAAAAAAGAATGAATAATAAAACCTTTTATACCATGCAACATCAACATTTAATTTCTTTTCATTCGTATAGCTGCCTTTCTGTTTTTAAGCTACACATATTTAAAAATCAGCCAGAACAGCTCCCTATTCATGGTTTAGGCTCACTACATATAATATAAGACACCGTGGCATAGCGCACACAGTGGAGCATCATTCAGCTACAGAAAAACTGTGAGACATGTCTGACTGAAATTATGATCTGCTCAGCACTCTAGATTTTTTTTCCCCACTTCAAATGCAGTTCATCCTGTCAGCAGTAGTGGACAATAAATCGATCTAACTGAAGGCATTTTTTTTTTGTAAACGCGACGTGAGCCAAGAGTAGACACACATCATGAAAAACATCACATTTTCCGGAAGATTCTATTCAACATGTGCCTTCAATAATCTTGTGTTTGTGGTTTTAGGGATAAAAGAGTAACTTAACTTTAAACTTTATAAAAAAATGTCTTTCTATGTTTCTATACTTCTGTAAAGCTGCTTTGAGACAGTGTCCATTGTTACGTGTTATACAAATAAATTGAATTGAATTTTCTGTCTTCAGTTCCCAGATGAGACCCTGCGAAGTGGAGAACTCCTGAACATGATCGTAGCGGTCATAGACTCCACACAGGTTTGTTTTTAGCGTACAATTCTGTACTCGGTTAGAGTAAGTTGTGAATTATTTTCGTTAAGACTTTTAACATGCTCTTGTGTTCCCAGCTTCAGGAGCTGATGTGTCACGTCATGATGGGAAATCTGGTAATGTTCCGCAAAGACTCGGTGCTCAACATCCTCAGTAAGTGTCCACATCAGTCTGTCTGTATCCGTCTCGGCGTCCGCTTGTAATCGTATCTGTAGAGACTGATGTCTGAACAGGTCCCGAGTGTATACGCTGTCTAATTTTGTGTGTGTGTTACAGTTCAGTCACTGGACTGGGAGACATTTGAGCAGTATAGCACATGGCAGCTGTTTCTGGCCCACAGTATCCCACTGGAGACCATCATCCCCATCCTACAGCACCTCAAATACAAAGGTGAGTGCTTCATTATGCTTCTCAAACTTTCTCTCTCACACTCTCTCTCTCTCTCTCTCTCTCTCTCTCTCTCTCTCTCTCTCTCTCTCTCTCTGTCTCTCACTCTCTCTTTCTCTCTCTCTCTCTCTCTCTCGCTCACATACACACACACACACACACATTCTCAATTACATTCAATTCAAATGAGATTTATTGGTATAATGAATTTTAAAATATTTTGCTCAAGCAGTTATAAGGGCATAAAACCCCAACAGAGAACATATGATAAGATAAAGAAATGAAAAAAAAATACAAAACAAAAAGCATACAGTCTGTAGATATAAGTGGAATATGGTCACAAATGTGTTTGCATGCGAGTTCATGAGTTCATCTCTCTCTCTCTCTCTCTCTCTCCCCTCTCTCTCTCTCTCTCTCTGTGTACAGAGCATCCTGAAGCTTTATCCTGCTTACTCCTGCAACTCCGCAGGGAAAGGTATGCATATCACCTTGAGAACAAAATCACATCTTCATTGTTTAAATGTGCAGTCAGCATTTCTTCATGCGTACGTGCATGTCACATGCAGTCCCACAGAGGAGATGGTGAAGATGATGTTGAGTCGGCCGTGTCACCCGGAGGATCAGTTCACCACCAGCATCCTGCGCCACTGGGCGGCCAAACACGACGACCAGCTGGCTGAGCACATCAAGGCACTTCTCATTAAAAACAACAACATGCCTCGCAAACGCCAGAGGTATCACCACGCCAAGATGTAATCCGTACCAACTTGTGATTTACAATAAATTTTTTAACCCTCTAATCCCCACAGGAATTGTACATATCACAGTCATGTGTGCGCTTTGTTGTCTTTTGTAGCTTACGAAGCTCCAGTAGTAAATTGGCTCAGCTGACCCTGGAACAGATGTTGGAGCATTTAGACAGTCTGAGGCTGAGTCTCATCAACACCAAGAATAACTGTGAGTCTGTTTTTTTCATCTACATTCCTTTGAAGTACAGTGTCTATAAATAATACATGTATTTACGTGTGTGTGAAGTCTTTACCCAGACGCCCATCCTGCAGGCTCTTCAGCACGTCCAGGCCAGCTGTGATGAAGCCCATAAAATGAGGCAAGTCTCTCCACAGTATAAACTGTCCACTTAGATCTAAGGTGAACGCACCACCATGTACACTGTTCCTGAGGCCTTGATTACACCTACTTTATTATAGAATTTGCTCAGAATCGAGTGTATTTCCGTATTCACATCCTTCAATTTCAACTGAACATGTCTGAGTTGTACTTGTTTGTCTCATTCTCCTCGCCAGGTTCAGCGATCTTTTCTCCCTAGCTGAGGAGTATGAGGATTCCTCGAAGCCACCCAAATCTCGGCGCAAAGCTCCAGCGTCCTCCCCACGCTCACGTAAAGGAGCAGCACCTCCAGCCAACAATGAGGAGGACAGCGGCTCTAGTAGTGCCTCAGTGAGTTCCTGTCTATGAATTATCAACATATATATTGATATATTTTTTTAAATTTACATGCCACACACTTGGAGATACAAATTAAAATTCTGCCCTTGTGTGACCACAGGAGGAAGAGGACTCCAAACCCAAAGCACCCAAGAGGAAACGGAAAGGCTCGTCAGCCGTGGGCTCCGACAGTGACTGAGAGGTCACGCCAATCTCCACATGCCCCACCCCCAACATTTTCCATGACCACGCCCATTCCAGTGTGACATTACTGGAGAACAAACCACCAGCCAGTCATCTGCTCTGACCACTCATCAAAGAGGAAGCACCGGATTTCCTTCCTGGGACTTTGACTGGAGCCAGCCAGGAAGTTTACACCCTTTAGCTTCCCTCAGCACTAGCGTGATTGGCTGCTTGGGGATTGTGGGCGTGACCAAGGCTGAAGTGGAGCTGTTAAGCTTCAAGAGCCTCCTTTCCTCCCCGACTGGGATGGACTGACGGATAAAATTGCACACAGGAGTCATTCTTTGGTGTCTCTGTACTCATCGACACGCTTCTTCTGATTGAGCACAACCGCTGTGCTTAAAAGGAAGGAAGGGGGGGGGGGATCCCACAGCTTCAGACTACACGAGGGAGATGAATTTCCAGCATTCACCACAAACGTTTAAACATACTCCACTCCCAGAAGACGCATTTTATCATTTGATAATGAACAAGCATTTGCTTTGTCCCTTATAAATCACTTCTTTGTCCTGATTGGATGTCGTGGCCCATTGGAGGCGGCGCTGGGGGTTTTACAGGGAGGAAGACTCTCCTCCTGGATGGATTTTTACCACGAGTGCAGAAATTGGATTGTAAAAAAAAAAGTGGTGGACTTGACATGACAGACTTTTTAAGAAAATTGCTTTCTACTGACCTATTTTCATAAAAAAAAATCATAACTATGTAAAAGGATTATGATATTAATAAAAAAGGCAGGGACAAACACTTTTGGTCTTTAATAAATGGTTGTGGAGTCTGAAATGAATCGTACGTTTATAAAGGTGAGCCGACGCTGCTTAAAATAGGTTTCAAAAAATGAGTTGGGGTTACGTTACATGCAAGGTTTCTCGAGTGTCTTGAACACAGCTGGGAATACGACGAACCCCAGCTTTCGGATTATTAAGACGGTGAAATCTCACCTACAGAATTGTTCTTGAATGAAAGCGTGCACCCAGTTGAGTGTAGTTACGGTTTAGGGATTTTGGAAGCAGCGGCTTCTACCTAATTTCCAAAACACCATATTGTACACTAGCAAAAAAAAAGCTTTGCAAGGGAATGTAACTAAAAATAATCCAGCTGTACTTGAATGAGAAAATAACTAGTGTAAACTGAATAAGGAACAAAATTACTTATTTTCCTATACCTCCCCATCATGTTTATTCCTCACATACCACAGAAATTTGCCAATTCTGTTCATTAAAAACAACACGTCCTACATCTTACCTCTTTAAGAGTTTACAGGGTCATTCCCTCAACAGCCTTTTACTTCCACATGAGAAATTAAGACAAATCCTCTGTCCTAAAGAGAGAAAACCTGTAACTGTCACAGCACTGACACTGGAGACTCCTTTCTTATTAAATTAAAAAAGAAAACTTTGTCAAAATTTCACAACATATTAAATGAGAATATTTTTATCCATTAATTTTCAGGCTTAAATGAATCTAGCCATGGGGGTCACAGTCCAGTGACTTCTGCGCCGGTCCCAAGCCCGGATAAATAGAGAGGGTTGCGTCAGGAAGGGCATCCGGCGTAAAACATTGCCAAATTTAACCATGCGAATCGTCAGTACGAATTTCATAACGGATCGGTCGAGGCCCGGGTTAACAACGACCGCCATCGGCGCCGTTGACCTACATGGCGCCGGTGGAAATTGGGCTACTGTTGGTCGAAGAAGTAGAGGAGGGAGGAGAGTGCACAGACAGAGAGAGAAGAGGAAAGGTAAGAGTGTAGGATTGAGAATAGGAACTCTGAATGTTGGTACTATGACAGGGAAAGGTAGAGAGCTGGCTGATGTGATGGAGAGAAGGAAGGTGGATATACTGTGTGTACAGGAGACCAGGTGGAAGGGTAGCAAGGCTCGTAGTATAGGAGCAGGATTCAAGCTGTTTTATTATGGTGTGGATAGTAAGAGAAATGGGGTAGGTGTGGTCCTGAAGGAGGAGTTTGTGAGGAATGTTCTGGAGGTGAAGAGAGTGTCAGACAGGGTGATGAGTCTGAAGTTAGAGATTGAAGGGGTGATGTTGAATGTTGTTAGTGGTTATGCCCCACAGGTAGGTTGTGAGTTAGAGGAGAAAGAGAGATTCTGGAGTGAATTAGATGAGGTGATGGAGAGTATTCCCACGGGTGAGAGAGTGGTGATAGGAGCGGATTTTAATGGACATGTTGGTGAGGGGAACACAGGTGATGAGGAGGTGATGGGCAAGTTTGGAGTTAAGGAAAGGAACCTAGAAGGACAGATGGTAGTGGACTTTGCTAAGAGGATGGACATGGGTGTGGTTAACACTTATTTTCAGAAGAGGGAGGAGCGTAGAGTGACTTACAAGAGTGGAGGTAGGAGAACACAGGTAGACTACATCCTATGTAGAAGAGGCAATCTGAAAGAGATTAGTGACTGTAAAGTGGTAGTGGGAGAGAGTGTAGCCAGACAGCATAGGATGGTGGTGTGTAGGATGACTCTGATGGTCTGTAAGACAAAGAGGTCAAAGATAGAGATAGAGAAGAAAACCAAGTGGTGGAAGCTGAAAAAGGAGGAATGTTGTGAGGAATTTAGACAGAAGTTGAGGCAGGCTCTGGGTGGTCAGGTAGTGCTGCCAGATGACTGGGAAACTACAGCAGAAGTGATCAGGGAGAAAGGGAGAAAGGTGCTGGGTGTGTCATCTGGGAGGAGGAAAGAAGATAAGGAGACTTGGTGGTGGAATGAGGAAGTTCAGGATAGTATCCAGAGGAAGAGGTTAGCCAAGAAGAAGTGGGACATGGACAGGACTGAAGAGAATAGACAGGAATACAAGGAGTTACAGCGCAGAGTGAAGAGGGAGGTGTCTAAGGCCAAGCAGAAGGCATATGACGAGTTGTACACTAGGTTAGACACTAGAGAAGGAGAGAAGGACTTGTACAGGTTAGCTAGGCAGAGGGATCGAGATGGGAAGGATGTGCAGCAAGTTAGAGTTATTAAGGATAGAGATGGAAGGGTGCTCACAAGTGAGGAGAGTGTACAGAGGAGATGGAAGGAATACTTTGAGGAGCTGATGAATGAAGAAAATGGAATGGAAAAAAGAGTAGAAGGGGTGAACTCTGTGGAACAGAAAGTAGATAAGATTAGAAAGGATGAATTCAGGAAGGCTTTGAAGAGGATGAAAAGTGGGAAGGCAGTTGGTCCTGATGACATCCCGGTGGAGGTCTGGAAGTGTCTGGGAGAGGCAGCAGTGGAATTTTTAACTAGTTTGTTCAACAGGGTTTTAGAGAGTGAGAGGATGCCTGAGGAATGGAGAAGAAGTGTGTTAGTGCCGATCTTTAAGAATAAGGGTGACGTGCAGAGTTGCAGCAACTATAGGGGGATAAAGTTGATGAGCCATACAATGAAGCTATGGGAAAGAGTAGTGGAAGCTAGGTTAAGGAAGGTAGTGGAAATTTGTGAGCAGCAGTATGGCTTCATGCCCAGAAAGAGCACAACGGATGCAATTTTTGCTCTGAGAATTTTGGTGAAGTATAGGGATGGTCAGAGGGAGTTGCACTGTGTGTTTGTAGACTTGGAGAAAGCGTATGACAGGGTGCCAAGAGAAGAGCTGTGGTACTGTATGAGGAAGTCAGGAGTAGCAGAGAAGTATGTCAGAGTGGTGCAGGACATGTATGAGAGGAGCAGGACAGTGGTGAGGTGTGCTGTAGGTCAGACAGAGGAGTTCAAAGTGGAGGTGGGACTGCATCAGGGATCAGCTCTGAGCCCCTTCCTGTTTGCTATAGTGATGGACCAGTTGTCAGAGGAGGACAGACAGGAGTCTTCTTGGACAATGATGTTTGCAGATGACATTGTGATCTGTAGTGAGAGCAGGGAGCAGGTGGAGGAAAACCTGGAGAGGTGGAGGTTTGCGCTGGAGAGAAGAGGAATGAAAGTCAGTCGTAGTAAGACTTGAGTACATGTGTGTGAATGAAAGGGAGGGAAGTGGAACAGTAAGGTTACAGGGTGAAGAGGTGAAGAAGGTACAGGAGTTCAAGTATTTGGGGTCAACAGTCCAGAGTAATGGAGAGTTTGGGAAAGAGGTAAAGAAGCGAGTGCAGGCAGGTTGGAATGGGTGGAGAAAGGTGTCGGGAGTTCTGTGTGATAGGAAAATATCAGCGAGAATCAAGGGGAAGGTGTACAGGACAGTGGTGAGACCGGCCATGCTGTATGGTTTAGAGACAGTGTCACTGAGGAAGAGACAGGAGTCAGAGCTAGAGGTAGCAGAGCTGAAGATGTTGAGGTTCTCTTTGGGAGTGACAAGATTGGACAGGATTAGGAACGAGTACATCAGAGGGACAGCTCATGTTGGACGTTTGGGGGACAAAGTTAGGGAGGCCAGATTAAGATGGTTTGGACATGTTCAGAGGAGGGACAGTGAGTATATTGGTAGGAGAATGTTGGACATGGAGCTGCCAGGCAGGAGGCAAAGAGGAAGGCCAAAGAGGAGGTATATGGATGGAATTAATGAGGATATGAAGCTAGTGGGTGCAAGTGTTGAGGATGCAGAAGATAGGGATAGGTGGAGAGAGATGATTCGCTGTGGCGACCTCTGAAGGGAAAAGCCAAAAGAAGAAGAAGATCAGGCTTAAATGATCTGGATTGTTCACCACACTGTTGAATTAGCTGTGTTGATATAAAATCAGGAACTTATCAAATCTATTGTCTTCTACAGCAGCTACAGCATTGTGGTATGATGTATATTTATATACACTATTGTATATAGCTGCACTTGACAGTTGTAAAAGCTTCCAAGGAGCTTTCATAATGTACGGGTCTTCTCTAAACAAACAGTTCTCATTTTACACACACACACACACACACACACACACACACACACACACACTTAAGTGGAAAGTGGAGTTAGACATTTTGAACTTCTAATGATCCAGAGCCACAACCCTAAACACTAAATGGACAGAGCTTTCTAAACATTTGAGGAGAGTCATGACGCAACCTTGGTTGAAAGTTTTGGTGGTCCACAGCATGGAGACTGAGACACCACAGAACCTGCATGTGAATGTGAGGGAAAGCATATGAAAGATTTCCATCATCAAAAACCCATTTTTAAGTGTAGAAATAAAATGGTAGACTAGAAGTGGAATTTAAAAATATATTTAAAAAAAGGTTTTATTTATTGCCTTAAAATTACTTTTGAATACAGATTAGCTCATAACTTGTCCACAAAAGATTAAAATTAAAGTACATCCCGGACTTTTCTGACACGGTTTTTCCTGCTTCTGGGAGTAAGACTCTTGAGTGCAACCCGAGTTTTGCTGAAAAGCAGCTGTAGTCGTTTCTCAGATTTCTGAGCAGAGCAGCATGGTTCTGGACTCGGCTCATCGTTTTGGCCTGCGGTGTCGGGCATGGGCGAGTCTCTGAGCTCTGGAAAGGCAGGTGAGAATGCAGGACTTGGCCAGGCTTCCTCGCCTCTGCGCCTGTGAAAAAGCGACTCCCTGCGGCTCACGTTCGGGCTGGCGGCCAGGGTGCGGAAGCCATACGGCGTGGTGATCTTCTCCACATGCTTCAGGGACATCGCTGCTTGTCTAAACAGGTCAGACTCGTCCTCTTCACGGCGTTTCCGGTTTGAACTCGGGGTGAAGCGGAGCTTGACTGGAACGCGTGGAGAGACTGATGGAGACCGTGACACTGGAGGTGATTCCTCTGGGCTGCAGGGAAGCAGAAGCTGATACTCGTCTGTGTCTTTGGGTTTTCTGAATCGAGGAGAAACACTGAGGTGCAGTTTTGGAGGAACATAGAAGCTAGGTATTCTTCCTGGTGTTAGTGGTACATTCTGCCAGGCCTTTAACTTCACTGCTGGGCTTTCGCCATTACTGCCAACAGCAAACATGTTGAACAAACACCTGTCCTTGTGTTCACAAGTGCACTTTTAAATTAAAAAAAAAAAACCCCACTTTTGCCAAAAACCTCCTAGCGCTCATGTTCAGCTTTTAAAGCCACTTCTTAAATGAGCTGCAGCTGAACATGATTATCATCATGCTACTCCACAAATGACCCTTAATTGGGCTAGTGCACTTCATGAGGTTTGTTTACATACTCAGTGTCATCCACTTGTATGTATGTATGGTGTGTGTGGCTGAATACCAAATACGGTATTACACCAAATACGTACCAAATACGGTATACACAATACGGTATATGAAGGCACACTATTTAAGGCAAGTTTGCTTATATAGCCGAAGAATGGCTGATCAGGGTTTTGTAAAGCAAGCTCCAAGTTCACTTAGACAGTTAGTCATTTAAGCCTCAGCCTATGTGATTCATGTAGTGGAGGTTTGATTATACCACCTTTATACATTTGGTACACAGCCTGTATGTAAAACTTCAGTGGGTATGACAAGTAGGCAGGCTGTCAATCATTTGATGCATCAGCCAATAAGGTTTTAGTTAGAGTCAGGGTTACAGTAAACCTAATCTTGTTACAGGTATTGATCATCTGTCACAAACTGCATTTGAGAGAAATATGAATTACGCATCAAATTATAAATCAACCACGAGTCACACTTTTAAAAACCAGAGCTATAAATGCTATCTTCTTTATATCCAAGCACTATACACTATATGATCAGAAGTATGTGCACACCTGATCATCACACCCATATGTCCTTGAAGAACATCTCATTCCAGATTTATTCCTCCTTCACTTTTATAATACACTCCACACTTCTCTTCTGGAAAGCTTTCCACTTGATGTTGGAGCATACCTAAGGAATTGAAGGCATGAAGCCTTTATTATCGCCACACATACATTACAGCACAGTGGAATTCTTTTCTTCGCATATCCAAGCTGAGGAAATTGGGGTCAGTACACAGGGGATACAGCAACCCTGGAGCAGGGAGAGTTAAAGGCCCTGCTCAATTGCCCAACAGTGGCACGTGGTAGTGTTGGGGCTTGAACCCTGATCCTCCAATCAACAGCCCAGGGCCTTAACCACTTGAACCACCACTGCCCCCAAACCTTTTAGGCATTTGGCAGACGGCCTTATCCAGAGTGACTTACATTTTTATATCATTTGTATACAATTGAGCAATTGAGGGTTTAGGGCCTTGCTCAGGGGCCCAGCAGCAGCAGCAGCAGCTTGGTACAATTGTGATCAAGATCAGGGACTGATGTTGGGATGTTGATGAGACTCCAGTTCCAGTTTATCCCAAAGGTGTTCAGTGGGGTTGCATCAGAGTCAGGGCTCTGTGCAGGACACTCCAGTTCTTCCACTTTCATCAACCTTAACCTCCACACCATTACTTCATGGAGCTCAGGTGCTTTGTGCACAGGGGCATCGTCATGCTGTAACAGTGTTTGAGCCTCTTAGTTCCAGTTAAAAGAAATTTGTAAGCTACAGCATACACAGATCAGGCATAACATTATGAGCACTGATAGGTGAAGTAAGTAACACTGAGTATCTCCTCATCATGGCACCTGTTAGTGGGTGGGATATATTTGGCAGCAAGTGAACATTTTGTCTGCAAAGTTGATGTGTTAGAAGCAGGAAAAATGGGCAAGTGTAAGGATTTGAGGAAGTTTGAAAAGAACCAAATTGTGAGGGCTAGACCACTGGATCAGAGCATCTCCAAAACTGCAGCTCTTGTGTGGTGTTCCCGGTCTGCAGTGGTCAGTATCTATCAAAAGTATCTCTCTTACATCCTGTAAGTATCCTTTAAGTTCTGTAAGTTGTGAGGTGGGGCCTCACAACTTACAGAAGACCATGGCTTACATTCCTCACAGCTTATAGAACTTAAAAAATCTGCTGCTAACATCTTGGTGCCAGATACCACAGCACAACTTCAGTGATCTAGTGGAGTCCATGCCTCAATGGGTCAGGGCTGTTTTGGCAGCAAAATGGGGACGAACACAATATTAAACAGGTGGTCATAATATTATGGCTGATCGGTGTAGGGAGACATCCTGAGAAAAGTCTCACAAGCTCAGGTGTCTGTATACCATAATGTGTACGATTAACTGTGATTAACAGTAACACATTTGTTGTTGTTTTATATAATCATCTTTTTTATCAAGCTGCAATGATAGGAAAGGGGTTACTTTTTTAAATAGCACTAGACTGATGAATAATTAACTGATCTCTTTGGTCCATTAATGCTGCATCGTGACACATTTGGTGACAATCTATCATTTCTGTCGAAACTTGATCTAAACTTTACAGATAAAGATTGTGAGAAGGCCTGTGTCTAAACAACATGTGACTGATAGAAATAAGCAGTTATTTAAATTGTTGATGAAAAAAAAAAACAATCCCCGTTCCTAATCTTCCATCTTGCAAGAACTTTTATTTTGACGCTGTGAACCGGAAGTGACGTTTTTTTGTTGTCCCTTCCACCAGCGTAGCACATACTAACAAACTGGCGCGTACAATGAAAGTGTTCGTGAATAAATAATGGTTTAGCAATTAGTTTATTTTCAGTGGACAGTTGTATGCTTAAGCACGGAAATATAGCATAACGTCCTGCAACAGTTACGGAGGAAATAAGGATACTTAAATGTTACATGTTAAATGTGTTATTTAAATAAAGCCGAATGTAGCATACAGTCGTGTAAAGCTAGCGTTCATGTAGTGGCTAAGCTAGTTTATTTCTTTAACAGAGACATGTTACAGTTTATTTACAGTCACAAGGCCAGGTCTGTGGCTGCCTAGCTGCGCTATAAAGCTCTTAGACCATGCACTTGAAGCTAAATGGAGATTTCCAGGTGAAGCGGACATGAATCCCTCAGTCAGACGCAAACCCCCTGATGGCAAACCCGGATCTTCCCGAGCCAAGGGCAGCAAAAGTGAAGAGAATGAAGGAAAACCGGGAACATCGAGTGGCTCTCTACCTTCATCTCCATCCAGAGAAGAGGTTCCATGTCCTGAAGACAACACAGAGTCGTCGAGAGGAGCAGGAAGGAGTAAAGGTGCTAACATGAACATACAGGAGATTGCTGTTTTTTGCGACAATGTGCAGGTGTTAGAAAACGATTTAGAAATAAAAACGGATTTGAATTGAAGACTATATACCTAAATCACATCATACATTACAACAACCTTTAGAGACATGCTGCACACTGCTAAAGAGGAAGAGATGTTAGACCACTGAGCTAGGGGTATCTAATCGTGAACAGATGTAAACACAGTACATCAAACCCTTATGTTGCTGTACCTGATGATGCACTCCTGTCACCAGCTTCTCTCTCTCTCTCTCTCTCTCTCTCTCTCTCTCTCTCTCTCTCTCTCTCTCTCTCTCTCTGTGTCTACTCACCATGATATAATAACCACCAAAACAGCCAGCCCTAGTAGATGGACTACAGAGTGTGTGTGTGAGAGAGAGTGATGCCAATGCCATCAATTTTTACGGGTCATAAACTCTTAGTCTCTTTCACATTTATCAGAAATGCAGCGTGGCTCGTCGTCGGATGATGATGCAGAGAAGACTCTTATCATCACGGTCGGTAAGTTGTCCAGTGAATTTTTTTTAATTTAAAATCTTTATATTATCAACATTTATACCACAGAACTGTTGGATTCTTGATCCTGGTTGGTCAGAAGGTGTGTGACATGTAATGAAGATGTTTTTTTAAGGATAATGTACAGTTTAGCATTTGAAGGAGTTTCCTGTTTTAGTGCTTTGTTGAAAAACAGAGGGATTTGCATGTTCCGATTTGTTTACATCAAGACAAGCTGTATTTTTAAAATGCAAATATAACTATAAGCTGATTAAAAAAATGACGTTCTTTAATTCACATAAAAATGGAATTCTGCAGAAATTGCCGTTGTGTAAGAGGAATAAAATACTGAGCAGTAAGTCACACTTCATGTCAGACCCCATTACACAACCCTGTAGTTGATTATTTTCCTATAACAGCATGCTTCCAGCTGTTAGATTCCTTACTTATACAGACATAGAGCTTTATTAGTTAGACCGATCAGTCATGGGATATATTAGGCAGCAAGTGAACATTTTGTCCTCAAAGTTGATGTGTTAGAAGCAGGAAAAATGGGCTGGTGTAAGGATTTGAGCGAGCTAGGCCACTGGATCAGAGCATCTCCAAAACTGCAGTTCTTGTGGGGTGTTCCCGGTCTGCAGTGGTCAGTATCTATCAAAAGTGGTCCAAGGAAGGAACAGTGGTGAACCGGTGAGAGGGTCATGGCCAGCCAAGGCTCATTGATGGATCTGATAGAAAGGTGTCAGAATACACAGTGTATGATGGATCAGAGCTGTTTTGGCAGCAAAAGGGGGACCAACACAATATTAAGCTGGTGGTCATAATGTTATGCCTAGTCAGTGTATTATTAAGAGCCATTGCCTACGTTCAATATTAATTTATCATTCTAAAGAAATGAAATGTTTAATGCTTACAGTTTTATTTTTCCTTTCAGGTAGCGAGCACAGCTGCTCTCGACAAAGTGGGAAAGCTAAAGCAGGAGTAAAGAGGAAACGAGAGATGAACGAAGCAGGTTTCCAGCAGGAGGAGGTCGAACTCCAGCCGGAGGTGGAGATTGACCGAGAGCTGGACAGGGAGCTGGAGAACAAGTCACGTCAACATAACCTGACCTCTGCTAACGTGCGCAGCATTATACACGTGAGTTTGGATGATACGTTATTCATATAATTTATTACGTATTATATATGGAGATCAAAGGTTTGACGTATTCACACCTACAGGAGGTGATTACCAACGAGCACGTCGTGGCAATGATGAAAGCCGCTATCAACGAGACCGAACCTGTTCCTCTGTTTGTGAGTATTTGTGGCTCAGGGACTGGATCGATGCTCTATATGGGTTTAAGATTAGACCTAATCACTGCTTGTGTTTTTTTTTTTTTTCATGACTACCCCAGGAGCCTAAGATGACTCGCTCTAAGCTGAAGGAGGTGGTGGAGAAAGGAGTGGTGCGTTTGCCTTTTTGTCTCCTTTTTTTAAAATAATTTTTGTTAATCAGTTATGTCTTAAAGCTATAATAATCTATAATATCAGAGGCCGAGAGATGGTTTATTATGATTTAGCAATCATGCAGCTTCACATGGCTAAGACCAGAAGATAACATCCATCACACTGCTGCAGATATATAATTGTTACTGAAAATAACAGAATATTTAATAAACTATTTATTAAAGGTGCAGTTTGTAATGTGAAGAAGTGTTTCTAGACTAGACATACTCATATCATCCCAAAGACACATTAGAAAAGAAAAACAATGAACAGAATTACATAGCTGCATTTCTTTCTCTCTTTATTTTTTGTTTACATTTTTCTGGCCCTGAAATTAGCTCTGCCCACCAGCCAAAATACAGCTGTTAAAGTCTCTCCCTCTCTCTCTCTCTCTCTCTCTCTCTCTCTCTCTCTCCCTTTTTTTTATTTTTTTTTAAACAAACTCTCTGAAAAGCTGTATCCTTTTAGGTAAAAAAAAAAAAATGTATGTGTGTATATATAAATTTTGTAACATATTTCTTATTTTCATATTTCTAACAAACAAATAAAATAAAAAAAAAAACATTATTTGTATGTTTTATTAACCTAAAATCGTGTGTATGCGCGTGATATAAGAAATTTAACCTATGGTATGTTTTTATTTCATTATCTAAGAGTATGTATCTGTTGCTTTTTCTGTTGTAGGTTATTCCTACTTGGAACATTTCACCAATCAAGAAGCCAAGCATATTACAGGTAACTGAATGACGAGCAAAACAAAATCTCTTCAGGGTGACATAATGAAAGGATGTTTAAGCTAATGTAGATTTGTTTTGAAGGGCCCCCAGTTTGTGGACATTCCTTTAGAGGAGGAGGACTCGTCTGATGAAGAGTACCACCCTGATGAAGAGGAGGAGGATGAGACGGCAGAGGAGGTAAGATGGATTTTTTTATGTTTAAAACATGTCTAAGTTAATCGAGTTGATGTATATCGAACTGAGGACGTGTGTGTCTGTGTGTGTGTGTGTGTGTCTGTGTGTGTGTGTGTGTGTGTGTGTGTTATAGACACTTCTGGAAAGTGATCTGGAGAGTACAGCATCATCACCACGCGGCACTCGACTAAACTTCAACAGATCCTTCAGCGAATGTGATATGGAAAACAGCTGCAGCCCTAGACAGGTAACACACACACACACACACACAGACAGAGTCGTGTAATAATGCTTATATGATGTGGTAGAGTATTTAACATGCATGATAACATGCAATATTTCCACAAAGAGCTCACGCAGGTCTCAGCACGTGCGGGTGGCAGTAGTACCCATGGGCCCACCACCACCCCCTCAGGGCCCGGAACCTCCACGACCCCAGACTGAGTGCAGCTTCATGGAGAAACTCCACGCTGTGGATGAAGAGCTGGCTATCGGTTCGGACTGCATGGACTCTTACCAGGTAGCTCTGATACACGCACCGGGATTTAGTATATCATGCATCTCCTTCTCTTTCATTTGCTCACCATCTCTCTATCTCTCTTCTTCCTTTGTCTGTCTCTTGCTATTTTTTCCCCAATCACTCTGTTTTGTCATGTTTCTCTGTCTGTCTTTTTCATGTTCTTTCTCTCTCTCTCTCTCTCTCTCTCTCTCTCTCTCTCTCTCTCTCTCTCTCTCTCTCTACCCAGTCTCTTACCAGTACTGGAGAAGGTGAAGAGAGCCTCATGGCCTTCCGCACTCGTTCCAAGCGGCCACTGAGAGATGTACCTCTGGGTCGTTTGGAGGCGGAGCTTCGAGCTCCCGACATCACCCCGGATATGTATGAGTTTGGCTCCGCCCCCGAGGACAGGGAGTGGACACAGTGGCTGCAGGGCCTCATGAACTCAGATGTGGAGAACGAAGGTGCGCACTCACATTTAGATCAGTTTTGATCTGTCTAATAATGGCGGTTATCTATTGATCACGTGTGAACGTACATGAAAACCTTCTCTGTGCGTCTCTGATTAGAGGAGGGTGATGACGATGATGATCCGGAGTATAACTTCCTGGCCGACATCGATGAGCCGGATGTGGAAGATTACCGGAACGACAAGGCAGTGCGCATCACCAGTGAGTAACTTCCAGAGAGAATATTAATCTTTATTAGCTCAGACATAAAACTGAGCAACCAGTCAAACTCTTCATGGTGTTGTTCATATATTCCTCATTTGTCTTCTTCATTCCAGAGAAGGAAGTGAACGATCTGATGGAAGAGCTGTTTGACGCTGTGAGACATGATTCATCATTATTCTTGTATTATGTGTTTGTCTTTTTCTCTTTAATTGACACTGTGTTCCTGTTTTATAGTTTCAGGATGAATTAGGGGGTCAGGATGAGGAAGGCCATGAGGAGGAGGAGGAAAAGGAGGAAGAAGACAGTCTCCAGCAAGAGCCACCCAGTATTCTGGAAACAATTCAGTAAGACTTTCCAAAGACACGCAGGATCATGACTGATATACCACAATATTCAGTATCATGACCATTATGCCTATAAATAATTTACAGTTTTAATTAAAATGGGTTCTTATGGTTGGAAAGTTAAAAAAAAAAAAATCAAAATATTATTAAACATATGAGTGTAATTGTTTTAATTATTATTTTTTTTATAGTCTAAGTGTTGACTGACTGTTTGCTTTGTGTTAACCAGCTCTGTGTGTGTGTGTGTGTGTGTGTGTGTAGGTATGAGGACCCTTTGGCAGATATTCTGAACCAGCGCTACCGCACAGTGAAGGAGCAGTTGGATGCTATCCGCAAGCGAAAGGCTCTGTTGGAGAGTAAAGGAGTGTCCATTCCTCCTAAACGCCCCACCTACCCCACCTCCATGTATTTAAGCCCCACCCAGAAGCTCCGCCTTCAGCAGCACATACAAGAGGTCAGCAAATATAGATTTTGCTCCCTTTTGAAACACTACGACAGAAACATAGGAGACTACAGAAGAGTGTAATGAAAGAGTTAACACCGCAGTTTAATATATTTTAATTACAGCATGTCTCAGAATATTTCATTCCTTTTATAAAATATCAGTTTGCCACCAAATGTTAGTTACTAAAATACCACATCATATATTATTTATGTATTTATAGTTACATAGTCAGTGTTGTGGATCATCCATGAAACAAGCTCCTATAAAACAAGTTATCAGCTATAAATTCAGTCATTCCCAAAAAAAGCCTCATCAAGGCAGAAGACATCACAGAACAGCTTTTATTTATTTATTTATTTATTTATTTATTTATTTAAAATAAAAGATGCAACATCCTTGGAGAATAATAACATAATGACAACAACAGGTAAACAAAACAAAACAAAAACATTTCAGCTTATACAAAAAAAAACAAGGGTTACATGTGCGTATACACATACATGGGAATTCAACAAGTCGGGGAAAATAAAATATTGAAGTACTAACAATGAGTAAAGATTATAGTACAACTAACAAAACCAGCCATGACACCTTAGATAAATCCTCTTCTCAGGATGGAAGCAATGTAAAGATCAACATATGTCAGAAAAGGTTCCCAAATTTTATGAAACACTCCACTCTTATCATGTACAATACAAGTCAGATAATCTAGTGAAACATATTCAAGAATAGTTCGAAGCCATATCCTAACAGTGGGTGCTTTATCTGAGATCCATTGTAAAAGTATACATTTTCTAGCACTGAAAATGAGAAAATTAAAAAGCTTAATTTTGCACTTATCAAGACCTACAGGAGGAGAAATTCCCAACAGATAAGACACTGGATCTGGAACCAAAGAAACACCCAACATTTTATTCAATTCTTCAGAAACCCCCCACCAGAACCTCTGTATTTTGTTTCAGAACCACAAACAATGAGTAAGACTACCTATTTCTGTCTTGTATTTGGGACAGAAAGGAGAGAACTCAGCCCTAAATCTACTACGATGGAAAGGAGAAATGTGAGCTCTGTGAAGTATCTTCAGCTGAATAGCCCTTACTTTATTACATATACTCAGACTCTGCATTTTTCCAAACCGTATTCCAATCTTCATCTGCTACTTGAATATTAAGTTCCCTTTCCCAAATCATTTGAAGAAAATGAGTGGATGTGCTAACACACTCCAATAACACACTATAAAAAGAACTTATAGATTTAGTTGAGTGCATCTCAAAAAGCTGCTTCTCAATTTCTGAAGATCTTGCATTAGAAAGAAGCGTATCCTTTTGAATATAGTTTCTTATTTGTAAATAGTGGAAAAAATCCCACCCATCAAGGTTGTATTTTTGGGAAGTCTGACTAAAAGACATAAGAGTATTATTATCGAAAAGATCTTTTAGTTTAGAAAGCCCCTTAAGAGCCCACTGTTGAAAACGTGAATCACTGACACCTGGGGGAAAATCTAGATTATTACATATTGGAGTATAGATTAATGTTAAGCATGATTTACCTTCAAGTCGCCTAACAGACTGCCAAGCCTTCACAGAATTTAAAGTAATAGGATTTGTACAAGCTACTCTAACCGTCTCCATTCTTTTGAGAAAGAGCAAATTTTGAAGGGGGACCTGTGATTGAAAGGACTCTATATCCAGCCATAATGAAGTTGGGTCTTCTGAAATCCAAGTAGTCATGTAACGTAAATTTACACCAAGTTGATACCTTCTAATATCCGGAAGAGCAAGATCGCCCATATCTTCTGGTCGACGCAATATATTAATCCTAAGGCGAGGTCTTTTATTAGCCCATATCACAGAACAGCTTTACTTTATTGTTTAATGTCTGGAAGCTTGTAAATGTAAATGACAGTTAAAACAACCTCTTATTCTTTTATAAAGCTGTATATAACTTGTGTGTTTCAGCACGTGCAGCTCCTGACTCAGGTGAACATGCTGAGCAGGTCAGTGGAAGCTCTTCAGACTGAGGCCTGCACTGCTCGACAGTTCCTGGTGAGACTCCTTTCACCAAAGTGCCAGGGTTTTGATTAACGTGTTAAAATTACAGTGTAGTTTTACTCATGTGACGGCGACACCTTCTTCTTCTTCTTTCGGCTTTTCCCTTCAGGGGTCGCCACAGCGAATCATCTCTCTCCACCTATCCCTATCTTCTGCATCCTCAACACTTGCACCCTCTAGCTTCATATCCTCATTTATTCCATCCATATACCTCCTCTTTGGTCTTCCTCTTTGCCTCCTGCCTGGCAGCTCCATGTCCAACATTCTCCTACCAATATACTCACTCTCCCTCCACTGAACATGTCCAAACCATCTTAATCTGGCCTCCCTAACTTTGTCCCCCAAACGTCCAACATGAGCTGTCCCTCTGATGTACTCGTTCCTAATCCTGTCCAATCTTGTCACTCCCAAAGAGAACCTCAACATCTTATGTGACGGCGACACCATCGGAGGAAAATGCCGAATTTTCAAAACGGCTCTCTTTTTTTCTCTCACCCTCTTTTTTTACATTGGCATCTTAAAACTAAATGGCTACATGATATTAAACAAATCAAACTTTAGCGGATAGTATGCTAGGTAGTGCAGTTGCCTAGCGACATTATTCCCACAGCATTAATTTACTTTGCTGGTCAATAGCACTAATGTTGCTGGCATTAAAAATGTATATTTATTTGCTGTTTTAACAAATAATGTGGTAGCTTCGTGGGAAAGATGTTGGACTACCACTCAGAAGTTTGTGAGTTCAAATCCCAGGTTCACCAAGCTGTCACTGCTGGGCCTTTGAGCAAGGCCCTTAACCATTAATTGCCCAGTTGTATTAAAATGGAATAAAATGTAAGTCGCTCTGGATAAGGGTGTCTGACAAGTACCAGAAATGTAAAAGATAAAAGTTCCTAATTCTTATGTGTAATATATTGCACAAAATCATCTCATAGTAAATGAGCTAGGGTTAGGGTCACTGCAGATGTTGTTCAGTTGAAATAGCTTACCTAGTCACATTATTCAACACTTGATACAAAGATCACTGATTGATTGATTGATTTAATTGAATTATAAACTAAATCTCTCTCTCATTCACTCTTTTGTTCTCAGTCAGAGCTGCAGTTCTTTGCACAGCAAGGAGAACAGGCACAGAAGGTCATAGATCCTGGATTCGTCAGCACCTTCAGAGTCTGTAACCTTCAGGCTGCTGTGTCTCTCCTCGAGGAGCTGGATCAGTCTCCCAAATCTGATACTCAGAACTCTTGTCCCGTGTTTCCAGGTGAAAAAAGCGAGCCATTTCGAACAGCAGTGATTCTCAGCAACAAGTGTCCTTTGAATTAAGAATTTTTCTAATGAATTTAATGCATCACATTCACTTCCTTGGAGCCATGGTCTTCTGGGTTTTTTTGTTGTTTTTTTTTTTTTAGAATTCCTAGGTTTATGAAACAATATGAAAATATACACCGATCAGCCATAACATTCTGAGCAGTGAGAGGTGAAGTGAATAACACTGATGATCTCCTCATCATGGCACCTGTTAGTGGGTGGGATATATTAGGCAGCAAGTGAACATTTTGTCCTCAAAGTTGATGTGTTAGAAGCAGGAAAAATGGTCAAGTGTAAGGATTTGAGCGAGTTTGACAAAGGGCCAAATTGTGATGGCTAGACCACTGGATCAGAACATCTCCAAAACTGCAGCTCTTGTGGGCTGTTCCCGGTCTGCAGTGGTCAGTATCTATCAAAAGTGCTCCAAGGAAGGAACAGTGGTGAACCGGTGACAGGGTCATGGGCGGCCAAGGCTCACTGATGGGGAGTGAAGGCTGGTCCGTGTGATCCGATCCAACAGATGAGCTACTGTTGCTCAAATTGCTGAAGAAGTTAATCATGGTTCTGTTAGAAAGGTGTCAGAATACACAGTCCATGACGGGTCGGCTGTTTTGGCAGCAAAAGGGGGACCAACAAAAGCCGGTACTTATGTTAGAGCTGCTGTTGTTGGAAATTAATCACCTTCTGTGAAACATTGAACACAGCAAACGTAGCTGTTAGGTGCAAACACATAGCAGTTTCGATGGTTTATATGATGTCTTACAGGGTCTCAGATTCCAGCTGATTTGGCCTGGTTGATGGTGACGCGGCCAGTGTTCCTCTACCCACAACTACTTCCCGTGGTCAGACTGCGCCTGTTCAGTCAGAAAGGGCCCTTTACGTCTGCAGAAAACTGGTAGCGTTTCCATCTTATAAAATGCTCCTTTATGAGATATTTCTTTATACTGCAGTCTATGATCATCAACATGAATGTGGCACATACTCTTTTGTTACAGTCTGGTGGTTTTAGGCCATCAGCATCTAAAGGGCACCGCGAATCCTCTCAAGCTGACCTGTCAGTACCTGCTTGCAGCGAGAAACTTCATCTGCCTGAGAGTGTACATCCGCTCAGCGTGTCGCAAACAACATCCCAACTTCATAAAGGTACAGGAAGACACGATCGTTTATAGCAGTGTAAATGTCTCATCCACATACTATAATCAACATCCTCATATCTCTATCTCTCCCTCTCTCTGTCTCTCTATCACTCTCTCTCTCTCTCAATCTCTCTCTCTGTCTCTTTCTCTCTCTTTGTCTCTCTCCCTCCCTCTGTCTCTCTTTCACTCTTTCTCTCTCTGTCTTTCTTTCTCTCTTGCACCCTTCTTTCTCTATATATGTTTGATTCAGAGATACTTTCTAGAAGGAAAATGTCCCCCTATGCCTTTGGCTTGTGAGAAAGTTTGTCCCAGTGATCAGCGCCCCCCAGTGGAAAGAGAGATGCGCCTCATGCCTCGTTGGCTTTCGGTAATTAGTAGACCTGTATTTTTCATGATATTTTGTAAAATTTTCTTTTTTTTTTCATTTCAAGTCACATGTTCCCATTACAGGAAAATCTTAAACTAATCCACGAAGAAGTCAGAAAGTACAATCTTCAGTTCTCTAATAGTCAGCATGACACTCCTGAGGAAAACTCAAAAGGCGACTCTCCACCCTACAGCTTTCCCCCAGGTACCCGCTACCCTCCCAGCCTGCCCGATTCCCTCGCTCGCACTCTTAAACCACGCCATCTTCCGGTTCCTGCATCCTGTAGAAAAAAGGCACCACGTGTGCCATCTTCACACACTATAACCCAATCCAAACCACCGCCTTCAGCCAAAGATCTGGAAAAAGCTCTGAGTCGTCTACCACCTCTTCTGCCAAAGTTTGCTAACCAGAATGTTGAGCCTGATCACAATGTTAACTCTGTTTCTAAAAAGCAAAAAATCAAGGCTAGAACTAAATCTGCGAAAAAGGCTGGGAAGACTCGAGTGGCAGCAAATAATGTCACAAATTTATCAAAGCGAAACCAAGGAAAGCTTGTTATAACTATACCCACCGCTCCAGGTACGTCCAGTGGAGAAACCCAGATATCAGTGCCTACAGCAGGACAGGGAAATCTCATCATGACTTTACCTACCACGCTCATATGTCCTACCCCGAGTGCTACTCTAGTGGCTCAGACGCCTTCATCCTTCACCCCGTTGGTGAAAGGGCATATGAGTCAGCGCTGTGGCACTTTACTCAAGCTGAGCATGGGACAAAGCCCTAATCTAAACCCTCTATCTGTATCTTCTCAATTTTTTCTACTGCCTCCAGGCTGCATAGTTACAAACAGCTCAAACATGAACTCAGATCACAGCAGATCCAGTGCAGCTCAGGAATCAGGGCCGAAAGATCTTGAGGGGCCTTCAGAGAACATTCCAGAAAACATGGCAAGTTCTCAAGCTAGCGTCGGAGAAGGTAACAACGTCCAGGAAAATGACGAAACGGTGACGAAAGGTCATGAGGAGGAACTAGAGTGCGGAGACGAAGCGTTTAGAGAGCGATTCCTCACCTTGTCAGAATCTTCTGGAAGCCCAGCGGCTAGTTTGTCTGGGGAAGACGATCCAGTGGAAGTGGAAGATGTAGAGGAACACAGGCACATAGCATCACCATCATCAGAGAATGACGAGAGGAAAGATGCAGGGATGTCGAGATGTATGGCCAACATCGCATCGTCTGCTTCTGTAACGGCCAAGCTGCCCTTGCCAGTGGTTCAGGTGAGCTCCTGTTGTTGTTGGAGCATCTCATTGGTAGAGCCATTCAGATATTTAAATCCTGATAAGCGTGGTAGCGCATAACAATATGTGACTATAAAAATATATATTTTTCATTTTGAAAGGAGATGATGGAGAAAAGACACTCAAGGGAAGAAAAGTCAGATGGTCATGCTACAGGTTGGCCCTGAATCATACATTTTTTTCTCCTGTTTATGTGACTGATGTTTATATTTTAAATTCCTGACTCATCGTGTGGTATTCTGCTTAGGAGAGGACATCCCAGAGTCAGAGCATCTCTACGAAGATTTGTCTGACGATGATCCTCGGAGAGACGTTAAAGATGTAGCTTTTGCACAAGCTTATTTAGAGAAGGTGTGTCAGGTTGAGGAGAAGAGAAGGCACGATGATATCAGTGTCACAATGTTGCTTTACATTTTCTTCTAGAAGTATATTCATGTACGTGAGATGCATGTTGTATTGTACTTTGCATAGGTGTGTGAGGCTCTGCAGGCAGTGCCAGGGAAGGTGGAGGATTTCTTGAGTACCCTCTACGAGTTTGAGAGTAACCCTGAAGGCAGGACTGCGGTGGAGCTCTTCATGAGACTCAAACCTGTATTGAAGGACTGGCCTGAGCTGCTCCGAGACTTTGCTGCCTTCCTGCACCCAGAACAAGCCCAGGAGTGCGGCCTGGTGAGAGAAAATCGATCACGCTAGAGCAGCGTTGTAGTATTGGTGCCTCCTAAAACAATAGATTACATTGAATTGAGCTGATAAGCCAAGATATGTTTAGTGTCTGACATTTGCTGCTTTAATTGCTGTCTCTTTATTTCCAGCTGGAAGAGCAGCAGGCGTTTGAGAGAAGCCGGAGGTTCCTGCGGCAGCTGGAGCTCTGTTTCGGAGAGCACTCCATGCACTACAGGAGGGTAGTGCGCACTCTGCAGCAGGGGCTGCCTAAAAGTCACAGAGGCTCAGAGGAGGTACTGTAACATCTGAATACATTTATGAGAGTTAACGTTAGAAAATATTAAAAATATTTAATATTCAATTTTCCTCAGATGAAGGCTCAGATAGCGCTGCTCTTTCGTGACCACACCCACTTGCTGGAGGAGTACTGGGTGTTTTATGAGCAGCTTCACTCCACAATGCAGCAGCACATGTCTGATGACGAAGATGATGAAGAGGACGAGATGGAGACTGACAGCATGCCCAGTGCTCACAAGGTAAACCATGTGGGGGAAAGTCAGCAACTCGAGAACGCAGAAAATAAAAAAAGTCAAAGCCACATCCAGGTAATGAATGTGTCGGAATGGTTGTTTTATTTTCATAAGTTCTGATCATGTTTTGGCTAATTGGAAATTGTGTGATTTTTCTTCTTTCTGGCTCAGAGTACCGATGCAATAAGCCAGAGTACAGCAAGCTGTAGTGCAGGAACAGGGATGATGGATGAGCAGAGCAGAGATGATGATCCACAGTCTCACCTCAAAGCTTCACAGAGTCCTGTCTGTGCCAAAAACAGTTCACGCATGCCAAGCGGAGAGAAAGTTGTGCTCTGGACAAGGTGAAAAAAACCATCTGAATCAAAGAAAATACAATAATATACTGTATTTATGATCAGATCTTTATAAACCATCATGTAACGTCACATATAAAAACATAGAGAATGTTTTGGTGTGGGATTTGTCTTCTCCTGTTTGCTTGCATGGCCTGTGAGTTATGCAGAATCCAAGTATGGGATAAAACTCTTGGAGATGTTCTGTTATAGGGAAATAGTCATCGTGGTGGACGCAAACCGACAGAGTTACTGTTGTAAAAATGTGCTAAAAATGTTTCTCATTTTAGACACATACTTTTTTTTATCCATTTAGTAACATTTAATGTTATGGGAGCAGCGATAAACATTTTCTCTCTCCCCAGCATCTCATAGTGTGATATGTGGTTACAAAGCCCATGCTGGAAAACATTTTACAGCCTTACATCTAACTGTTAAAAAGTTATGTTATGAACATTATGCAAATTATGTACGTTATTTAATCCGTTCATACAAGTCCCTGAGTTGAGTTGTTACCATGGAAACCTGTGATTTGCAGCCAGGACTACTGTCAGAACTGCACTTATACAGCGCTAATCAACATCTTTTGACCAATCAGATTCGAGAATTCAGCAGCAGTTTGTTTTAGATGTTAGTCATCTATATAAACATGGTTGTTCTATTAAGTATCTTTCTGTTAAGTATAGATGTAAATTTGGAGATTGTTTGTGTTTTAAACAGGGAAGCAGATCGTGTGATACTCACTACATGTCAGCAAAGAGGAGCCTGTCAAAGTACCTTTACTTCTATCGCTGCTCAGCTGGGTAATAAAACAGCCACAGAGGTCAGTCTTTTTATTTAAGAAACTGAACAGAAAAATAAATTAGAGTACATTTATCTAAAATGATTATTTTTTCTTTCTTTCTTTAACTGTTTATATTTTATTTTATTTTAATTAACATCAAAATGTAATTTATTTATTTGTTTTTGTTTTCTTTTAATATATATATATTTACATTATTTATTTTTTTAGACATAGTTTTAGTTTTTTGAAATTCTCGTTTTGAGCTGAACTTGACCAATAGAGTGCGTAAGTCCAAGCTGATCTCAAAAACACAAAAAATAATTCAAAACTAAACAACATTCAAAAGAGCTAAGCATTATAATAACCTGAATATAAGAACTTTAAAAAAAACTTTTATATTTCTGTAACTGTTCTAACTATGGCTTTTCTCAGTGCACAGCTGTTGATTTTGTCTTCATTTCTTACTGGTATTTTTGTTAAAGAAAAAAATGAGTAGATTTTATTAATTTTATTCATGCAGAATCTCATGTTTCTCCTGCTTTTACTCCTAGGTTGGTGTACGCTATCAGGACCTGATGAAACTCTTCCACAAATCCACAAAGCAGCATCACAGCAGCCACATGGACACTGAGGGCCAGGTCCACACGAGTGAAGAGAAACCAGACTAGTGCATGTCCACAATTTATATCAAATGTCCTAATACATTTATTTGCATTCGGTATGCTCAAAGCACCAAATTGGAAGTTTTAGTCTGCTTAATTCAAACTATTTGTGTATGTAGACACTTACACATCAAGTTTTGTGTTAAAAAAAAATCACACTACAGTACTACTGGAACCACTTGGATTAAATGTGAAGAGAGGAACTGTGCTGTCTGTGGGTGACATTGGACTTTTGAGAATGTTTCAACGGACTAGAATGATATTAACAAGGATATGTGTCTCAACTAACTATATTTATATTTGTATTTTGGGAACATTGTAAACAAATGTTTCCTCTTAGTGAGAGTTTGATGGAGTTGATCAAGAGTCGTCAATCCCATGACCTGAGAATACACTCCAAATGGGACACCAGGCCAACGCTGATCGACGCACGAAGCTTCACACACGTCTTCACACCTAAGCATGATTTATCAGCATTTTTTTTTTTTTTTTGATGAAGTGGTGTGATGATGGTTTAAGGTTGTAAGAATCAGCTGTTCTGATGATATTACAGTCATTGGTGGCTCAAGTGGTTAAGGCTCTGGGTAGTTGACCAGAAGATCAGGCTTCGACCCCCAGCACTGCAAGCTGCCACCTTTGGGCCCTTAAGCAAGGCCCCCAACCCACCCTGCTCCAGAGGCACTGCATCATGGCTGACCCTACACTCTGACCCCAACCCCCAAGGATGGGATATGTGAAGAATTTCCCTGTGCAGTAATGTATATGTGACAAATAAAGACAAACAATGCAGAGACTGTAAACTGCTGCTAAATCGAAAGAAACACAGAAACCTTCAGTGTGAATTGTTTGGAACTGTGGTGAACTAGGTCTATATTTTTTTTATATATATTTTTACGGTCAGTATTAAATAGAGTTCATGCACATTGCTGGAGGCAAAGACTGAAAAAACAAGCCTTATGTGTGTGTGTGATGTTTTTGTTATGTTTGCATTTTTCGTCGGTTTTCATGTGGTGTTTTGTTTCAAAGAAATGTTGCCATAAATATTTAAAACAACAGCGCTGTAATAATTCCCCTTATAAATTATATTCAATGAGCTAAGCGACGATTGGATGCTTTTTGATTGACGGAGAAACCCACCAATCAGTGTTTTACATCTCACCCATTGTAGCAAAAATTGACCAATCATCGTGCGCGCTTGGGGAGGGTTTTTTCTGGTTTGGTCCCGCCTCTCATGGACACCCTGGCTCACAGAGAGGGAGAGAGGAATATAAATACAGCTCCGGTGGCCGTGTTTTCCGTTTTGTATCCTGCTGTAATTTTATCCACTTCACTTAGTTAGCTCTCATGGCTGATTTTGTGTCTCGGCTTTTATTATTATTTTGTGTTTTATCGGCTGTTGTTTGGAGCTGTGTTCTGGCCGGACGCAGTGATGTGATGGAGCTGAAGGACTTGGATTTTGATTACATAGCCGCCGAGCAGGAGACCATGCTGGTCAAGTTTTACGCTCCCTGGTAAAAAAAAATATATATTTTTTTTATATTTATGACCTTGTTCTGCTTTGTAACTAAAATCACAATTGCTTACCTTTTTTTTTTGGTTAGGCAATGAGCTGTCCATGGTATATGTAACGCTTAGTGTCTAAGGGAGAAAAGCAAGAGTAGGTGTGAACAGTACACAAGCTTATAATATTAACCATTTCATCTGTTAACCATTTCCTTCTCAAATTCAGTTTAGGTTTCATCTCTAAGCGTTCAGGCAATTGCCACGCATGTTGTTTCAGAAAACTGGATAGGTGAATGTAGTGTATGATTTATTAGGAACATTCATTCAATTATCCAATCAACCAATCATATTACAGCAGGACATTGCAAAGAAATCTGAACAGGTACAGGTCAAGAGCTTGTTCATATCAAACTTTAGAATCTGGGAGAAATGTGATCATGGTGGCTTTGAACATGTTGGTTTGAGTGTGTCAGAAATCTCAAGCTGACATGAAGGTTATGATAACTTAAATAATCACGCTTTACAACCATGATGAGCAGAAAAGCATGTCAGTGCACAATATGTCAGTATCTGAGAGAGTAGAAGACCACATTGGGCTCTGCTCCTGTCAGTCAAGAACAGGAACCTGAGCAACTTAAACTGGACAGTCGAAGACTGGAAAAACATTAAAAAATGAATCGTTTATTATTATGTGATGATGTAGTAATAATAATCACAGTTAAGTTGTGATCTGCAGCTGCATCACTGTCACAGCTGCAGTTATAGAAAATAAACATCTGACCTTTAAATTTGAGAATTCAACAAAAAGCTCTCTTTCAAGCTGCATTTATGTTAATTTAGTTCTACCATTAAATGTGTTTGTGTTTTTGTGTGCAGTTAGGCTTGTGCTGTTTTACACCATGTAGGTGTTAATTTAACACTCAGAGACTTCCCTTCCTCACTGGGGGATTTTTCTGTTTATGATGATCCTCATCTCCTTTGCTGCAGGTGTGGCCACTGTAAGAAACTCGCTCCTGAGTTTGAAGTTGCTGCTACAAGACTTAAAGGCATCGTGACCTTAGCCAAGGTAAAGAAGTGAGAAAACTTTACAATATTAGAATTAATAATAATAATTTTTAGAATTGTTGATGTTTTGGCTGTTCTCATATTGAACCAATCTACTGATTATTGCAGTCCAAAAAGGTCGTGCATCTGTCTGTCTGTCTAAAAAGACTAACTTAGACTAGCTTAATTTAATTGTCTTCTGCACAAGTTGTTTGGATTTCACCTGACCATTTAATCCAGCACTGTATTTATGGTCATCTGTAGCCTGATCGTAATTGGGGTTTGTTTGCTAAGCTCCACGTCTTGTTATTGACTGTTTTCTCTCTCTTACAGGTGGACTGTACGTCAAACACAGAGGTTTGTGGGCGATTCGGGATCACCGGATATCCTACTCTTAAAATATTTAAGAACGGAGCAGAAACGTCAACATATGATGGTCCCCGTTCATCAGGTGTGTTTGTAGGTGGATGTTTGGGTGTGTGAGTGATGAGTGATTGCAGCCTTTAATCATGAACTTTGGTTGCTTTTTTTTTTTTTTTTTTTTTTTTTTTTTTTACACTGACAGCCATAAATTGAGTGGCAAATTTATTTTACAAACATTTTAAAATTTTATTTATTTCTACAAAAAGGCCAATCTGTTTGATGCGTAGTCAAATTCATATTGCAGATTTAGAACCAGACTGCACCTTTTTCATTTACACACCTATGAATGCTGTGTTGTACTCATTCAGTATGGTACCTACAGAGCTTCAGGACTACAAGGTTTCCTCTCAATCTGCTAGACCTAAGTGATAAATTTTCATTTTTGTGAACATCACGTCTGAACTTTAAATGTGTTTTGTAACAGATGGAATCGTGGACCACATGAAAAAGCAGGTGGGACCCGACTCTGTATTGCTGCACAATGAGAGAGACCTAGAGGCCTTCATCAACCACTTTGACTCTAGCGTAATCGGTGAGTACGTGGCTGCTGAGCCCTGAGTGTATCTGTCATTCTTTTATAAACCTGTTGGATTCTTGATTCTGATTGGTCAGACACTTGTTCTAATACGTTATCATTTCTATGGTAATAACTTACACAGTGACTTGTATGACAGATGCTTCAATTAAACAGATGTTAAATTATGTATAACTGGTGAAACATTGATGTTTTCTGAGACAAGGTGTTTATATAACATTTTTTGAAGAAGTCTTCAGTGTCGGTTTTTTGTAACAGTCAAAAGTAAAGCACTAACTTTAACTTTTCCACCATAGCTGTTATAATATAAGTGATAACTGGAACAATCTTGTTTCTTGCAGACATTTCACAACATTAAATGTAACTATAAATGGATAAATGTATGATATTGAGTCTTTTTTTCTTCAGGAGTGTTCGAGAGCAGCGACAGTCCTCAGCTGGTTGAGTTTCTAAAAGGAGCCAATCTAATGAGGGACAGCTTCCGCTTCGCTCACACCACCGACATGCAGCTCGGCCTCAAATATGAACTCACATCAGAGTAAGAGATGAACGGAGGCGTGAGAACACATGTTCACGTAGTGCCCAAATAGATGGTGATTAAAAGATTGAGGGAAGACAAGAAAGAGCCTAGTCAGCAGTTTTAAGCAGAATATCACCCAGAATGTGTCCCAAATGATGTAGTACACACTACACATTACACTCTGTGCTATGCTCTATTGTGTAGTAAGTGTATGGATGTTAGAAGGGCTGTATCCTCTCAAATGAAACACTAAACTTTTTAACCAGAGGTATATGCTGTTTCTTAGTTGATAGCAAATGTCAATCTCACATAACATGGTGCCTTTATGCTTTAAGCAGAATACAGTAATTTTTTTAAATTATGGAAATTATTAATTTCCAAATGGCCATAGATGTGGTTTTCTCAAGGTTATAAGAAGTGGAAATATTCAAGCATGCTGAATAAGGCATTGTGATGTGAAAGAGTAAAGATTTGTCTAGGTGTAAAATCCGTAAGTGAAGTATTAAACGGCTATATTTTATACACTGATCAGGCATAACATTATGACCTCCTGCCTAATATTGTGTTGGTCCTGTTTGTTGCAAAAACTGCCCTGACCCGTCGAGGCATGGACTCCACTAGATCCCTGAATGTGTGTTGTGGTGTCTGGCACCAAGATATTAGCAGCAGATCCTTTAAATCCTGTAAGTTGCGAGGTAAGGAGTATCTTAAAGGATACTTACAGGACTTAAAGGAGACTTTTAAATAGATACTGACCACTGCAGACCGGGAACACCCCACAAGCGCTGCAGTTTTGGAGGTGCTCTGATCCAGTTGTCTAGCCATCACAATTTGGCCCTTGTCAAACTCCCTCAAATCCTTATGCTTGTAAATTTTTCCTGCTTCTAACACATCAACTTTGAGGACAAAATGTTCACTTGCTGCCTAATATATCCCACCCACTAACAGGTGCCATGATAGGGAGATAATCAGTGTGATTCACTTCACCTCTCAGTGCTCATAATGTTATGCCTGATCGGTGTATATCTTTGTCTCTGCAGGGGTGTCCTGCTGTTCAGGCCTCCCAGGTTGGCCAGTAAGTTTGAGGACAGCATAGTGTCACACAGAGGCCCGTTTTCCATCACTGGTTTACGCCGCTTCATCAGAGACAACATGTAAGCATTTTCTCTGTCTCTTGATTTGACTTGAAAATGAAGTGTACTTTTATTTACTGCAGAATATTACATTTTATAAGTTTGTAGGGGCATTGGTGGCTCAGTGGTAGGTTTCTCGCCTATCATGCGGAAGGCCCGGGTTCAATTCCCAGCCAATGCCTCAACCCCAGCCACTGGATGCAGTGCCGGTCCCAAGCCCGGAAAAATGGGAGGGTTGTGTCAGGAAGGGCATCCGGCGTAAAACATTTGCCAAGTTGTTGTGCGGACCAGTTGGTCCGCTGTGGCGACCCTGAACAGGGAGCAGCCAAAAGCAACTTCTATTACATTTTATAAGTTTGGCCGATGCTTTTATCCATATAAGAAGGGTGAATGGTGATAAATCTCAATCTGTTGTGGCTGTGTGTCTGTATGATTCTGTAGATATGGAATCTGCCCACACTTAACCAAAGAAAATAAAGATCAGCTGAGGAAGAGAGACCTGCTGACGGCGTATTTTGATCTGGATTATCTACGCAACCCCAAAGGCTCCAATTACTGGAGAAACAGGTGAGCAGGTCTCTCATCAAAAATCTATAAAGACAAATATGACGTATTTTGTAGCGTGGTTCTCCAAAGCTGATGTTTCTTGTAGAGTATTAAAGGTGGCGTCTCAGTATAAGGATCATGGCCTGCACTTCTCAGTGGCTAACCGGCAAGACTTTATGGACGAGCTTGAGGAAGATTACGGTCTGGGTACGATGGAAGGGAGCGACATGCCATTTGTCACCATCAGGACTCGATTAGGACACAAATACAACATGCATGAGGAGTTCACGTAAGTTCAGTCCACCAACACTGAAGAGATCAGTGAGTACAGATAAAGATCTGCTTGATTAGTCAATCAGAGCTCATGTAGACCAAGCAAGTTTAATTTTCAATGTGTTGCTATACACATATGCAGAAAAGAAAAGGTCTAGAAATTAAATATGATTATATTGAAATATTTGTAATGTGTTTACTGATGAGGTCCCATGAGAAAAGTCAACAGACGGCAGAGGAAGAAGAAAGAGGAAAGACGGTCGCAGTTTATCAAAGACCCATATGGGTTTACAAAGACTCGTTTTGGCCAGCCCAAATCTGGTGCTTTAACCAGTATGAGGCCAGAAATTGAGGAGGTCTTGTGAGAAATGCACAGTGACCCCAGGAGGGGGTTAATCAGAACTTTCGGCAACCTGAGAAACCATCAGTTGAGCTGAATGTGAAGGAGACAACTTGGCACCATCTAGAACATCATCTGGAAAGCCAAAGCCTCAGGTGCCCCAGGCCCAAGTGGTATACCATGCAAAGTATACAAGAATTGTCCAAAACGTCTGCGGAAGTTGTGGAAGATTTTGAGGAAGATCTGGGCCAAAGGTACAATTCCATTAAGCTGGAAGCAGGCAGAAGCAGTTTTGTCCCAAACGAAGAGGGTTCCTCTGCAGTCACCCAGTTCAGGACAATTTCCCTGCTGAATGTGGAGAGAAAGATCTTCTTTTTGGTACTTGCAAGAAAGCTGACTACTTATTTGTTGCAGAACCATTACATTGACATCCATCCAGAAAGGCAGGGTCCCAGGCTTTTCGGGGTGCATAGAGCATGCATACATCAATAGTCAGCCAGTTGATTCGAGAGGCCAAACAGAGGTAAGGCGACTTGACAGTTGTCTGGCTGGATCTAGCGAATGCTTATGGTTCCATCCCTCATGACCTCATCCAACTTGGGCTTGAGCATTATCACATTCCAGCATCTATCCAAGCACTGATCACCAGTTACTTAGGAGGATTCCATCTCATATTTACAACAGCCAACTTTACAACAAGCTGGCAGGACCTCCAGAAGGGAATTCCAACTGGGTGTACCATCTCTCCAATCCTCTTTATCATGGGCATGAACCTTTTAATAACAACAGCAGAAGGTATAACCTGCAATTCTTTATTGGAGTCAGGCATCACCCAACCGGTAGTGCGGGGCTTCACGGATGACCTGACAGTAACAACGATGTTGCATGTCCAGGCAAGGTGGGTGTTGGATGCCCCGGAAGATGCTGGTGATCAAGAAGAGCTGGGTCACAAGCACGTATGGCCTCTGGTGAGTCCAAGCTGAGGTCATTTCATCCATCGAGGACAGCCCAATAAATTTCTTGGGAAAATGGTACAATGCATCACTGAACAATAGAGCCAATGTTGTAGAAGCAGTAAAGCAAACCGAGGATTGGTTGAAGATCGATAGGTCCGGATTGCCCAGCAAATTTAAAACTTGGTTGTATCAGCATGGTCTTCTGCCCAGGCTCCTTTGGTAATTCACGATCTATGAGTTTCCCATGACAGATGTGGAAAGCATTGAGAGGAAGACCAAGTACAAGATGGAATTTGCCCAAACGAAAGATCACATGGGCAGAGTTGTGGAGACTCCGCATATACCGCATATCTTTCCTGCCGTGGTCTGTGTATGACACACTCCTTTCACCCGTACATTTGCACACTTGGGGGTTGAGGGAGGGCACCAACTGTAAGCTATGTGGTCAGAAGGGGACATTGTCTCTCATATTGACTGGGTGTCAAACAGCTCTTACCCAAGACCGATATAGATGGCACCATGACAAGGTGCTCCTGTCCCTTGCTGACACAATAGAGTGGGAGAGGTGCAGGCAGTTGTGGCATAGTTTGAAAGAAGTTGATCACCTAGGAAAAAATAAATGTCCCAATACTTGTTTTTTAAACTTGAAGAGGAAATTCTCAAAACCCCACCCCTACATATTTGGTCTCATTTGAAAGTGCTAAACGTCCTCTTTAGAGCACACAAGGAGTTGGCTCAGTAGTATGCAGGGTGTAGAAGATATTAAGGTTGACAAATGTCCTCTACAGAGGACAAATTTGAACTGTGGGTAGTCAGGAGGTTAAGGAGGGAACAAGACCATTCCAACTTAGGAAAACCGCAAAGCCAAACTTGCTACAAGTTGCCAGCTCCTGGGAGATGAGGGTTGACGTGGGGGGAAAAACTGAAGACTGTAAGATAATTATCGTTGAGTTAACTATGCCATGGGAGGAGGGCTGTGAGGAGGCAAATGAGAGGAGAACATAGAAATACCAGCTTTTGGTCCAGGAGTGCAAAGACAAAGGGTAGCAGACATGGCTGTTCCCAGTGGAGGTTGGGTGTAGAGGTTTCCCCGCCAAATCAACATGGCAGATGCTGTCAGTTCTGGGCATGGACGAAAGGAGCAAGAAACTCGCCACTTGAAGGATGGGACAGGAAGCAGAAAGAGCCTCATTATGGATTTGGAGCAAAAGAGAGGAGGAAAGCTGGAAGCCAGGAGCATGATGGTACCACCAATGATGGTACCACCTGATGACATCTGCTCCTGGCTGAAAGCTCCGGTTACCTAATGAGGTAACTGAAGAAAGCACCCACTAGGTGTACTCTACAACATGTTATTCAGAATATTCAAATTACATTAACATCGGTTTGCATTTTTGTTGTTTGCTGTTTTGTTGTTCTTCAGAAATATGCTAAAAATTTGATTTCCTATAGATTGACACATAGCTGTAGATCACTGGCTTATTTTGTAAAAACATAAAAGTGTGGTGTGATTTCCTTTTCAGACGGGATGGAAAGTCTTTAGAAAGGTTTTTGGAGGATTATTTTGCTGGCAAATTGAAGCGTTACATCAAATCACAGCCTGTACCTGCTAATAATGATGGACCAGTCAAGGTGTGTATGTGCAGGTTATTATCCTGAGGTTTAATGGCTAGTTTTAAAAGTTTACAAAAAGTAGAATAATTATTAAAATTTTATGTAATGACAAGCTGAATTGATTGAGATTAGTAACACAATGTTTTAAAAAAATATTTTTATTGTTTTTATTTAGACTTCCATTGTCACCATTAAGATCAAGTAAAGGCTTCATAGTATAATCAGATGCCTTGGATATATAGGATGCACCAAATAACTGTGAAAATCATCCTAACCATTTTAAGAAAAAAAAGGCAGACTGAAAATTGTAAATTATTGTCACATCAGACCATTTATTTTTAATAACCAAGAGCTAAAAATCTTATTGGAAATCATCCTGAACATATCACATGAAAGTGCTTATGTATTATTACGTCATAAAATGTGAGAGCCAATCAGGATCCAGCATGCAAGTGTAGACCACTTTAACAAGGCAAGTGAACAGTATGTTTGCAAATTAATAGAATCTAGATTTATTGACCAGCGTAAACATGTATGAATACTTTTGTACATTAAATTTTTTTTTTTTCCTAAACCAGGTATTTGTGACTTAAATCTTTTTTGCATCCAGGTTGTGGTTGCAGACACGTTTGAGGAGATTGTGAATGATCCAGAGAAAGATGTACTGGTTGAATTTTATGCCCCGTGGTGTGGCCACTGCAAGAAACTCGAACCGAAATATGCAGAACTTGGACAGGAGGTGAGCTGGCATGACATGAAACACTGCAGCATGAAGCATACAGATTTGGTCAATACTGTTGCCTATGTTTATGTAAATTTCTTATGTTATATTTTAAATCAAATTTACCATGTTAAAAATTACAAAAATACATTTTTCTTCTTCAGCTTTACAATGATCCCAACATTGTGATTGCTAAGATGGATGCCACCAACAACGATGTCCCTCCAGGCTATGATGTAGAAGGGTGTGTATTCAAAACCATCACAACATCACAACCTCATTTTAACACGCTTCCCTTTTAACCTTTTGTTGCTTTGGCAGATTTCCCACGATATATTTCGTTCCTGCTTTGAGGAAGGACGAACCGAAACGATATGAGGTAACCTTCGCTAAAATCATAACGTTATTATCTGGGAAAAAAAATCAATGCACAGTGCTTAGTTTTGAATAAATTAAAGTATTAGAAGATTATACCATTACAACAGTATGGCTGTCAGTTTAGTTTTCATTGGCTAAAATATAAAGGCTCTGTTTAAGGAAAGAGCATTCTTAAGAGCATGAGTGAAAAGTTCTTTGTGTGTAAATGTAAACATGCTTTATTTGGGTGCCAGGGGGGTCGTGAAGTGAAGGACTTCCTCAACTTCTTGAAACGGGAAGCGACCAACCCCATGGTGCTTAAGGGAGTGAAGGAAGAGTTATAATCTATCCTATCCTGAATGCAAACGGGGATGCTGGGAGATGCTGCGTTTTGTTTTATCCGTCTCATTCGTCTGGGTGTGTTGTAATGAAGGTCACACGGGTCCTCCAGAGGTTCAGCCATACATGTCGGTAAAGAGAGAAGAGATCCGATCTATAAGCTGCTGATGGTATAGATGGTGATGAGAGAAACATGAGAAAATGTTGTTTCATATTTAAGAATAACTTCTCAGGAAGCAATGTGTTTATAAATGTGTGGTGGTCAGGGAAAACTCTTCATGCGGTGACGTTTTGACAATTTCTGCTATGTAATATTTTACAGACAATTTCTGAACTGAAATATTTATATTATGCAAGATTCCTAACTTCATGTAAAGTTATAAAGCACTTAAGTGGCATCCTGTTAGGAAAATAATCAATGACTGAGTATTATTATCTGGATTTATAAACCACTTACACACCCCTATACCCCCATCCCTACCCGACCCCAATGCCAAGCTATCGTTACATGTCTGAGAGGCACAGGAAAAAATAAATGAATATTAAAAAAAACAATTGGAGCTACTTACATTTCTTTTAATTATTAATAAATTACACATCATACTTTTTTTTTTCTCATTCATAGTTACATTTAACGTGGAAAAATTCAGCAAAAATGTATTTATCATTAATAATATAGCAGCTAGAAGTCAGTCGTCACATTTCTACATCACTTTGCTGAAAAATATTTGCTTTCTTACAGATGAGGTGTCAAAGTATATTTTAAAAAGGAATTAAAAAAACCATTTTTTTTTTTTCCCTTTTTAAAACTAAATTTCGCCTGCAGCAACATGATGGTTTTTCCCAGACCGCCACACAAATGCTTTTGAGTTTGTCATCGAAAACCTTTAGACTGGAAGAACTTTTGGAAGTCCCTGAGGCCTTACACTGTTCCCTTGAAGATTTCTGTTTCCCTACATCCTGCTGTATTATTTTACCTCATCAATTCACAAGTAGCTGTCAACATGCATAGTCACGCCCGTAGTCTGCACGTTTGGCTGTAATGGACATTTTATTTATTTATTTGTTTTTTTATAAAGTGTATTTCTCTGTGATACTGCTGATTTAAATTAAACCGGTTTGATTATTTACCTCTGTCTAACTGCATTGTTTTACCAATGCACTGGGTGTTTGTTTCGCGTGTAAAGTTCATGGCATTTAGCAGACAAATGATTTCACGTCAAGATCAGCAGGTGTCGCCCTTCTTTTTTACAACTGTCCTGGGAAAATTATACTACATAAGACTGACAATGATGGTCACTGGATACTGTGTTCTGCACATAGATGACTCGTTTATAATCTTAGGGAATGCTTATGGTTACAATAGTCACAAGCAAAACAAGATACTATTATCTCAGATCTAAAATGAGGTTAAAGCATTAAAAAATATATACTTCTCTGAAAATATTATAATAGGATGTGATTTTAACACAGTAATAGATGAATGGATGGATAGATCTCCTACAAAAAATTTTAACCCACCAGTTTAATCCTACCCTAATAGAATTTTGTAATAACCTAAATCGCTCCAATGCTTTCAGGGACATCAATCCACACTGTAAACAATATTCTTGGTTTAACCCTGATGGCTCTATAAAATCCAAAATTGATTATTGGCTAGTCTCTCACCCTCTGTCAACTCATACCATTAGCTCCTTTATATCACCTGCTCCTTTTACAGATCATTGTCTCATTGGTTTACAGCTTAAAAACCCAAACAAATGCATACGCAATAAAGGCTGTTGGAAATTCAACGCCAGCCTCTTAAATAACGAGAAATTTTGTGGAGACCATTCTAATTATTTCAGAAACTTTGAAAAACCCAAATATTTCATCCTTTACAGAAAAGTGGGAATATATTAAATTTATAATAAGAAACGTCTCTATAAGCGTTAGTAAAAATTTAAAAGTATTACGAAATAGGGAAGAAATTGAAATTATTCAAGAAATAAACAAGTTCTGTAGCAAACCAAATCTCTCAGAAAATGACAAAATTAAATTATTAACTTTACAACCTAAGTATCTCAATAAAGCAAAAGGCGCATATATATATACGAGCAAGGGCTAAATGGATAGAGGAGGGGGAAGAAACTCGGCTTATTCTGTAGACTAAAAAAAAGAATGCAACAAAATCAAATTAATATACTGATTATAGATGGTACAGACTGCTTTGAACCCGCAGTAGTAGCTAAGGAAATGAGTACCTTTTACAAATAAATAAATAAATAAATATACTCCTCCACTTTTTCAGAGCCCAAGGCAGAACATTTAAAAAAAATAAATAAAATCTCTCAACTCATCCCCCAAATAAGCACAGACTTCAAAAATTTGTGCAAAGCAGACTTAACCCTTGAAGAAATTGATGTGCTTAAAAATCGACAAAAGTCAGGGACCAGATGGTCTAACAACTATAAACACTTCTGGGGCCTATTAAGAGAAATTTTATTTCAAGTTTTTAAAGAGACCATAGATAACCAATCTCTTGCAATTACTATGAGACAAGGAACAAATGTTCTTAATCCCAAATCAGGAAAAGACGATAAAATCTTAGACAATCTTCAACCAATTTCACTATTAATTAATGATCATAAAATATTCGCTCATACTTTTAAAAACTTTTCATTAAAGTCCGTTCAATTCATAACAATATACGTTTAATACAGGACTTAATTGACTATAGTTACTTGATAGTGGATGATAGAGATTCTTTTTCTTGAGGTCTACAAAGCATTCGATTCACTAGAACACCCGTTTATTTATAAGAATTTTTAATGAAATTTTTGTAATATTATCTGAACCTTATATAGAAATGCAAATAGTTCAGTGTGCCTATCTAATGGCACTTCACCTAGATTTGAAATAAAATGAGGCGTAAAGCAAGGGTGCCCCATATCACCATCACTCTTTATAGAGGCAGCTGAATTCTAGCCAAACTCCTAAAAAAAACTCTGATTTAGACAAACTTTTACTGTATTTGACAAGCAAATTATAATCAGTCAGCTTGCTGACGATTCAACAGTTTTTCTCAAAAAGCTGGAACAAATTCCCAAAACACTACATTATATAAACATGTTTTCTAAAGATTCTGGTTTAAAACTCAACCTTGAAATATGTGAATTGATGACACTCCATGATTGCACCCTCTCCGAGGTACTTCACATTCCTATAAAATCATCCGTCAAGTATCTTGGCATTTATATTACAGCGATTATGATTATCAGCGAAAATTGAAATGTATGGAATAAAATTGAAGAATGCAAGTCTAAACTCAGTATGTGGACACAAAGGGATCTATCCATTTTTGGAAGAACTTTTAAAATGGAGAGTCTAGCTAGATGTATTTATCCTGCATCTTCTTTAGCCGGCTCTACAAAATCTACTAAAACAATCAACCAATTAAACCTGGATTTTATATGGAGAAAAGGACCACATTACATTAAAAAAGGCTGAACTACTCAAAGAATATGTAGATGGAGGATTACAAGCAGTGTTGGGAAGATTACTTTCCAAATGCAATAGGTTACAGATTACAAATGACCCTATTTAAAATGTAATAAGTGGTGTAACTTTTCAATTACTTTATGAAAGTAAAGTAACTGATTACATTTGATTACTTTTAAGGTTCTAATAGATATTTTCAACTAAATCATTTCCAAACATTTATACCAGGCAGGGTTAACCTTACAGTAGTACTCAACTCTGTTTACTGTTAGAATTTCAAACTCTTCCATCACTAAAAATAAAGCATTATACATAAACCCAAATAGGCAATAAAACAGTTATTAAAACAGTTAATAAAAGAAAAACACTGGTGTCCCATAGCCTTCAATGCAATTAGGGAAAGAAATTAATTAAATCTGTGTGTGTGTGTGTGTGTGTGTGTGTGTGTGTGTGTGTGTGTGTGGATGAAAGTAATGTGGATGAATGTAATTGGCAGACTTGGTGCCGCAAATTCAAACCAGAGAACCAATCAAAAGCATCAGAATAGCACCACTTTAACAAATTCTAGCAATAAGTTAATATTATTCAACATATCCTAGTTTTTTAAAGAAAATATTCAGATGTAACTCTATTTGTAATCTTTAACATTTTCATAAGTAACTGTAATTTAATTTCACATTTTTCTCAGTAACTGTAACGAATTACGGTTACGTTTATTTTGTAATTAAATTACGTAACGCTGTTACATGTAACTAGTTACTCCCCAACACTGATTACATGTAATAGATTTTGAATATATTAATGGCACACTTAAAATCAACTGGCTTAAGCACTTTATAAGGGATGATAATAGTATCTGGTTTCATATTCCCACAGCCTTATTTAAAAAAAAAAAAAAGGAAACCCCCGAGGCACGGGGAGAACATGCAAACTCCACACACACGGCGGAGGCGGGAATCGAACCCCCAACCCTGGAGGTGTGAGGCAAACGTGCTAACCACTAAGCCACCATGCCCCCGGAAGTATTGATCTTCTGTTTAAATGTGACTTTCATATTCCCAGATTACCAAATACAAATACACTTACAACACAGTCAGTTGCTACAACCCTTCCTTTACTTAATGTTAATGGCAAAGATTTTAAAAAGCAAAATCTTACGAACAAATTTCTGCGTTATCACCTCACCATAATTTATCCGACTCTCTCGAAGAGGAATACAATTAATCAGATTTTCTCCAAGCAACACACTGATAGAATTAGAACTATGTATCTTACGTTTCCAGTGTTCTCCAAAGCTAAGGAAATCCATTATAAAATTCTATTTCATTTGATCTATCCATCAAAAGATTCAATATAGATCACAATAATTGTGTTTTTTTGTGAGGATAATATAGAAACAACTGAACTCTCTTGTCTTCTGTGATTTCTCTTCTGCTTTCTTGGATGATATGCATGATTGGTTAGTTACAAAAATACAAACCCTTCCACTCTTTACCCAAAATGATATTATATTTGGCATGCTGCTCCGTGATAATAAAGCTGACTTTCTTGTAAATTTTATTACTTGGAAAGTTCTTTATTCACAAATGTAAAACCCTAAAGACCAGACCGCTCTTCTCTGTTTTCATAAGAGACCTAGAAAACAATGTTCTTCTTTCACTAACGCATATGCATTAAAGAAAATGGAATAAAACTTCTTAATATATGCTGTGAATTCAGCATTATTAATAAAGATTAATTGGATCCTCTAGCACCACAACTTTTTTGTTTTTTGTTTGTTTTTGTATTCATCGTTTTCACCTTCTGTTTTTGTTGACTAACCTGTTCATGATCATACGATATCCTATTGATACTATAGTGTACTTGCTTTGTAAACCTGTTCTGTGCCTTATTTTGTTTGAATTGTTCAAAATATTGAATGCTTCAATGACAAATAGTTTGTATTATAATAATAGCATTTAATAAAAAATAAATAAATAATAATAAAAAAAAACTTAACACAGTCACTAGTTTACGTCAGTCTGCCATTGCACAAAATATCTTCATAAACAAAGCTGATGCCAAATCAAGGGGACCGGCACACAGACAATGACGACAAGTCCATAACTATGGAACTATGAGACCAAATGATGACCGTCAACATGGTCTTATCCTGAATGACGCCATTCTTCCGCCTATCCTCGAGACCTAAGAACAACAATGTCAGGTGACTGACCTTAGGGGTCGGCTGCTATATAACATGCGGATGTACCAACTACTTTCTTCTGCCTGGAATGCCTCAGCTCATCCCAAGTGACAAGAGATGGTGATGGTCATCATTCGGTCATCATTCGGTCTCATAGATCCATAGTTATGAACATAACGTATGATCTACTTCGACCTCACTCAGACTGTCACCACAGTTTGATCCTTGGTGACCAATACCAACAGAGTCACGAGGGACCAGTATCATTTCCCTTTTCCGGACACTTCTTGTCAAAACATACAAACAGTTGCGTATAAGATTGTCGCAATGGGCGAGTACACTCAGTGTATGTACGCAGTGCTCTGACAGGATATAGAGAGGAGCTATCCAACCCAGTACATGAACAAGGGGGGTCTGGGTGAAAAGCATCAAGCTTAATCACCTGATTTATCATACCAGGCCTAAGGACCTTGGGTAGGAATGATGGATTTGGCCAAAGATAAACCCCTGCATTTTTGGCTTTCCATCTCAAACAGTCTTTGCAGACTGATAAAGAGTGCAATTCACAACCCTCTTGCTGAACATATTGCCAGGAGGAAGACGGTTTTCTAAGTCAGGAACTTTAGATCAGCTTGATCCAAAGGTTCAAAAGGAGTTTTGAGAAGTGAATGCAAAATAATAGTAAGATCCCAAGCGGGTGACCTCATAACCTTCCCTGGGCATAAACAGTGTGCGCCCTTAAGGAACTGAGACACCAAAAATTGTTTGCCAACACTCACACAATCCACTAACGAATGTGTGAGATGGCTGCAATGTAGACCTTTATAGTATTAACCGATTTCCGCAAATCCAACAATGACTGAAGGAACCGGAGAACAAAACTAGTGGCACAATTGGTAGTATCTAGCTGATGGTCTTGACACCATACTGAGAATATTGGCCACCTGCTCGAATAGTTACTCCAAGTAGAGGGTGCCTTAGAACTATTTATTGTCCTCAGTACAGCTTCACCTAATTCCAAGTTAGGGAGGGACTGAGCAGAGGCCATACCCACAATTGTAGAACTTCTGGCCTCAGGTACCAGGTTTGCCCCTCTGCCTACGACAGCAGATCGACTCTCCCTGGTAGCTGCCAAGGGTGACCTTGGACCAGACGTATAAGTGTCGGGAACCAGTGTTTCTCCGGCCATCTTGGGGTCACCAGCAAAACTTTGTGATGACCCAGTGCTACCCTCCTGAGCACCAAGGGGATCAAAGGTAGTGGAGGGAAAGCGTACAACAACTATTCCAGCCATTCTTGAGATTGATTGCAATGAGTTGTCTGCTGAAACATGGAGGAGGCTTGGTTATGTTCTGGAGCTGTTTTGCTGCATCTGGCACAGGATGTCTTGAATCTGTGCAGGGTACAATGAAATCTCGAGACTATCAAGGCATACTGGAGCGAAATATGCTGCCCAGTGTCAGAAAGCTTGGTCTCAGTCACAGGTCATGAGTCCTTCAACAGGATAATGACCCAAAACACACAGCTAAAAACACCCAAGAATGGCTAAGGACAAAACATTGAACTGTTCTGAAGCAGCCTTCTATGAGCCCTGATCTAGTTTCTCTAACATCCTGGAAACCATAATTTGAGCCTTTCATGAACATTGCACTAACCTAAGAAAGTTTGGAGAACATTTCTCTAATGTCTTGGTAACCTTTAAATAATAGAAACCTCTCAGAAAGTTTGCCTCCACATTCCCCAGATCTCATTCTGATCTAGTTTCTGTTGGATGTGCTGAACAAACATGTCAGATCCATGGAGACCCCCCTCCTAACTTGCAGGATGTGCCGCAGACCTTCAGAGGTCTTGTGGAGTCCATGCCTTGACGCAATGTATCTAAAAAATATTAGGCATGTGTGCTTTATGTTATTGCTGATTGGTGTATATAATAGGCAGAAAAACATTGGACAAAGCCAAACTTTTTTTCTTTAATTTCCAGATTTTTGAATCAGAGTTGACTGTATCTGTAAACTTAGATGTTTCAGCAGAAATGACTTCAGCTCTTGAAAAAGCCAAGCAGTACAAACTCTCAGGTACCTCGCATGTCACAAAGACAACTACATTGCTTATTTCACATAACATAAAATGGTGGCGCATACGGACGCAGCGGCTAGAGGCTCTCCGTTCTACAAAACTTGTAACAGAGCTTAAATCTCTAAGATGGAGACATTTCTCATATTGCCTCTTCAAATTTACACACATAATGCCTTTTTGCTTTGTAAATTATGTAAAAGATATGAAAAAAATGAAAGTGTTTTGTTGTTGTTGTTCTTCAGCTCAAGAGGTGAGGCTTTGTGAGGGGCATAGAGCTAGTTCCACCATCCTCACATGTCATGTGACTGGGTTTTACCACAGAGCAGTGCAGGTGAAGTGGATCGGGGCAGATTTACAGCTGGTGGATGACGAGATGAACGATGTGCTACCTAATGGTGATGGCACGTATCAGACCAAAAGGAGTGTGATCTGTAGAATACTGAAAGACAGGTTGGAGACGGCAGTAAACTGGAACCCTCTTTTAATAACCTGAGAACCGAACACAGTCACCAACTAGTACTTTCTGTTAAGTTTTTAATCACATGCCCCTTTTTCGAGGATACCTCCTAGAAGGAAGGGATTCTGACATGGCCTCAGCCCCAGCAAGCTGCTCACCAGAGTCTTCCATCTCCATCATAGGCAGCTGTAACTCAGGCGTTTCAGTCCCTGCAGGTTCCAGTACAGCGACAGTGTCGCTATCCAGCTCAGGCCTTGATGGGCCCATTGAGGGTGCCACCCTGTCCAGCAGCTAATCAACATGCCGTCTGTGCACCTGCCCATCACTGGTTCTGATCCTGTACAACAAAGGGCCTGTACAACAAAGAGCACTTAGCTCCTGTTTATGAAGCATATCACCATCATGGTCAGGATGCAAACGATCTAAGGCAGTGGTCAATCGCCGATTCATGAGCAACTCTGTGGGACGTTGACGTGCTGTGAAAGCAAGAAACAAGCAAGTCGGGTCTGCCACTCACCCTTAGTTATGCACGACAAGGCCTCTTTGGTTGTCTGTACCATACATTCAGCCTGACCATTGGAACTCGGGTGATAAGGTGCTGTAGTGATGTGACGAATACCATTGAGCCTTGCAAACTTTTGGAACTTTGCGGATGTAAAAGCAGCACCATTGTCCGAAACTATGACATCAGGCAACCCATGGGTCACACACAGCAAGGTGCATGACGTGACATCTGACAGGCCCCACATGCCCTGACAGTTTCCTCTATCTCTCTGTCCATACCTGGCCACCACACATAACTCCTTGCAAGTCCCTTCATGTGTACAATACCCGGATGAGCATCATGTAGCATAGGCAGTACCTCTTTCCACACTGAACTAGGAACAATCACATGGCTCCCCAAAAGCACACAGTTCTTATGCACAGATAGTTCAAGGCAGCATAAAACAAATGGTTTGAACCAGCCAGCCACCCCTGCAGTACCCAGCGTAGTACACGTGACATGATAGGATCCTTAAGTGTAAGGCTAACAGTTCTTTCGGCATGCATAGGTGCATCTAGCACCATTTCCAGTAGCAATACTTCCAAAGGTTGTGGCATAACAGCATCCGTTGCAGGCAGAGGTAAGACTCAGTGCATCAGCACTGGCCATTTGTTTGCCAGCTCATGGTCGTAAGCTCCAATGATCAGACTATACTGCAGCATTCATGGTGAAAGGATTGCAGGCATTGGTTTGGCATGGTCCAAGCAGGGGCATGTGGTCCGTAAAAATCACAAAGTGGCGGCCTGCGAGATGTTGGTGAAACTTTCTGACTTCAAAAACAACTGCCAATGCTTCCTTATCGATCTGGGCATAATTCCGCTCAGTGGTGGTCATTGTTCTAGAGGCAAAGCAAATGGGCTTCTCTTGGCCATCAGGTTGCATGTGAAACAGTAAAGCCCCAAGTTCATAGGGTGAGGCATCGCAAACCACTGCAAGGGGTTTCTTTTCATCATAATGCGCCAGCACCTTATTGGTTTGCAGTAACTGTTTCGCCTGAACATATGCCTCTTCATGCTTCTTTCCCCACTGCCAAGTAGAGGACTGGTCAAGAAGGCGATGTAGGGGCTCCAGAACAGTAGCCTTGTTAGGAAGAAAACAGCTGTAAAAGTTAAGCAGCCCCAAGAATGCCTGGTGCTCTGTTTTGTTCCATGGGGACGGGGCATTTTGAATAGCTTTCACTTTTTCACAGGTTGGTTTGATGCCATTCTTATCCACACAAAACCCCAAAAACTCCACTTGGGTAACTGCAAAAATGCTTTTCTCTTTTTTTAATCGCAACCCAGCTTCTGTAAAGCACTTCAGTACAGCCCTTAGTCGTGCGTTGTGTTCCTCCATGGTTTTGCCTGAAATTAGGATGTCATCCAGGTATGGCTGGACACCTGGGATTCCTGCAAGCAAGGTGTCCATAAACCTTTGGAATATTGAAACGGCTGTTGACACTCCAAACTGCAAATGTCGGTCCCGGAAAAGCCCGTGATGTGTGTTAACAGTCAGTGTTTCAAATCAAGTTTAGTGAAAACTACTCCCCCTGATAGCTTTGAGAACAGTTCATATGCTGTGGGTATAGGGTACACATCAGGCTTAACAGCTGTATTAACAGTACAGCGATAATCCCCACAAATCCTCAAGCCCCCATCCTTTTTTGTTACAACCACTATAGACGTGGTCACTTTGTGTGCCACACAGGTTCAAAAATTCTTTGAGCCACCGATTTAACCAGCTCTTCAACAAGCTGTGCCCATAAAGCAAAAGGAACTGGCAGGCCTTGAAGAAACGGGGCGTAACTGTGGAATCAATGTCAATTGAGATTGGGGGCATCTGGCAAGCCCCAATGTCCTGAAATACCTCAGAATACTCTGTCAATATTTCCTCTATGGACTGAACCTGTACTCTGTGCACTGCTTCAACTGATATCCCAAGGGCCTCAAACCAGTCCCGTCCCAGCAGACTAGTGCCCTGGCCCCTGATGACAAACAAGGACAGTGTACTTTGCATTCCTTTGTACACTACTTCCACAAATAGTTTCCCTTTCACTTCCAAGGTTGCTTGTGAAAACTGTTTCAGTAATCCATTGTCTGCATGCATTTCAGGGGGTTGTGAGGGCCACAATGAGTGATAAGTATGCTCACTAATCAAGGAGCATGCAGCTCCCGAATCCACTTCCACTGTGTGTGCTTGTTTGTTCAGTATCACAGTGGCCAAATATGGCTTCTGCCCCTGCCCCTTCTTTTTTTCTTTGGTGTTGTAAACAGAGTACTCATTTTGCTGGTCATGAGTAATAATGTTTGTTTTCCGTCCTGCTGTGGCACCAGCCACGTCCTTGTCACTACTGTGTCTAGTCTTTGTTAAACACACACGAACTATGTGTTCTATGTTTTTTTACAATAATGGCATACAGCAGTGGAAAACTTACAGGCTTGTGGAATGTGCTGGCCGCCACAACTGTAGCATGGTTTATCATGCTTCTGATTTTCATTTGCAGTCACCATCTTGTGTGCTGAAGCATGTGCTTGGGCTGCAAAATGAACGTCACTTTCAGGCCGTGACTCGTTTTGTTGCTGACAAAGTAGACAAGCATTTAACCATACTGTTTCGGTGGCCTTCAAATAGTTTGGTTCACTAGGCTACACAATCATGGGGAAGACTGCTGATCTGACAGTCGTCAAGAAGACAGACAATCATTGACACCCTTCACAAGGAGGGTAAGCCACAAACATTCATTGCCAAAGAAGCTGGCTGTTCACAGAGTGCTGTATCCAAGCATGTTAACAGAAGGTTGAGTGGAAGGAAAAAGTGTGGAAGAAAAAGATGCACAACCAACCAAGAGAACCACAGCCTTATGAGGATTGTCAAGCAAAATTTGAGTGAACTTCACAAGGAATGGACTGAGGCTGGGGTCAAGGCATCAAGAGCCACCAAATACAGATGTTGTACAGTTGTCGTATTCCTCTTGTTAAACCACTCCTGAACCACAGACAACGTCAGAGGCGTCTTACCTGGGCTAAGGAGAAGAAGAACTGGACTGTTGCCCAGTGGTCCAAAGTCCTCTTTTCAGATGAGAGCAAGTTTTGTAGTTCATTTGGAAACCAAGGTCCTAGAGTCTGGAGGAAGGGTGGAGAAGCTCATAGCCCAAGTTGCTTGAAGTCCAGTGTTAAGTTTCCACAGTCTGTGATGATTTGGGGTGCAATGTCATCTGTTGGTGTTGGTCCATTGTGTTTTTTGAAAACCAAAAAGTCACTGCACCCGTTTACAAAGAAATTTTGTAGCACTTCATGCTTCCTTCTGCTGACCAGCTTTTTGAAGATGCTGATTTCATTTTCCAGCAGGATTTGGCACCTGCCCACACTGCCAAAAGCACCAAAAGTTGGTTAAATGACCATGGTGTTGGTGTGCTTGACTGGCCAGCAAACTCACCAGACCTGAACCCCAATCTATGGGGTATTGTCAAGAGGAAAATGAGAAACAAGAGACCAAAAAAATGTAGATGAGCTGAAGGCCACTGTCAAAGAAAGCTGGGCTTCCATACCACCTCAGCAGTGCCACAAACTGATCACCTCCATGCCACGCCGAATTGAGGCAGTAATTAAAGCAAAAGGAGCCCCTACCAAGTATTGAGTACATGTACAGTAAATGAACATACTTTCCAGAAGGCCAACAATTCACTAAAAATGTTTTTTTATTGGTCTTATGAAATATTCTAATTTGTTGAGAATTGGTGGGTTTTTGTTAAATGTGAGCCAAAATCATCACAATTAAAAGAATCAAAGACTTATTTATTGAGATGCACCTGTATTATTACATTTACAGTATAATATAGCATATATGCCTGTGTTAAACCCTTAAGGCTTGCTGTCTGGATGACTCTAGGCTGCATCGTCATGGCCACTGTTCTCGGGCTTGTAATCAGATGTATTGTTAAAAGGAAAGGTGAGCAAACAAACCCTTCTGTTTGGCTAATACCATTGACTGGTGTCGAATTTTGAATGTCTCTTTATTGTCTCAAATTTCTCAAGGAAACTTACTAGAAGCACATATTAGATGAAGTATATAAGATGTTTAAAAATGATTTTAATGCTGTGTAAATTCTGTGATACCAGTGTATAATCACTTTGTCTTTTGGTTAAATTAATCAAGATTTCTCTCTCTCTCTATATCTATCTATCTATCTATCTATCTATCTATCTATATATATATATATATATATATATATATATATATCTGTATGTATCTGTCTCTCCACCTATCCCTATCTTCTGCATCCTCAACACTTGCACCCACTAGCTTCATATCCTCATTTATAACATCCATATACCTCATCTTTGGCCTTCCTCTTTGCCTCCTGCCTGGCAGCTCCATGTCCAACATTCTCCTACCAATATACTCACTCTCACTCCTCTGAACATTTCCAAACCATTTTAATCTTGATCTAACTTTGTCCCCCAAATGTCCAACATGAGCTGTCCCTCTGATGTACTCGTTCCTAATCCTGTCCAGCCGTGTCACTCCCAAAGAGAACCTCAACACCTTCAGCTCTGCTACCTCTAGCTCTGACTCCTGTCTCTTCCTCAGTGACACTGTCTCTAAACCATACAGCATGGACTGTTGACCCCAAGTACTTAAACCTCCTGTACCTTCTTCACCTCTTCACCCTGTAACCTTACTGTTCCACTTCCCTCCCTTTCATTCACACACATGTACTCAAGTCTTACTACGACTGACCTTCATTCCTCTTCTCTCCAGCACAAACCTCCACCTCTCCAGGTTTTCCTTCACCTGCTCCCTGCTCTCACTACAGATCACAATGTCATCTGCAAACATCATTGTCCAAGGAGACTCCTGTCTGACTTCCTCTGACAACTGGTCCATCACCATAGCAAACAGGAAGGGGTTAAGAGCCGATCCCTGATACAGTCCCACCTCCACTTTGAACTCCTCTGTCTGACCTACAGCACACCTCACCACTGTCCTGCTCCTCTCATACATGTCCTGCACCACTCTGACATACTTCTCTGCTACTCCTGACTTCCTCATACAGTACCACAGCTCTTCTCTTGGCACCCTGTCATACGCTTTCTCCAAGTCTACAAACACACAGTACAACTCCCTCTGAGCATCCCTATACTTCTCCATCAAAATTCTCAGAACAAAAATTGCATCTGTTGTGCTCTTTCTGGGTATGAAGCCATACTGCTGCTCACAAATTTCCACAACCTTCCTTAACCTAGCTTCCACTACTCTTTCCCCCAAAGCTTCATTGTATGGCTCTTCAACTTTATCCCCCTATAGTTGCTGCAACTCTGCACGTCACCCTTATTTTTAAAAGATCAGCACTAATACACTTCTCCATTCCTCAGGCATATTCTCACTCTCAAAAACCCCTGTTGAAAAAACTAGTAACAAATTCCACTGCTGCCTCTCGTAGACACTTCCAGACCTCCACCGGGATGTCGTCAAGACCAACTGCCTTTCCACTTTTCATCCTCTTCAAAGCCTTCCTGACTTCATCCTTTCTAATCTTATCTACTTTCTTTTCCCACAGAGTTCACCCCTTCTACACTTTTTTCCCTCTCATTTTCCTCATTCATCAGCTCTTCAAAGTACTCCTTCCATCTCCTCTGTACACTCTCCTAACTTGTGAGCACCCTTCCATCTCTATCCTTAATAACTCTAACTTGCTTCTCATCTCGATCACTCTGCCTATCTAACCTGTACAAGTCCTTCTTTCCTTCTCTAGTGTCTAACCTAGTGTACAACTCGTCATATGCTTTCTGTTTGGGGCCTTAGACACCTCCCTCTTCACTCTGCACTGTGACTCCTTGTATTCCTGTTTATTCTCTTCAGTCCTGTCCATGTCCCACTTCTTCTTGGCTAAACTCTTCCTCTGGATACTATCCTGAATTTCCCCTCATTCCACCACCAAGCCTCCTTATCTTCTTTCCTCCTTCCAGATGACACACCCAGCACCTTTCACTCATCACCCTGTCTGACACTCTTCACCTCTAGAACATTCCTCACAAACTCCTCCTTCAGGACCACTCCTACCCCATTTCTCTTACTATCCACACCATAATAAAATATCTCAAATCCTGCTCCTATACTACTTTCCATCTCTCCATCATATCAGCCAGCTCTCTACCTTTCCCTGTTATAGTACCAACATTCAGAGTTCCTATTCTCAGTCCTACACTCTTACCTTTCCTTTTCTCTCTTGGGACCGGCACAGAAGTCACTGGACTGTGACCCCCCATGGCTAGATTACATACATTATGACACTAGAAACACATATTAGATGAAGTATATAAGATTTTTAAAAAATTTCTGTGATACCAGTGTATAATCAATTTGTCATTTGGTTAAATCAATCAAGATTTCTCTCTCTCTCTTTTGCGCTCTATCTGTCAGCTGTTAGCAGCAGATCCTTTAAGTTTTGCAGGGTGCGAGGGGGGGGCCTCAATGAATCAGACTAGTTTGTCCAGCACATACCATAGATGCTCAATTGGATTGAGATCGGGGGAATTTGGAGGCCAAGTCAACACCTTAAACTCGTTATTGTGCTCATCAAACCATTTCTGAAACTTTTTTGCTTTGTGGCACGACACATTATCCTGCTGAAAGAGGCCGGGGGAATACCGTTTCCATGAAAGGGTGTACATGGTTTGCAGCTATGCTTAGGTAGGTGGAATGTGTCAAAGAAACATCCAAATGGATGGCAGGACCTAAGGTTTGAGGTATTGACTTGGCCTCCAAATTCCCCAGATCTCAATCCAATCAAGCTTCTGTGGGATGTGCTGGACAAACAAGTCCGATCCATTGAGGCCCCACCTCGCAACTTACAGGACTTAAAGGATCTGCTGCTAACATCTTGGTACCACAGAGATCTAGTGGAGTCCATACCTTGATGAGTCAGGGCTGTTTTGGCAGCAAAAGGGGGACAATATTAGGCAGGCGTTATGCCTGTGTGTGTGTGTGTTGTGTTTTTTAACAATTAATTCAATTAATTAAGTTTTCTTTTCCCTCTTCTGTGTTTACAGATGCTGAGATTTGATCAAACCTATTAAGATGAAGCTGAAATATTTATCATTAATATCAAGCACAATATTTTACTTTTAGTCATACAGGGGCATTACTGTATGACGGTATCACAGTTTAAACATCCAGCTTCTACATCAGATACCTCAGAAGAGTTCAGAACCACAGGGTTGTGCTTTCACAGAATTAGTTGTTTAACCCATTTTGGCCATAGTTGCCTTGTGTTTACACAATTTTTATACTGCTAATGCTAAACATGTAACTCACTTCTTGTACTGGCCTTATATTAGTCCTCTGGCATCTAACTATCCAATAAGTTAAACTGTGACTCAAAAACCTCGCTGGAGACGTCAAGTTGTTTATGAGGTTTATGATTCAACTGTGAAACTGTAAAAATATACAAAACATACAATTACTAAGTATGAAATTATTGATTAACAATGTGAATGTAAAGATAATTAAACTAAGAAAATATACATTGTCAAAATAACCTTCTTAAAGAATCGCACAAAAAATTTCACACTATGTACTTAAAGACGTTGTGTCTAACAGATGATGTTTAAGGATTAGTCTAACAGCTACCACATTTTGCTGAACTACAGCAATACTACTGGCACTTCCTGTTTCCTGAACTAAGAGACTACGGGTGGCTACTTTTCAAAATCAAAGTCCTCACTAAGTACACACATACAAAATAGTAAACATTGTGATAAATCAAAATCAGTTCAGTCCAGCACACTTCTGAAGTTTGTGTTACAGATTAGTGCACAACATAACCAGAATTACAAAATCTTACAAATTACAAATTTTATTTCTTATTGTTATATTTATTTCTAATTCAATAAAGAGCTTTTGATTATAAATAAAATCTGCTGCTGAAGATGACTCGACGTGGACGATTTAAATATTACTGTGGATGGTACCACTTATAAACCATGAAAACAGCTTAGAAATACAATTGCTATCATTGCTTTGGACTCCAATTGCCATGAACAGTTTTTCATTTACGTTGCCATCAGTAACCAGTTAACTATTCCACTTTTCGATGAAAAAAGTACATACTTATAGACAGGAAAAGTATTTATAGTCACATTATCCAATGTCCATATTTAGAACAGGTGTGCTCTTTTTCTGCTTCATTTGCATATCTGAGATTCAGCTATGAGAAATGAGTAAAAAGACTGTTGATGAAGTGAATAAAGTTCAGTAAATATGAGATTAAAGAGTAAACAAACTATGATAATTACTTTGTGAGGTCTAAAATAGTTGATAAAAACGCACCTGGCCATCTACATGATGTAAAAGAAAAGATGACCAGGCCACCTTCTTCCAGTTCTAATGCTCATGGACCCATTGTGGCTGAAATTGTGGCCTACCTGACTGTGGCTTAGTATCAACAAAACCTCTTATTTTCCACCTCTTTATCAGAGTTTGAACAGCACTGACTGGGATTTTTAAGTGTTGAGTTGACAGAGCTAGTACAGAAAACCATCATTAGGTCTGATCTGTCATTTTTCTCTCACTGTTGCTGAAGCAGCTTGTACGTCCAGCTTGTCTCTCAACATCAGGTAAGTGATGATGATTGCTGCTGAATGACTGTAACCCTTCTGGCAGTGCACATACACCTTCCCTAGAAAAAATAGACCTTATGAGACTATGAATACATTAACAATACTGATTATGTTCTATTGAAACTTTACCTCTGTCTCCATCATATGCTAAGGCCTGTACTATGAAGTCTGCACCCTCTTCAAAATAAACACTGAGATCAAAATATTCCACGTCATTGGCTGGTATTGCGTGATAGATAATGCCCGTACCCACATAATTTTCCCGCACCTGTATTCACGTGCATGTATGAGTCTCCTTCAGCGACATTAAAAATGTGTCACTCAGTTGTTGCAAGAGTTTCACATTTAACACAGGGGATGCAGGAAGTGATATTACTCTGCAAGCTCAGGTCTTGTTCTATCTTTTGTTTAAAATATAATGTTTTTGGGGGTTTTTCCCCCCACTTTTTCTTTATATGTTTTTTTTCCACATATGTTCATACAATCAGTAATTACAGCCAAAGGTAATTATTTGACTAAGGACATCCATATACATGTCATCCATGTATATGATAGTGTAAGTAGTGTAGCACTGTTGGCATAAACAATTTCCAAGCAGAATCCTGGGGTAGACTTCACTGAAATCTTTAAATGGCATGCTGAAGTGGCCATTTTCATCTAAAAAAAAGGTCATTAAGCTGCTGCACAGACACTTCATAGTCGGCCAAATTCAACTGAAGATCCCTTTAAGTATAAGTATCCCCTTAAGTCCTTTGACTATGGTGCTTAAAAGGGAAGGATTCTTTCATTTTTCGTCTTTGTAGCACGGAGCTTGGGAAAGTTGTTTATTCCAGTGACTGAATTTTTAGCTTTGTTAATCACTAGATGGAAGCAGTTCATCTTGTACTTTCATATACTTTATGGGTCTCTGACAGTTCTTGATTAATCTTTAATTTATGAGAAAAATTGGTGTATGTTATATACACACACTATACGCTTTAATATACTTTTATATATCAAACAAACTTTGCCATTTTTAGTAAAAACATTAAACAAAATAAATCTGTTAAAAAAAAAAGTAAAGTGCATGATCATTTAAAAAAATAAAAGGGAGTGGTGTTAAATTGACCAGCCATCCTGTTATTATTGTACAGAGTATAATACCTACAATTCACTAATATCTCTCTTTTTAAAATAACCTTCAATGTAATGTACATATGAATAATGTTCCTATAATACTTTTTGAGTCATTTCATATTGGCTTCACACAGCTTGAATTAACTTTTGTGTGAATATATTGTGGCAGTGATTTTATGCAAATATGTTAGAAATATGATTGGACATATTATATTAATTATGTAGGTCAATAGGTGTCACTGGGGCGCCGCCCCCTTAAAGTTAGCCAGAGAAGAAAGCTACTTTAACACGTTAAAATAATTATATATTTTAATAACGAAATAAAATCATTTAGTCGTACCATTCCTCTGGTAGTCATTTTATCATTTATTAAAAAAAATAAAAAATCAAAACTGTATTTCGCTTGTGTGTGTGTGTGTGTGTGTGCTGTGTGTGGGGCGCGGGTCGCCGGACAAACGAGTGTGTATGTTGCAACGTAAAAAGCATGTGACTTGAGGCTGAGCTCTGTTAGGCTTGTCTCAAATTTTCTCCCTCCCACTTTTGTTGTTAACGAATCAATATTGTTTTTATATTTTTGGCCTCATGTGATTGGACCATTCTCAGAGAGTCTCTTTACCGCTCAGCAGATGGTCATTTAAAAAGGAGAGGATTAATGTAGAAGCAAGCGAAATATCTCGACATAGAAGAAAATTCGGTTATATTTATACAAAAAATACCCTTTCACAAGGCGTGTGGATGAAGAAAAGAAAAGAATCAAGGACCAGATCGACCCAATTTGCAAATTCAGCAGCAGTCAAGTGCTTAGGCAACTTCCCTGTGTGTGGGGGAGATTACCTTCATTACTTCATTACTGATAATAAACATACATTGAACTCAAATTCACTGATTCATAGTAGATTTATTGCATGATTTAACAGTTGACTTTTTCACTATTTTATCTTAGCAGTAATGATACATAATCACCCGATGAATGGTTTTTTTACAGTCCTGCATTACTAACAGTTTTTAAGTTTGTTTGCTCCTCCACCCCCCAAAAATGTTTTAGCACCAGCCGCCACTGATTATGTCCATAGAATAAAATGTATACCCATCCGGGTTTAAAAAAAAAAAAAGAAAGCTATGTCCAAATGTGCGTAGTGAAATGATCACGTGATCTGACTTTCGTGTTTTTGTTTTTTGTTTTTATACACACGCAGTGTTCTGATTCCAGTTCTGTTCGATTACGTCACTGTAGCGATACAGAACTATTACACGCCTAGACTCTTTAGATAGAACACGAAGCTTTCATATCGCTACGGACCTTCGTGCAGATAGCTGTGTTTTCTTACTGACAGTTTTGTTTGAGAAACAGTACGATAAAATCGGAAAAAATGTCTGTGTCACTTCGCCAAGAAGATGATAGACATCCGATGCGCCCCCTGCTGTCTGAGGCTGGTGTTGCAGCCACGGTCGCCGGCGCTTATCGTTACATTAGAAACAATGTGGCCGAAGGTAAGATATTTTCAGTTTCTTGTTTCTCAGATGTGGTTAAACCTGCGAGTTTTATTTCTCTGTGTTTTTAGGGAGAAAACAGACATATTTGAATTAGGTAGACTTTCCAAATGCACTTGAACGGGCTGTATTTCAATATTCTGTGGAGCAGCGGTATTAAACTGTATCAAAGGATTAGAAATGGGTTGGAAAATACTGCAAAATAAATAGTTTGAAGCTTGTTTTAAATGAACAGACTCTCTCTGGAAGCCCTGCCGTGTTAGAAAAAATTTCGTCTTTTAAACATGTGCTCAAGCAGCATCTTCCCTGCTTTCTCTCAGATTAAATAAAGAATGTTTTGAGTTCATTAATGTGAGAATAAATCTGCCAGTCTTCTCGACTTGGCTAATATTAGATATGTACAGAGTTAGTAAATGAAAAAATAATCCTATTGAGGAAAACTTTTTAAGACGTCTGCTGTATAGATGTGGAAAGTGAAGTGGAAAATACAGTTCTGGTGATGATGTGATGATATTATGGTTTTTCATATTTAGATTCAGTGCAGGACCAGGCAGTGGGACCTGTTCTGGACCAAACACCTCATAAATGCTGCAGAGCTCCTGAGGTAAAACAACACATTTCTTATGCTTTTAAATCTAACCCTAAATGACATATTTGAAAAAATTACAGTCTCTCACTGTTAGGAGAGTTTTAGTTAAGTGAAATTGATTCACACTGTTAAATGATGTACTGTGCCCCTAAAATTACATTAAAAGTACATTAAAGTTTGTTTTTCTTTTTTTTAATGAAAAAGGCTTTATGTATAAACTTAATTTGCCTACAGTATATGTGTACATGTGTGTTTGTTCGTGTATACCTCTTTGATGGTTGTACATATCCCTTTAGCTGGAAGACAGAGTGAGGGAGCTGGAGAGACTGCTCCGTGAGGCAAACAGAGAATGTAAGCAGCAGAGGCGATCTCGCATCATCCTGCAAGCACAGAACAATGAGAAGAAGAAGATATGCCAACAGAAGATGTTTCTGCAGGTCAGATCTCTTACAATTCTGCCATTTGGATATACATTGCTTATCCAGAGGGAACTTTCAATTATCCCATTTTATACAATTGAGCAGTTGAGTCGAACCTTGCTCAAGGGCTCAATGGTGGCAAACTTGGAAATGCTGGGAATTAAACTCACAACTTTGTGAGTGATAATCCAACACTTCACCCACTGAATTACCATAACCTCTTACCTTAAGCCATGGCTGCTTTTGTGGACATTATTTGGAAAAAAAAAATTTGTACTGTGACACAGAGGGGTAAACTTGGTATTTAATTTCAAAGTCACAAAAACTCAGTACTAATAGTGAAAAATAATAATAATTCAAAAAAAAAAAAAATAAATAAATAAATAAAATAAATATATATATATATATATATATATATATATATATATATATATATATATATATATATATATATATATATATATGTTAAGCTTCTTTTTTATATATATATATATATATATATGTTAAGCTTATCCCCGTAACATTGGGCTCGAATTGTGAATTTCACCCTGAATGGGACGGCACCCTATATAGGAAGGCCGGGATGAACTTGCCTTTTGATACTGAAACTCTTATTAAACATAAACGAAGGTAGCTAATAAGATCATGAATTTGTGTTTTTGTTGATTCCTGTCTTTGTCTAGTGGTCCCTTTTATGTGGACCCACTTTTTAGGCTCCTCTCACAACTGAGGAATAAGTGTTGGGTGTATGAATATAAAGCTCACTAGCTGTGTTTGCTGAACTTGTAGGTGTCCCTGGCTGACGCCCAGCAGAAGCACCAGAAGGCTCTAGAGTCCATCAGTCAGCTGGAGGAGGAGAAGTCAGAGCTGATAAATTTGGTGAACACACTGTTTTCCAGAGAGCAGGAGCAGGGAGAAGCGCTCTGTCACTCTCAGCTTGAGATTTATGAGCTACAGAATGTAAGCATGAAAAGCTTTGCTCTGCTGAGTTTTGTTTTAGGATTAGTACATGATAGCTTGCAGCACTGATTCTCAGTAAAAATCATTAGTTATATTTTTAGTTATATGCACATTTTTTAAATATTTTAGGAGTGTGAGCAAAAACAGGAGGCCCACAGTGCTCTGCTGTTGGAACATGAAGAGATAAAGAAAGGGGCTGACACGCACAGAGGAAGTGCTGAAGGTAAATCTGTCTTCTTGCAAAACCATGACTGCTGTTGTGAATTGTTTGTGTGTGTTCTTGTAAGTTAATTTGAGTGTCGGTGTAGAAGTAATTAAAGCCGTGTTTGTTGAACTTGCAGGTATCTCTGGCTGATGCTGAGTTGAAGAACCAGGGAAAGGGTCTGGAGTCCGTCAGTCAGCTGGAGCAGGAGAAGTCAGAGCTGACGAACCTGGTGAACACACTGCGTTCCACAGTGGAGGAGCTGGGAGAAACGCTCTGTAACTGTCATTTTGAGATGGATGAGCTACAGATCGTAAGCATGAAAAGCTTTGCTCTGTCGAGTTTTATTAGGATTAATGTATGATGGCTTGCAGCACAACCCAAACTACTGATTCTCAGTAAAAATCCTGATGACATTTTTGTTAGTAGCTGCAAAGAAGTGCTTTTTACAATCATACAGCAAAAAGTAAAGAAAGAAATTCCTGCATCCCGTAAATGATGCTGCTCAAACATATTGACTTTGTCAAACCTGACCCAAATCATGATAAGTAGCTGATGCAGAGGCATAAAGAACAAGCAGGATTTATTTCTGAAATCTCTATAGTGTGTCAATAAATTAGAAGCATGTTTTTTAGATGTGAGGCAAGCAACATTAAAGGAAAAAAACTAACCCCAAAAATTTTCATACAGGTTTAATTACATCACAAGGTTAGTTATATGCACATTTTTTAAATATTTTAGGAGTGTGAGCAAAAACAGGAGGCCCACAGTGCTCTGCCATTGGAATATGAAGAGATAAAGAAGGAGCTGACACGCACAGAGGAAGTGCTGAAGGTAAATCTGTCTTCTTGCAAAACCATGACTGCTGTTGTGAATTGTTTTGTGTGTTCTTGTAAGTTAAATTTTAGTGTCGGTGTAGAAGTAATTAAAGCCGTGTTTGTTGAACTTGCAGGTATCTCTGGCTGATGCTGAGTTGAAGAACCAGAAGGCTCTGGAGTCCTCAGTCAGCTGGAGCAGGAGAAGTCAGAGCTGACGAACCTGGTGAACACACTGCGTTCCACAGTGGAGGAGCTGGGAGAAACGCTCTGTAACTGTCATTTTGAGATGGATGAGCTACAGAACGTAAGCAAGAAAAGCTTTGCTTTGTCGAGTTTTATTAGGATTAATGTATGATGGCTTGCAGCACAACCCAAACTACTGATTTCAGTAAAAATCCTGGTGACATTTTTGTTAGTAGCTGCAAACAAGTGCTTTTTACAATCATTCAGCAAAAAGTAAAGAAAGAAATTCCTGCATCCTGTAAATGATGCTGCTCAAACATATTGACTTTGTCAAACCTGACCCAAATCATGATAAGTAGCTGATGCAGAGGCATAAAGAACAAGCAGGATTTATTTCTGAAATCTCTATAGTGTGTCAATAAATTAGAAGCATGTTTTTTAGATGTGAGGCAAGCAACATTAAAGGAAAAACACTAAGGCAAAATTGTCATACAGGTTTAAATACATCACAAGGTTAGTTATATGCACTTTTTTAAAAAAATTTTAGGAGTGTGAGCAAAAACAGGAGGCCCACAGTGCTCTGCCTTTTGGGAAAAAGAAGAGATAAAGAAGGAGCTGACACGCACAGAAGGGAAATGCTGAAGGTAAATCTGTCTTCTTGCAAAACCATGACTGCTGTTGTGAATTGTTTGTGTGTGTTCTTGTATAGTTAAATTTGAGTGTCGGTGTAGAAGTAATTAAAGCCGTGTTTGTTGAACTTGCAGGTATCTCTGGCTGATGCCGATTGAAGAACCAGAAGGGTCTGGAGTCCTCAGTCAGCTGGAGAAGGAGAAGTCAGAGCTGACGAAATGGTGAACACACTGCTTTTCCCCAGTGGAGGACTGGGAAAAAACGCTCTGTAAATGTCCTTCAATTTTTTAAACTAAAGAAAGTAAGCAAGAAAAGCTTTGCTTTTTCAATTTTTTGGAAAAAATTTTATGGGTTTCAGAAACCCAAAAATTTTTCCCCCAAAAAATCCACTTTTTTTTCCCCAAAAAAGGTGTTTTTAAATTTAAACAAAAAAAAAGAAAAATTCCTCCTCCTGTAAAAAGTTCAAAAAAGGGTTTTAAAGAACCCCAAACATTTCATGAAAAGGTAAAAAAAGGAAATTTTTTTCTCTTATTTAGAAACAAAGCTGTTTTTTAAAGTACAAGGCCAACAAAAAAAAACACCTTTTTGGGAAAAAAGTAACAGGTTTAAAAAAATCACAAAAATTATTATTACATTTTTTTTTTTAAGGGGTTTTTAAACAAAAGCAAAAAACCCAAAGGGCCCGGTGTTTGGCTGGAAAAAAAAGAAAGCCCCCCCAAAAATTAAGGTTTTTCTTCTTGCCCTTGCTTCTTTTTTTTTTGGTTTTTGGTGTTTCTTTACGTTAATTTTAATTGGTTGAATTTTAAAACCGTTTTTTGAATTTAAGGGGAACTTTGGGGAAAAGCAAAAAGAAAACCCAAAGGGTCTTTTCCCCAGTCGTGGGCAGGGAAATTTGAGGAAAACCTGGTAAAACCGCCTTTAAAATTGGGGGAGTGGGAAAAAAAGCCAAAACCCTTTTAAAATAAATTGTTAAAATTTGCTTTTCAAGTTTTTTTTTAAAAATGGTTCACCAACCCAAAAAAGGGGTTTTCCCGTAAAAATCCTGGGAATTTTTTTTTAGGCAAAAAAGGGGACAAAAACACAAAAGGGGAAAAAAAGGAAAAAAGGGGACCCGTAAATAGCCCCAAAATTTTCTTTTCAAACCTGCCCAAAAATGAAAAAGGGTGTTTTAACAAAAGGGAAAAAGGGGGGATTTATTTCTAAACCCCCCATGTGGTCAAAAAATTAAAAAATTTTTTTAGAAATTAAAGAACATTAAAAGGGAAAAAAAACAAAATTTTTATAAATTTTTAAAACTCAAAGGTTGTTTTTTTACCTTTTTTTTTTTTAATTAAAAAAACAAAATTTCTGTTAAAAAAAATAAAAAAACCCAAAACCCAAAATGTGAAAAATTTCCTTAAAAATTGGGGAATTTTTTTTTTTTAATTAAAAATTAAGGGTTTAAATAATTAAAACCTTTTGTTAAATTGGGATTTGGCAGGCTTAAAACCCGAATTGGGCCCTTATGGGGAAAAATAAGTGAGCCTGGGAAACAGGCCCTTCCCCAATTTTTTAAGCTAAAACGTTTTAAATTTAACTAATGGATACTTTTTTGACGAAGCAAAAATTTCTTTTTTTTATTGGTTTTATACTTTAACAACCCAAAAGTTTTTAAAAACCCTTACCCTTTTTTTTTTGTTTTGAAAAAGTCTTTAAATCATTACGCAAAAAAAAGGAAAAAAATTTCCCAAACCCGTAAAAACCCCAAAAAGGTTTTTCAAAGGGAAAAAAATTTATAATGTGGGGGTGCAAACGGTTTTTTTGGAAACCTTTGTTCAAAAATTGGATTTTTTTATTGGGAAAACCCTTAAAGGAAAAAATGGTTTTCTCAGGTTTTACTTTTACAAGGAGTTTTAAAATTTTTTAAAAAATTTTGGGGGGAGGAGGAGGAAAGGCCGGAGGGAAATGGAAAAATGAAAGCTAAAAACGCACAAGGGAAAGGGGGAAGGTAAAAATTTTCTTTTCAAAAAATTTTCCCGCCTTTGGGAAGTTTGGTTGGTTCGATGTTAAAATTTTTTTGAAAAATTAAAGGTGTTTTTGAAATTTGCAAGGGATCTTCCCAAGCCCAAAAATTTAAAAACCCAAAAAAAAAATCTTTTCCAACAAGCATTTTTTTGAAAAATCAAAAACGACCCAAAATGGGAACCCTGCTTTTAAAATGGAGGCCAAACAGTCTGTATGTAATTCATTTTAAAGGTTAAAAAAGAAGCAAAAAATTTTATAAACAACCTGGAAACTTTTAGTTTTATGCCCTTGGAAAAAAGGAAATTTTTTATTGGGTGGTTTTTTGTTGAGAAAAGAAATTGTTTTTAAACCCCCTTGAACAATTAAAAAATACACTGCAGAATGTTAGGTTTTCATGAATGCACGAATTGCAAGTACACTGCTCAAAAAAACTTAAAAACTTTGAAAACATCAGATTTCAATGGAGAAAAACATCATGCTGGATATCTATACTGATATAGACTGGGTAATGTGTTAGGAATGAAAGGATGCCACATCGTTTGATGGAAATAAAAATTATCAACCTACAGAGGGCTGAATTCAAAGACACCCAGAAAATCAAAGTGAACAAATGATGCAGCAGGCTAGGGTCTGACAATGGGTCCATGGATTTCAACCCGATACATAATGGCAGTCAGCGTGCCATTGTCTAGCCTGTAGAGGTCTGTGCATCCCTCCATGGACATGCCTCCCCAGACTATCACTGACCCACCACCAAACCGGTCATGCTGAACAATGTTACAGGCAGCATAACATTCTCCACATCTTCTCTAGACCCTTTCACGTCTGTCACGTGCTCAGGGTGAACCTGCTCTAGTCTGTGAAAAGCACAGGGCACCAGTAGCAGACCTGCCAATTCTGGTGTTCAATGGCAAATGCCAGTCAAGCTCCACGGTGCCAGGCAGTGAGCAAAGGGCCCACTAGAGGACATTGGGCCCTCAGGCCACCCTCATTTAGTTTGTTTCTGATTATTTGGTCAGAGACATTCACACCAGTGGCCTGCTGGAGGTCATTTTGTAGAGCTCTGGCAGTGCTCATCCTGTTCCTCACACAAAGGAGCAGATACCGGTCCTGCTGATATGTTAAGGATCTTCTACGACCCTGTCCAGCTATCCCAGAGTAACTGCCTGTCTCCTGGAATCTCCTCCAAGCTCTTGAGACTGTGCTGGGAGACACAGCAAACCTTCTGGCAATGGCACGTATTGATGTGCATTCCTGGAGGAGTTGGTGTACCTGTGCAACCTCTGTAGGGTCCAGGTATCATCTCATCCTACCAGTAGTGAAAATGACCCTAGCCAAATGCAAATCTAGTGGAAAAACAGTCAGAAACGATGAGTAGGGGAAAAATGTCAGTTGCTTCCACTTGTAAAACCATTCCTGTTTTGGGGGTAGTCTCATTGTTGCCCATCTAGTGCACCTGTTGTTAATAACGCCAAAGCAGCTGAAACTGATTAACAACCCCCTCTGCTGCTTAACTGACCAGATCAATATCCCAGGAGTTTAATTGACCTGATGCTATAATCTGATTAAAAATTGTTCCTTTAATTTCTATCTATCTATCTATCTATCTATCTATCTATCTATCTATCTATCTATCTATCTATCTATCTATCTATCTATGTAGCTAGCTAGATATCTATCTTTTCTTTTCTCTCTTCTGTGTTTACAGATGCTGAGATTTGATCAAACCTCTTGTGAGGATGAAGCTGCAATATTTATTAATAATATCACATGCAGTATTTTACTTTGTCATACAGAACATTACTGAATGACTGTATCACAATTTAAACATCCAGCTTCTACCTCAGATACCTCAGCGTTCAGAACCACAGGGTTGCGCTTTCACAAGATTAATTGTTTAATCTATTTTGGCCATAGTTGCATTGTGTTTACACAATTTTTTAGGCAACTATTTATAATCACATTATCCAGTGTCCATATTTAGAACAGGTGTGCTGATTCATTTGCATATCTGAGCTTCAGATATGAGAAATGAGTAAAAATAAGTGAATAATGTTAAATAAATATGAGATTAAAGAGTAAAACAAAGTATGACAATTACTTTGTGAGGTCTAAAATAATTGGAAAAATAATTTAAAAAATAATAAAACAATGTGTCAATTAATTTGTACCTTATGTACCATGTCAATAAGCAGAAATTATTTAATCAAGGTTCAAATCTGGCTTAACAATGCTTTCATGAATTTCATTCTGATTTACATTTATAATAGAGAGTTGACAAAAGGTGACATCTTTAACTTAAACAATTAAGCAATCTAACTGTGGAGCAGTTGTGGAAGGTAAAAAGGATGGAGGCCTTCGGCCATGCATCGTTTACAAGGGACTGAACGCCGTCACCATTTGGTACCCCTACCCTTTGCTCCTGGTGCCCGCAGCGCTGGAGCAGCTGAGGGGGGCAAGGGTGTTCACCAAGTTGGACCTCAGAAGCGCATACAACTTGGTGCGTATCCGCAAGGGGGACGAATGGAAGACCGCGTTCCACACGACCCTGTGGACACTACAAATACTGTGTGATGCCCTTCGGCCTCACCAATGCCCCAGCAATGTTCCAGGCTCTCATCAACAAGTTTTTCCGGGACCCGCTGGGAAAAGGGGTCATAGCTTACATCGATGATATACTGGTGTACTCTACCTCAATGGAGGAACACGTGCGTCAGGTTCGGGAGGTCCTCACCAGACTGCAGCGGCACCACCTGTATGTCAAGCTGGAGAAATGCGAATTCCATCGATCCACGGTGACGTTTTTGGGGTATGTGATTTCCCACCAAGGAGTGGAGATGGACGTGGTCAAGGTCCGGGCAGTCACAGAGTGGCCTGCTCCTACCACGGTTCGAGAGTTACAGCAGTTCCTGGGCTTCGCAAACTTCTACCGGAGGTTTATACGAAACTACAGCTCGGTAGCAGGCCCTCTGACATCATTACTCAGGGGGAAGCCCAAAAAACTGACCTGGATGGACCAGGCCCGAGCGGCCTTTCAACAGCTAAAGGCCTGCTTCACCACGGCCAGCATCTTAAGGCACCCTGACCCTGATCTGCCATTCGTGGTGGAGGTAGACGCCTCCTGCAGTGGGCTGGGGGCGGTACTCTGCCAACGTCATGGCGAGCCTGGGAAGCTTCACCCCTGTGCTTTCTACTCTAGGAAGCTGATGGTCGCGGAGGTGAACTACGATGTGGGTAATCGGGAGTTACTAGCCATCAAGGCAGCGCTAGAGGAGTGGCGCCACTGGATGGAGGGGGTGCATCACCCATTCCAGGTTCTCACCGACTACCGCAACCTGGAGTACCTCCGGGGAGCCGAGCAATTGAACCCTTGGCAGGCCCGGTGGGCTATGTTCTTCACCCGATTTGTGTTCATGGTGACGTACCACTCTGGGTCCAAGAACGGCAAGGCAGATGCTCTCTCCAGGCAGTTTGAGGCGGCCAACGAGTCCAGTCAGCCTGACCTCATCCTGCCGGCTACCACTATTCTGGCGCCAGTACAGTGGGACCTCGTCGAGGAGATTCGGCGGGCCCACGCCGATGAACCACCACCCACTGGCTGTCCTCCTGCTAGGATCTTCGTACCGCAACAATTCCGGCAGCAGGTAATGCAGTGGGTGCATGAGGCTCCTAGTTCTGGGCACCCAGGGATCCGCCGGTCGACCCAGCTCACTCGCCGCCGATTCTGGTGGCCCTCCATGGGCCCGGATGTGGAGGGGTATGTCCGGGCATGCCCCACGTGTGCGCAGGCGCGGACCAGTCGCCAACTTCCGGAGGGACTGCTGGAGCCCCTTCCGGTTCCCCGTCGCCCCTGGTCGCACTTGTCGGTGGACTTTTTGACCGACTTACCTGATTCAGGAGGCTTTACCACGGTAATGGTCGTTGTGGACCGGTTTTCCAAGGGATCTAAACTGATTCCCCTCAAGAGACTACCCACGGCCATGCAGTCGGCCAAAGCCATGTTCAACCACGTATTCCGCAACTTCGGCCTGCCTGAGGACATCGTATCCGATCGGGGCCCGCAGTTTACCTCCCGGGTGGGGGGGTCACTTTGTGCACGTCTGGGCATTGGGGTGAGCCTGAGTTTGGGCTATCATCCCCAGTCGAACGGCCAGGCGGAGCGCCTAAATCAGGAGCAACACCGTTGGAGTGAGTTCCTGCCTTGGGCAGAGTACGCCCAGAACTCCCTCATCCACTCCTCCCCTGGACTGACGCTGTTTCAGTGCGTGCTGGGATATCAGCTGCCGCTGTTCCCCTGGTCTGGGGAACCTTCTGATGTGCCGGCTGTGGAGGAGTGGTACCGGCTGAGCCAGAAAGTCTGGGAGCGTGCCCATGTACGACTGCAGAGGGCAGTGAGGAGGCAGACCAAAGTCGTCGCCCGCATCCATCCTATCAGGTGGGGCAGAAGGTGTGGCTGTCAACTCGGAACCTCCGTCTCAAGCTGCCCTGCAGGAAACTCAACCACAAGTTCATCGGCCCTTTTGAAATCGTCCGCCAGGTAACTCCGGTGGCGTATCTTCTTCGGCTCCCTGCATCGTACCGTATATGTCCGACCTTCCACGTGTCCCTACTCAAGCCAGCACACCCTGTGGCCGGGGATGCTAGGGCCTGTGAGGAGCCACCGCCATCCCTTGACACTGAGGGGTCCCCGGCATACCAGGTGCGTGCCCTTCTGAACTCCAGGCGGGTCCGGTCCCGTCTGCAGTATCTCGTGGACTGGGAGGGGTACGGCCCTGAGGAACGTTTGTGGGTGGGCGCCGTGGACATCCTAGATCCGTCGCTTGTTGAGGACTTCCACCGTGACCATCCTAATAAGCCTGCTCCGCATCCAAGGGGGATCGCATCCCATGTTTTGATTCTACTTCCGGATCACCGGGGGATTTAAATACGGTGCGCACTTCCTGCTCTACGCGAAGTATTATTCATGGAATATACCAAGAGATTGCCTAGTGCTCTTTTCGGATTGATTATTATGTTTGACCTGGACTGTTTACTGTTTCTTCTTGCGCTTTTTCTTCGTTACCTCTTTGTTTGGATTATCAACTTTGGATTGTTTATTGACTTCCCCTTTTGGATTACCCCTTTGGATACTTTCGCTTGGTCTGTTGTTTTTCTGTTGCCGACTTTCTGCCTGTCCCCGACGTCCCGTACTGTGTGTTTCCTACCGCCGGCTCGGCGTATGGATCCGGCCACTTCCGCCTCTGGCAGAGCGCCGTCACACATGTGGAGCTTTCATTCTTATTTCAGTTGAACTGAATGATTATTTGATTGTTTAACAGAGGTGTTTGCATCATGGTACGCTGTGGGAGAGCAGCTGGGAAAAGGAGGCTTCTCCTACGGTTATGCTGGAGTTTGAAATGTGGATGGAAAAAGGTATTGTGTAGATGGTGGGGATGGTGTCCGCACTTGCCTTGCTGCCTTGTGGTGGAGCTGCTGGAGTGGTTTGACATGTCCAGTTGCATTGACCTGCAAGAGTTTTGTAGGTGGAACAATGGTCTACTGTCTAAACCAGTGGTTCAAGACATCAGGTGGCAGCAAGGCAGCAGGTCGCTCAGGCGGCTCATCACTGCAGTAACCGTGGAGTTCTTCATGGAGACATAAAGCCCAAAAACCTTCTGATCAACACTGACACACTGGTGGTGAAGTTGATTGACTTTGGTTGTGAGAATCTAAGACGATATGAATCATTTTTGTGATGGTTGCTGACCTTTTTCTCTTCTTCACTCAGGTACTCGGGCTTATCGTCCTCCCGAGTGGATATGCAATGGAAACTATCTGGAACATCCTGCTACTGTCTGGAGTCTGGGTGTGCTCCTGTTCTACTTGGTCTGTGGACACTTGCCCTTTAAGAGCATACCTATAGATCGTGCACTGTCTAGAGGTGAGAAAATGAAGAAGCATCACATTTACACCTGTATAATAAAGCTATAAAAGTTGCACAGAAAAATTTAAACATAACAATTATTTTTTTTGCCTCTCACTACACACACACAGAATGCTGAGATCTAATTACTTGGTGACTGAAAAAAGACCCTCACTATTGGGTAACTTTGGAGGCCATCATCAGACATGAGTGGCTTACAGTGCAGGAAGTCCTGATTAGACAGAAAAAAAAACAATTTAGAGCTAATTAATATGAACTAAACACAGGATAATACACAGGACCCAATATTAGTGTACATTACATACAGTGCATATAAAAAGTCTACACAGCCCTGTTAAAATGGCAGGCTTTTGTTGTGTAGATAAAGGTTTTGGAATGAATTAGCCAGAGTCCAGATCTTAAATCCAATCGAAAATCTGTGGGGTGATCTGAAGAGGGTTGTGTACAGGAGATGCCCAACCAATTTGACATGCTTTTGGATGGATGAATGGCAAAATACTGAGAAGTCAAGGTGACTGTTGTGATAAAATGTAAGGGTGTTTCAACTAAGTATTAGTTTAGGGGTGTGCACACTTATGCAACCAGTTTATTGTACATTTGTTCTTTTTCTTTTTTTCCCCTAAAGTGATTCTGATTGTTTTTCACTTTAATATATACCTTGAAATTTCACAATAAAAGAGGAAAAGATTCTGACAGGGAAATTTATCTTGGTTTCATTTTTTTACACAACAAAAACTTGCCATTTTAACAGAAGTGTGTAGACTTTTTATCCACTGTAGATTGTATTTGATCGAGTTCTGTATCAGAGATCAATGTGATTATATAATCACCTATGCATTAAGTATTTAATATTTAATTATAGGAATGAAAAATTTTAAAATGAGGAAATATGCACTGATTTCTATCCTAGTTTATGTTTTATTTTGCAGGTCTTCATCTAGTAATACTTACCTTGTGGTCAAACCCTTACAAGACAAAAACAAAAAACAAACAAACAGATAAATGAATAAATAAATAGACAGATAAATAAAACAAACCAGTAAATAAACAGACCAATAAATGACATTGTTGTCCTTTGGCTACTTCCTGTTTGGGATCGCCACAACAGATTATCCGATCCTCAGATGCCCTTTCTGACGCAACCCTCCCATTTTATCCAGGTTTGGGACTGGCACTGAGTGGCTAAACAAACAAAGAAAAAAATAAATAATAATTATGTATAACCTTACACAGGTATGCAGTGAAATAATCTATATTTATTTTATAAACAAAACAATAGTATTAGATATTAGATTACAATTGCACACACACAGATGGGTATCTGTTCTAGGGTTCACAAAGAAATCATAGCTTACTGAAAATCCCAGGAATGTTGGCCCTTGAATACTGAGACATTACTGGGACAATCTACAGAAATTCAATCTTTATAAATGTTACAAATGTCTGAGGTTTCTGCAGCCTCACTAAGTCTCTTTTAAAGGAGAAAGAGATCACCTGATTCATTGCCGACGTTATTTAGATAACTTTCAGATTTCTTATGAAACATGGCAATACCTCTGGTCATCAAGATGAAGTAAGAGTTAACCTGAAATAAAAATGAGATGTTGACAGATAAATAGACAAGTTATGGTGTATTACTGCAGCTAACAGACTGGAGAAAACTTTCATATGGAATAAATGACTGACTGACTGAATGAATGAATGAATAAATCTCATTTGTTTCATCTATAGCCTCCAGCCCTGTATCTGTACACATCCCTACCTTCACGTTGCCTTTACCGCCGCCTAGTGGTTCTACAAGAATAAACATACAAAATGTTAATAATGAAATCTTTTTTCTGCATGTTATTAAGGATATTCTACGGTGGCCACAGAAGCGCAAAACAAAATAGCAAATCAGAAAACACGACAATTCAGATTGAAAAAGTGCATTTTGTTTGCATTTGGGGTTCTTATCTCTGATTGGACGAGACATCTGTCACTCAAGATGCAACAGCAGGCTGCAGTGTATACATTTATCTGCTTGCCATATCCAGATACAGCACCTGCACATAATAAAATACAGTATAAAACTTGAACAAGTGCTTCAAAATAAATAATAGAAGTCCTTATCCTTATGTGAGTCCTGTGTAATAGATTTACATTAGAAGCACAATCCGAAATTCATATTATTCAGCCGATTTTGCCACTTTGAAGCTTTTTCTGGTAATTTAGGTTTTTTATGTTATGTTTATGTATTAAATATTTGTAATATAATTTCCTTTCAAAAATGTACATAGAGAAATAAATACAGTGAAATAAAACACTACTGTTGAAACATTCCACGAGAACCCACTGTCCATTTAATTTGTAATTTAATTTACAAATAAATTACAGACTTGCTGAATTTTTTTTGTTTTTTATTATTATTATTATTATTATTATTATTATTATTATTATTATTATTAATAATAATAATAATATTGTTATCATTATTATTATTATTATTATTATTATTATTATTATTATTATTATTATTATTATTATATTGCTCCTATGTAGACACAATGAGGGATTATGATGTCAGTTATCTGTTTAGATCATAGGCAGACCACAGCTTTCTGGGATATGTAGTTCATATAAATTTACTGCAAAAAATATAAGCTACTTTAACATTTAAAATATTATTTAACGTTTGAAAACTCTATACAAATGTAATATCTCCATGCAGACCTGTATATATCTGAAAGAAAAAATCTGAAAGTTTTACTAATCTTAAACCATGAACAACTTTCACTTTCAGTATCTGTTGACTGATTAAGGCATGTCCACATGTAGCTGGGTATTTTTAAAAACAAAGATTTTTCTACTTGTTTTTTTTTTTTTAATTCTGTCCACACGACCTACATGTTAAAAAATATCTTTGTCAACATGGAAACGCAAAAGTGCTGTTAAGTGCTGTCAGGAGCATGCCTAATCAACAAGGGGCAATATGCCTCTAAGTGTAAAGTCATGTTTGGCCAATCAGAAGCCTAGACAAAACGCCATTACCGGTTCCGGTAGTTTAACGACAATGGCACGTTGCGGGAAAGTTGAATCGTATGTTTGGACTGACAGGAAAGTTGAGCTATTTCTCAAAATCACACTCCAGTACAAAGTTAACAAAATGCAAGAGAACGTGGAAGCAGATGTAGTATCTCCATGCAAACATATCAGATCAGATGATCAGCTAGAAGAATCTGATGTTAACATTTTGGCACCTCTATGAATATCCACCCCCACCTCCACACACTGTACCTAGCACATTTCCACCCAACACTACTGTAGCTGAATCACGACACACACGGCTCAATCTTGCACTTTTCCTTCACTGAAGCCATTTTTCAGAATGATGTTTAAAAGCTTATTTGGAGGCTGTTTACACTGTATCTTTATATTGTTACTATTATTTTTTATTTATTTATTATATTTTATGTTAAACAATTTGTAAAGACTGTTTGTGTTATAAGACTGTTGAAGTCATCCCGAGTTGTTAAATGTCTAGCATCACACTCCACTGTTTTATGTACAAAAGAGTTAGCAGTCTGTTACGTTATTAATGGACACTGAAACACTTCAGATCATCTGAACAGTTTTTCTAATATTCCAGAAAAGACAGCCTGTTTTTGTACTAACTTGTACCGTCACTGTTGCATTTATTAATGAAATCAATGCTATAGTCTTGTGGCTCTTTTTACAAAGAGCATTGTCTCAAAGCAGAACATAAGAAACGACAAACAGACAAACAGTACTAGATGTTAAACAAAATTATCCCTAGTGAGCAAGCCTGAGGTGACTGTGGCAAGGAAAAACGCCCTTAGATGGTATGAGGAAGAAACCTTGAGAGGAACCAGACTCAAAAGGGAACCCATCCTCATCTGGGTGACACCAGAGAGTGTGATATGAACGATGTCCTTTCTGCATTTATGTATAGTCAATTGTGTGATGCAGATACAGCATGTGTAGAAAGTTATGTGTATATTAATTAGGAGGTTGTTGTCGTCCACATAGGGTTGGCAGCGTTGCTTTGAATACTCCAGTCCTCACAAAGCAGAACCCAGCCGGAGCTGGTCCATCTCTGGTTGCCACTGGAGCTGGCACAATCTCTATATGCCTCGGAATGGGTAGAAAAAGGGAAACAAGTGGAAAGTAATTAGCGTAGCTGCTGTTCATAATATTAGCAGGCACTAGATGATAATGTGCATTTAATCAGATGTACTGGAGTACAAGGTTATGTGATGTATTAGGTGTATGCCTGGCTAAAGATGTCTTTAGTCTATGTTTGAACTGGGAGACTGTGTCTGAGCCCCGAACACTGTCAGGAAGACTATTCCAAAGTTTAGGAGTTTTGAGATCTTAAGGCGGGTGATGGATTGTAACGTGTTAGAAGACTGCTAGATAGTGCTAGTTCATAATCAATTTTAAACTTAACAGGTAGCCAGTGCAGGGATGATAATATTGGGGTTATATGATCATAAATATTGGGGTTATTGATTCACATTTTTTTATTCTGTGACAATGTTATAGATCAACTTTTGAGATGCAACCATTTTATTTTACAAATAGAGTCCTAAAATGAATCACTTTAAAAAAAAAACAAAAAAAAAAAAAACCTAAAATTGTTAATACATTGTCACAGAAAAATGTAATTAATTTGTAATTCAATTGTAATAAATGAAATAATAAACAGATAGAACCTTAAAATTCGAAGGGAACAAAGTGCTGTGAACTATGTATGCTGTAAACTCAACATGGAGAAAATGACCACCATTTACCAGTTTCTATTTTAAACAAAATTGTCTTTGACTGGTACACACTGGTGCACAGTCCCTACTATGGATCAAGATATTCAGTTAGGACTCTCCTGACCCTCTTTCCTTCTGCTGTGATGCAGTCAGCTCTTAAATAAGTCTCTGTAGCTGGTTGGTTGTTCTTGTCATACTAAATTGCCTCAGTGACGCTGTTCTTGTCCATTTTTTTTGGTGGCCTCACAGTAGTTGTGGAGCACGAAACAGGCATATATAACAAAGGGAAGGTCATTTAGATTAATGTCCATCGGCTTCCATAATGCTCCAAACCGTGATTTTAGTCTGCCAAAAGCACATTCAATTACCATTCTTGCTTTACATTAGGACAGTCCAAAATACTGTTCCTGAAGAGTACATCCTCCATTTGCATACTCCTTTATTAGATAAGAAAAACTGGAATGGCCTCCTCGTGTTCTAGAATTAGTTTCTTTAAGGAGGGGATCGTGCCATTTTTCAAATAGATGTTCAACTTAGAGTTTGCAAAAATACGAGCATCGTGGACACTGCCTGACCATTTAACTACAACATCAATAAATGAATACTTTCACAGGTGGCTTGTATGTTAAGAGAAAACTTCCCCTTTCAGTTTAAGTAATCCATGGAATTTCTGGATGGTTGTTTTATCTCCACGTGTCCCATCCACAGCACCGATGTCCGAGACTCCACATCCTGGGATGCCATGTGCTCGGTGAAACTCAGTAGTTCCTCTACTTTGGACTTATAGGTAATACACGGGGTCCAAGTGGACTGTAATGGCTTTACAGACTTGCCATACTATTTTCAAAACCACCTGTTTTGATAATCCAAAGGCATTTGCTGTTTTGCGTAATCTCCCCATATCTGCTAAATAGTACAGCGTGCAGGCAACTTTTTTGACAACACTGACAGGTGATCTCATCACAGTAGTCTTCCTTTCAATGTGCAGGCGAAGCAGCTCACTCAGCGACAACAGCAATGCCCTTGACATGCGAAAATTTTATCGCCATTCCTCTGCAATGACCATTTGATTTTCAAAGTTTTCCCACCATGTAGAAGTCCGACCGGGTCTCGTCCAAAACCGCCGTCACTGTCTGCGTGGTCTGTGCTGTCGGAGTTTTGTATGTAGCAGATGTATGTTCACTCCTCTCCATCGAAAGCACCAGTACCTCTCTCCAAAAAAGGGGAAAAAAAAGAAGTCGTCATCTCAAACAATGAAATTCTCTCACCGTTTAATAACCTAAAGTCGATGATGCTAGACTTCAGCTCGGAGCTCAAACAAAACTCAGTGATGATAGCTAGTATTGTCAAACATGTTGATCTCAACTCGCTGGAGATAAATGAATGCAAAGAATGGATAAACGTATTGGAGAAACAACTATCCAAGCTAACGAAAGAGAATGCAGTTGTAAAGGAAAGAGCCCTCGAATTGGAGAGATACAAACTCCGATGGAACCTAAGAATCTCCGGTCTCCACGAGCAAGATGGTGAAAACACACGGAAAAGAGTTCTGCATATCATCTCAAAGATCCACTCTGGTCTGCAAAGATGGACACCATCGTCGACATGGTTCATCGGATTGGCAGGAAACAAGAAGGGAGAACTCGCCAGATTATCATTCAGTGCGTTATGAGACACCATAAGAAAGCGGTTTGGATAAGCAGCAAAGATTCACCGGTCTGTAATTCGTCATTCCTCTTTGCTAATGATATTTCTTTCTTAGAATTACATTACAATTTGTTTCACATGAAAATGAATTGAGTTTATAGTGTTTGACGTATCCAACACTGACATTTCTCCATCACAACTGATATCGTAGTGCGTTTCCCATGTATCTCTTGTTCTAAGACAACAAGATGTACATCTTAAGGCATGTTAATCAGCTATATGAAAGTAATGTTTAAAGCTGTTAAGATTAAGGTGTTTAAACTTAATGTTTTGAAAAAATATAGTGTTTTGAAAAAAAAAAAAAAAAATCCAACTCTGTTTAGGCTAATGGTATCCCAAGTTTGTGTCCTATTGAACCTGTGTTAATGTATTCATTGACTGAGAACTAAAGCACTTTTCTACGTTGCTCTGGATAAGAGCGTCTGCCAAATGCCAGAAATGTAAATGTAAATGACTTGCATGATGTGATGGTCATGTGGTTCTGTATTCTGAGGTTTATTTTTATGGGGGGAAAAAAGAGTGGGTCTAATGGCGACTACTAAAGTCTATATCTTCTTTGTACCATCACTAAAAAGAGGTGTGTGTGTGGTATCAGATTTTTTACAAGCTTTTCATCTTTTGTTTGCTCTTCAGTGCAATTTTATAAATATATGAATAAGAACAAGCAAGGTATGACAAAATAAATGTAAGAAAAAAAAACAAGCAAACACAAGTAGATTATATAAATAATGTTTAACGGATTACTTGCGTACTAGAGATATACATAATATTTAGTTGATTATGGGGCTTGGTGGCTAGCATAATATTTAGTTGAAACTAGGGGGCTTGGTGGCTAGCACGTTTGCCTCACACCTCCAGGGTTGGAGGTTCAATTCCTGCCTCTGCCATGTCTTGCATATTAGTTTCCTCCCCCGAAAAGACATGCATTGTAGGTGTGTGCCCTACGATGGGTCCAGGGTGTATCCTGCCTTGAGATAGGCACAGGCTCGTGACCCAAGAATAGATCAGATAAGCGGTAGACAATGAATGTACAAACTAGATCATGTTTAATTACAGTGCTGAAGATTATTTGCATTACAGCTCCATAAATGAAAAGTTAACAGAAAAATGAATCTCTATTACTCCAGTCTAAAGGGGTGTAACAGACGCCCAGCATCCAGACGGATCTTACTACGAGGAGGGGACTAATTATCATCAGACATCTTGCCCTCCTTCCACCTCACCCAGTGGGACTGCTCAATCATCAAGAATGACAAATTCATCTGTGCTGCTATCAGAGTCATCCTCATCATCTTCATCAACATACTCCTCAGTGTAATCATCATAACCCCTCTCATCATCTTCTTCATCATCGTAATCATCTTCCTCATGCTGCAATGAGGTTAGTCTCGTTTACTGACGTTGCAGGTTTGTAGGATCCTCAGTCCTCCATGTACATCTGTGTGGAGAGAAGCAACAGTGAGCCACACCTGTACATTTCAACTGAATATCACAATTAAATTATATTACAATGAATGGCCTTGTACAGCAGGAAATGACTGGGACATTGTTAAACAGTTTTATAGAAACAATAGTTTAACAGTTAATTATGTAAGGTAAGTAAGGTGCGTTCACTTCAATTTATCTTTTTTACTTACTTACATACTTGAGTTTACCTTATTTAAGTAAACACATACTTAATTAAGTTACCTCCTTTACCTAATTTACCTCCTTTACCATATTTAATCTATTAGGGCAAATTTAAGTAAGTATGTAAATAAACAAGAAAAGTGCCAAGGTGAAGTGAACACAGCACAGCTGAGCTGAAAGTATCGTAACCATTAGGAAATGGCTGCTAGAACATGCTAACTAGCTAGTTAGCTGTTAAATAAGTTTAACAATTTAGCTATCGGTCACGTTTTATACGCACAACGAAGACCTTGCACCGTAATCACAAAAAAATTTGTAGTCCAAATGAAACTGAATTAACCCTCTGATGCATGAATCATGAAAACTGAGTAAAGATTTTTTTATTACATGTTTGTATTTGTGTGTGTGCCCTGCGATGGGTTGGCACTCCGTCCAGGGTGTATCCTGCCTTGATGCCCAATGACGCCTGAGATAGGCACAGGCTCCCCGTGACCTGAGAATAGTTCGAATAAGCGGTAGACAATGAATGAATGAATGAATGTTTGTATTTTTCTTAGGGCATGAAACAAAAACAAATATTCACTTTTTTTTTTCCAAAAATATGATTTTTTTTCAGACTGTTAAAGAAATGTTTAATTCAGTGGACTACATGGGCCTGAGAACTCAACATAAAACAGTATGAATTTAATGTAAAAGTTAATTAAATTGTGTTTTATGGTAAATCCCTAAACAATTATTTAATTTTATGCTTTGAAAAACATTTGAACATATTTTCACACATTTTAACATTGTATAGGCCTATTGTTTAGTTTACCTTTAAACTCCTTTAAGCTTGCAGCCTAAAAGCCAGAGAAACTCAAGTACTGTCAGAAAACTAAGTTTTAGATATGTAAATAAAATGGCACAGCTTTACATAAATGATAATAATGTGCACCATCAGTTTTATTTAGTATTTGACACTGACTATTTAGTACACTGACTTACAAACAAATCAGTCACAAGAAAAGGCAAAGCAATTACATGACTTGTGTTGGAAATACACTTGGCGATGCGTGATGTCCACTTTATTGGACACATGGTTAATTGGAATTTACTACTTACTTGAAATAAAATAAAATAAAAATAAAAGAATATTATTAGTTAGATGTTACTGTATATTTTAGAGTTTTTTAATAAACTCTAGGGTTTGACAGGATTGACAGGATATGCTAGCAGTAGTCAGCAGTGTGGCTGTCTGTCGGCCATCTTGGATTCAGAGGAAATTCATTTGCAGTTACAAAGACTGACCACAATAACCCTCAATGGAGTGGTGCAGCAGAGAGCACTCTAGAGGCTGATATGCAATTCCACTATAGAAACCATTGCATTTAGGAGAAAAAGACTTTTAATTAGCTGTCCACTGCAGTGACCACTATGCGTCAGAGGGTCAAGTTTGTGTTCATAGGCAGATACACAATACAGACAAAAAGCTATATTAGCATTATATTAGCGATTGCTAGATAAATCTCTTCAACCGTTTGTGTCAACTGTTAAAGCATGCAATAAATGTACAACGAATCGGTGAATTTGAGTTCAATGTGGGTTTATTATCAGTAATGAAGGTAATTATTAAAAACACATACACTGGAAAGTTGCCTAATCACAGGCCAGTGGCACTATTTGAAAAGAAATTCTGCTCTCCTTTCTTTCTGGCTTGCAAATTTCTCATTGAACTTCTGGTTAAAGTCAGTCACCAGTCTCTTTTCCACTGACAGCATGGCCAATGCATTCAGCTAGGTCATGCTATTTCTGAGAAAAATCTTAATTCTCTTGTGAACGGGTATTTTTGTAAAGATATAACCGTATTTTCTTTCATCTAAAGATATTTCGCTTGGCTTCCACATTAGTCAGCACCTCCTGTTAACTGACAATCTGCTGAGCGGTAATGAGACTCGTTGAGAATGGTCCAATCACATGAGGCCAAATATATAAAAACAATATTGATTCGCTAACAACAAAAGTGGGCGGGTTCAAAAACAGATTGAAACAAACCAATCAGAGCTCAGCCTCAAATCACATGCTTTTCAAAATGTTACGTAACCACGTACACACTCGTTTATCCGGCGCCCGTTTATCCCGCGCACACACACACACACACCAAATACAGTTTTGATTTTTTTTTTTTTTTAAATTCAAATAAATGATATGACTAACAATGGACTAGTACGACTAAATGGTTTTATTTATTTATTTACTTATAATAAATAAATATAAAAATGCTCTGTGTATCAGTACACTGTGTATCAGTAATACATTTTTTTTGCTACAGCCATGGTTACCACATGACGTTTCCAAGACAAAGTTGATCAAACTCAGGTAGGAGGTAATTACTGCAGAATCACAGTAACACCAATTTTATAACAGGCATAACATTATGACCACCTGCCTACACTCCCCACGTGCATCAATGTGCCTTGGACACCCATGACCCTGTCACCGGTTCACCACTGTTCCTTCCTTGCACCACTTTTGATAGATACTGACCACTGCAGACCGGGAACACCCCCACAAGAGTTGCAGTTTTGGAGATGCTCTGATCCAGTGGTCTAGCCAATTTGGTCCTTGTCAAACTCGCTCAAATCCTTACGCTTGCCCATTTTTCCTGCTTCTAACACATCAACTTTGAGGACAAAATGTTCACTTGCTGCCTAATATATCCCACCCACTAACAGGTGCCATGATGAGATAATCAGGGTGATTCACTTCACCTGTCACTGCTCAGAATGTTATGCCTCGGTGTATTATTAATTAATATGTTAATTATAAAATAACCTTTTTTAACCTTATCTTTGTTGTCACTGATTATTGCAAGTCCTGAAACAATAATACAAACTGCACACTACACCTAGGACTTGTGTAAAACTGTAACAGTGCTGTGACACTCTAACAGGTGCCATGATGAGTAGATCAATGTTATTCACTTCACCAGTCAATGTTATGCCTGATCAGTGTACTACTATTTTGTGAGCTCTGAAAATAGTTTTCTTCTAATCTCAGAAGAAAAATAACTCCTGGCCTTTTTGGATTTCTGTAGTTTTCTCTGCTTCTGAGTTGAAGAGGCTCAGTGACTAATTTTCTTTACAGATTTAGCTTCAAGTATTAACACTGGTTCTAAATGTTAATCATTTTAATAATGTTTACCATACATAGACACAAAACCAAAAGTATAGGAAAAAAAAAAGTTTATTGAATTCTGAACCCTGGTTCCTCAAAAGCTCTGAGGGGGAGGGGTGGGGTGGGGGGGTCAAAAAAAAAACAAAAAAAAAAACCCAAGAGTGACAATCAATCATTATAATCATCAATGCATTGAGTTAATCTTGATCCTGCAGTCACATGCCATTCTATGAAACCAGAGATGCACAGTTAAGAACAGGGAAGGGAAACTAAAACACATTTCCAAAAATGTGGACGATAGAATAAATAATGACAGAAAGAACACTGGCAGGAAAAAGTGGACACGGAGGGAACTACTACGCAGATGCTGAACTAACGGAGGCGGTTGTTTTGTTCCGTTTCAGTAAAAGCAGCAAAGTTGAACATTTCATCAAAAACAAAGATTACGTGTTAGCTGACATTTATTGAGAATTGTCATTTCCATGAATTAAACCAATAGGAAAACTAAGTAGTGTCCAAAAAAAAAAAAAAAAAAAAAGACCAACACTAATCTTTGATTCCTATTTTTTCCCCCTCCAACAGTCTTTGCCTGCTGAAGAAGTGGTGTAAGGAGGAAACGCTGGTCTGAGGTGTGTAAGGCGGAAACGCTGACCTATTCCAGGCTTTTACATGGATGAATGGTGAGCTGCACTGTGACCACATGAGCACACTCACGATTCATCCAACACTATAGAACTTCTGTTAATAGGTTAACTTTAAAGAAGGGACGTTTTTACAAGGAATACATCAATGACAGCATGGCATCCCCATGCTCCGTGTGTGTGTGAGAGAGAGAGAGAGACAGATGAGGAAACGTTTATCCAAAGTGTGTGCATTCTATAATTCCCACTCTTGATACTGAAACATTTCTCATAAACAAACCTAAGATAACACAAAGCTGTCTCTTGGTGAAGAGCGAGGAGGTGTAAAGACAGACACAGATGCTCTCCCTCGTCTCTCCAACACTCCCTTCCCTTCGTTCCACAATTTAGCGGATGGCCTTGACAGGGCTCTTGAAGCTGGAGGCTGCCTGCAGCTGCAGCTGGTACGCCATTGGGTGGATCTTGAAACCATAGAGCCTGGATTAGACACAAAGCAAAACAATGTCATGTAGATGAGGACAGCGAAGACTGCATTGGAAAATATTGGAAGTCATTATGCAACAAAGGTTTTCAATCAGCTACATATCTCGGAAGAAATACTGCTCCATCTTTCAGCGTTTCCCCCCACGCTCAAGCTTTAATTACATTCAAAAATCTGAATGCAAAAAAAATCTTCGTCATGTCTCAACAACGTAATAGAATGTTTAATCCACACCTCACACTACATATAAACTCAGCAAAAGTACTTTCAAAAAGATCATGGAGGTCATTTGCAGATATATATTTATGAGCTCATGACAAGCTTTCAAAAGGGATCTATGGAGAAAAATCTAGCCACAATATGCCTAACGATAATAAACAGACATTTAAATCCTTTCATTTATTCCAAATAAACTATGTGCAAAGTTATTTATTTGAATTTATAATAATTTACAAAACACTCTCTGGGTGTCACCCAAATGAGGATGGGTTCCCTTCTTACCATCTGAGGGAGTTTTTCCTTGCCAGTTGCCTCAGGCTTGCTCACTAAGGATGATTGATTATGTTCTGTAAAGCTGCTTTGTGACAATGTCCATTGTTAAAAGCGCTATACAAATAAAATTGAACTGAACTGAATGCAGACTGTATCTGTTAACTGAAAAGTTGGCATTAAGATATGATATAGAATGTGTGTGGCTGCTTGGAAAAAACCCTCTGAATTCCAGGAAACAGCCAAAAAGGCACGAAAAAAAAAACCCCTCTACAAATATACATATTTTTGACCAAAATGATGTAGAAAGTGTTACTTTGTTCCCTATTTTGTTGATAAATGTGATGCTCACAAGCAGTCACATGATCAGCAAAACAGAACTGAGCTTACACACACACACACACAGTGTGCAGACGACAATCCTCAAAGTTAAAAGGTTTTAAATGAGAAACAGTGGACAGAACTGACAATTTAAATTGGCCATTATTTCAGCATTGTGTTTAGCACAAACGAGGATCAGGCTAGTGAAGAGACAACGATCTTTAGATGCTGGAATGAAACCTGTCCATACAGTTTCCTTCCGTTTGTGTATCTGAAATGCTAAAACTTCACCTCTGACTCATTATATACACATTATAAAAGAAAACCACCTTTCATTTCAGGAAAACTGAACCGATTTATAGAGGAAAGGAAAACATAAAAAGGACACAAACCTGGGCACAAACTGGTTGGCAGGCCTCTTTGGCCGGTACTCAGGGTGCACCATGAAGAGCATGTGGGGGAACCCGGTTCCAAAATAAGCTCCATCGGTGTGGTGGTGCCGGGATGACTTCGGTGTGTACACATCCATACATTTAGGACAGTAGAGCTTCACCATGGCCTCACCTGGGATATCGGACAGCCCTAAAGACACAGAGGAATATACACATTTTACACAAAAGAACGATAAGACACGCACGTGAACAGCAGTAGCCAATTCTTCCCATAACAAAGGATGCAAACATCACTACAGTGTGACCACAAATCAGATTGGGAGTGATAAATCACATTTTTTAGTTAAAAGTATGCTTTTTAAGAGTTTTTCTCCCTCATTCAAACAAACAAAAAAAAACCCTACACACTAATGACTTTCAGAAAAAAAGTATCAGTTGAGTTTAAACATAACGAGTGTCCAGGCTGTAAATGTAGTGTAAATGCTACTTGTTCTGAATCTGATGGATTTATTAGTGTGCACAGATACACATGATCTTTTTAATATCAGGACATGCAGATACAATATACGCAAAAGTTGGCCTCAGTCATCAAGCTGGATATGAACAGATTTACTCGGAAAATGTTCCTAGATTCATTTAAACAAAAAATAGAAAAATTCTGCAACTTCAGAAAACATTAGTGTTGTATACATGCATATTTATGTACAAGAATACCAGCTTAACCCTAGATGACTAAATTAATAGCTGAAAAAGATTACTGCACTTTTAAATCTGAAAGTCTGTTTGCCAAGGGATCTTCTTTAGATGCTATGTGAAACTACCTGCACATTAGCTGAGACTCAACATAGCAGTTTTCTTGTGTGGTGTGTTCAGTGTACATGACCAACTGCATACAGTGGAGTATTTTTTCCCTTTCCTGTGTTTCCATCACACATCTTACATTTTCTTGCTGCTTTGAAGTTTCCTTAAGCTGTTAAACTGCTAAATAAATCTTATGTTTCTGCATTGTTTTTTTTTTTGGAAAAGATCTGAATATAACTGATCATTCAGGAACTCACCGATTGGCAGCATAGGCTGGTTCTCACAGTAAACACGAGGGCAATATCCAAAGTCCCCCTGCTGATACTTCTCCAGCTACAACAGGAAAAAGGCAGAATGTAAACAACCATCTCTCAATCATTCTTCTTTTATAAGGACTATAAGAACTGTAAAAGGGAAGCTGTACCATCTGAGCAATGCCACGGTTGGTGAGGATGTAGCGCGCATGAATCAGGCCGTACAGCATCTCGGCCGCCTGTTCGATCAGATCGCTCTGATTCGGATTGTCTTCCAACTCCTCATCTGGAAGAACACAGCAAGACAAAATGTTTACTGTTAACTCCACAAACGAAGAAGGACCGTTCTGAACATGGCAATGCTATAAAGATTAGAACATACTGTTCCCTTTAGTATTGTAGCTGCCAATATTTCTCTTTAAACACTCAAATAAAATACTTTTGATCGTTACAAATAACAGACTGCATCCAACTAAGAGCACAGATGTGTAGCGATGCACACTGACTGTACTCTTTCTGACAAAGCCCCATAGTTATAGAACAGCTTTCTTAGCGCTTGGGCATGCTCTCAAACTCAGATCTAAAGGGTTTATAGTGTTTTGGTAAAATGGGATGTTTGGATGATGACTCACACGTGTCATCTGGTTTGATCTATCCATCCATCCCTCCCTCTAACTATTTGTCTGTCTCTCCCTTCCTCTATCTATCCATCCCTCTCTGTCTGTCTCTCCATTCCTCTATCTGTCCGTCTATCTATCCATC
>JAUCMX010000028.1:1071320-1183820 GCA_033459395.1 Hemibagrus guttatus
ATTTTAAGAGAATAAGTCGTTTCTATCTGTGTAGCTGACGAGATGAAATCAACATGGCGTACGGTTACACAGCGCCCAGTAGGCCGCAAAAAAGCGACAACCCCGGAGCCTTAAATACACACTTTCATCCACACAGATTCTTATTCAGAGGACGCGCCGAAATACACAATCACTACACAACACATAACAGTTATGTAAAGTGTGTGTTTACAGATATAAAAGCGAATCTCTGTGAGGCTTACCTCCCGGTTCCGTGCTCAACTGCTGCAATACAAGCGCTCTCTGATTGGCGTGTGACGTCTTAAGGAACGTGATGACGCAGAATCTGACGCACAAGGCACCGCCTGTCGAACTGGGAAATGTAGTTTTTAAAAAGGTGTGGAGAAAAAAAAAAAAGACAGCCTTACAGATTCAAGAGCGAGCCACAGCCCCTTCGATCCAGCATAAAAATGCAGCTCTGGTCCACATAGAAACCCCTTTCATTTATTTACACAATATTGCCAAAAGTTTTGGGACACCGCTCCATTACATTGAATAGGGGTTGGGCTTGGCCCCTTAGTTTCAGTGAAAGGAAATTTTAATGCTTCAGACTGCGAGCCAGGCCAAAACTGGGACATCTGCCTTTACATACACATGAATGTAATATGGAGTTGGCCCACCCTTTACAGTTATAACAGCTTCAACTCTTCTAGGAAGGCTTTCCACAAGGTTTAGGAGTGTGTTTATGGGAATTTTTGACCATTTCTCTAGACACGCATTTGTGAGGTCAGGCACTGATGCTGGATCAGAGGCCTGGCTCAGAGTCTTCACTCTAATTTATCCCAAAGGTGTTCTATCGGGTTGAGGTCAGGACTCTGTGCAGGCCAGTCAAGTTCCTCCACACCAAACTCACTCATCCATGTTTTTATGGACCTTGCTTTGTGCACTTTGAAACAGGAAGGGGTCATCCCCAAACTGTTCCCACAAAGTTGGGATCATGAAATTGTCCAAAATGTCTTGGTATGCTGAAGCATTAAGAGTTCCTTTCACTGGAACTAAGGGGCTAAGCCCAATCCCTGAATTCAATGATTTGGAGGGGTGTCCCAAAACTTTTTGCAATATAGTGTATATACTCCTCATCCTTTAACAGACTGTTTCCACAAAGTCTGAAGTACACAATTTTAGGGTTACAATTTCCCTATACTGAAACTAAGAGGCTCAATTCTATTCCAGCATGTCAAACCCCTCTGAGCTCCAGGAAGACATGGTGTGTTAAGGTTGGAGTGGAAGAACTCAAGAGTTCTGCATAGATCCCTGACTCTGACTCAATCCCACTGAACTTCTTTAGGATGAACTAGAACCCCAGCACCTCAGACCTTCTCACTCTTACATCAGTGTCTGATCACACTAATGCTTTTGTCACTAAATGATCATGAATCCCAGAGTCACACTCCAACAGCTAGTGGAAAACCTTCCCACAATAGCGGAGCTTATTATAACATCCATCCATCTTCTATACGTGTCTATCCTACTACTGGGTCACAGGAAACCTGGAGCCTATCCCAGGAGACTATGGGCACAAGGCAGGGTACACCCTGGACAGGATGCCAGTCTATCACAGGGCCCCATCACACACACTCACATGCTACAGACAATTTAGAGATGCCAATCAACCTACAATGCATGTCTTTGGACTGGGGGAGGAAACCGGAGTACCCAGAGGAAACCACCGAGGCACAGGGAGAACATGCAAACTCCACACACACATAGCGGAGGCAGGAATCGAACCCCCAACCCTGGAGGTGTGAGGCAAATGTGCCCCCCCATTATTATAAGAGTGAAGAGAAATTAAAGAGGAATGAGATGACAGTCAGGTGTCCATAAACTTTTGGCCAGATCATTTAGTTCCACTATTACCATCTCAGGAATAGAACAAATCCATTCCATTGTCTTCGGAGGAACGAGATGCCTGTACCTATCTCAGGCATCAATGGGCATCAAGGCAGGATACACCCTGGACGGAGTAATAGAACAACTCATTTATTCATTTATCCAAAGGAAGCACTTTACACTAGTCAGGATTTTTGTGGATCCAGGAACACAGAGTGAGGAGGAAATATGCCACAAGTCTGTACATTCACACCTAGGGAGTAATTAAGCATAACCAATCTGTCAGTGGGAGGAAAGACAGATGGACACACGGGAACATCAGCAGAAACTCCACACAAGAATCTGCTGTAACTCCACACATACATACATATATATAAATATATATACATATATATAAATAAATAATAAACCATGCAAAATAAAAAATTCCAGACAACAGTTTCCATTAAAACAAAAAGATTTTTTATTTAACTCTTCTCTGTATACTTTTTGTTATAATAAGACACTTCTCTGCTTGTACATTGCTCCCATGAACTTAAAAATGGCAACAATCATTTCTGGGAATGTAAGTTGGGGTAGACAAACTTAGATACATACCAATATACATACATGAGTGTATATCAAGGCTCCAGTAATAAACCATAAATGCTATAAACGCTGTAACCACTCCAGGTACCTTAGTGCGGTCGGAAGTATAGTACAATCTTTGAGTATTCGAGGAATACGCTTGAAAGGGTAGTATTATTTACTCATTGAACATGGGTACATACGATAATGACCACATCGATAGACAGCTAAGTGTTTTAGAAGGAAGGATAAAGGATAGATAGCACTCGAAGCATGATGCACGACTGCCAATATTCAGACTCTCCGAGATGCAAATGAGAATGTGTTCATGCTAAAATGTCAGTGAAGGACCCCCCCTAAGTAAAAATAAACCATAGAGAGACAAGAGGTGTTAAATGATTTTTCACTGCAAGTACTTCATTTGGATAAATATACACACACTTGAATGCATATCCATGAGTGTATATAATAAACATGGTTTAAACATCCTAATATCATCCCACAACAGGGTTAGAAAAACAAAAGATAACTGTCCCACAAAGGGAAAAAAAATCTTTTATCCCACCCACCCCCAAAAATATACATACAGTAGAGATAATGCGAGCACACACACACACACACACACACACACACGTCAGTTGCCCTATACACTTGTACGTTTCATTTATAAGATCCATTTAGTTATCCAAACTACTCTCTCCAAACACAAGCATATCCAGAAAACAAACCCCAACTTACAGCAGTAATAAAATATCTATGCTGGTCAGAATACACAAGGTCATGTCCTTGCACCTGTTTTAATTCAGATGTGTATTTGAGGGTTTATTTATTTCATTTATTTTGAGTGTGGGTACATGCAGCTCTTACTTATGCAACTTGTGTATTGCATGTTTACCTTTGCAATACTTTTCAAAAAAGGGTGACAAACTCATTGGTAAATAATAATAATAAAAATAACAATGTTTTAACAAGACGAAGTGTGAAATGTCTGCTATTCAGTCCTACCGAGACGTCACCAATACTCCAGACCCGTCATGTCGACCAGAGGTGGCACCTGGGTTCCTCACACTACTACTTTTAAATGCAAGATGTAAGGGACACTAAATGGATGGTGATCTGACCGAGCACTTGCCTTCTCTCTATACATTTACCAGAACTGGTGAGCAAAATCCAACAATAGCACAATAATTACTGCCTATTTTGGTTTAAAAGGAACCATAATATGACACTTAATAGATGCACAAAGCATGGTAGAGATGGAGAGTAAGGGGGGGGACAAAAAAAAAAAAAAAGGAGTGCGAGTACTTGCGTTCTAAAAAGAAAAGCAAGTTTCAACTAGATGGTTCTTCAAATAATCAGTATAGTATTCTAAGTTATAAAGGAGAACAAGGCTAGCCTTATAATGAAATAAAATGATGTTCCTGGACGGGGTAAAGGAGGAGTAAAAAGTTAAAGCCCACAAAATTCAGTCGACTTGGTTCCTGAACAACAAAATAACAAAACCCCACCTCTGCTCATAAACAATAGAATTAATATTCTATGCAGAGGCTGAAACAACCAAAAACCTGTTGAGAAAAAAAAAAAAAAAAAAAAACAGGAGCAGGAGAAGCAATCATCCAACAACCTTGAATTAAAAAGTCACACTATATAGTTCTGAACAATGAGCTACAGCAGTGATGTTTGAGACAGTAAATGTGAACATTAGTACTTCACAGGTTGGGCAAGCAGAAATTAGCAATGAACTGAAACAGGGGAAAAAAAAAAAAATCAAGAAGGATGTTGATTAAAAATGTATTTTAATGACCTGCTTTGCAGAGAAAAAGAAACATTACAACCCTAACTTTTTAAGGGAGGGAATTATGAAACGTAAACTGAACAATGAGGTAAAATGAAAGACGACACAAAAAGGAGGAAAAAGCAAATCTATGAAACATATCTTCATATTAAAAAGAGTAACTGCACATCTAACCCAACCTGAAGAGTATGCCGAACTGTTAAACCCCCAACATTATATAAATACACAGGGACATCACAAACATTGGCCTTCCATAAATACTTCCAGACACTAACCCCATGCTACTAATGTAGGCCTCCTACACACCGCAGTCACATGTTGAGTATCCGTGTGTCAGTTTGAGGTCATATTGTGCTTGTATATGAAAACATTTTTGTATCTGAGGGGTTGTCAATTAAGGTAATGCAACATCTAACATGAGTAGAACTGGGAGCTTGTGTGAAAGGAAAGATGTGCATGGACAAATAAAAAGAACGAGACACAAAGCATTGAACCAAGGGTGCTAGAATGAGTGTGTACATCATTCTCATAACTATATCTTGTACAATAATAATAATAATAATTATAATAATAATTATAATAATAATAATAATAATAATGTGGTAATATGTTAGGGGACAAGAACCAATAGATGAGTGGGAAGAAAAAAAACAGGGATGAATTTGAAATGTTGCTAAATTAAAAGGGATAGGGAAGGGGTGGGGAAAATCACTTCCTGTTCTTAGGAGATGGCCAGTTGCCACGCCTCTCACCCCGATTGGCCCCTCCATTACCCGATACACTACCAGGTCCACCACCGGTAGGTGGACCTCTGGAACCTCGACCGCCACTGCCACCAGCGCTAACCCTCCGATTCTGCCTTTCCATTCCAGGCCGCTGGCTGGAGAAGCTCCTCTTATTGGCAGCCGATTCTTTATTAGTTACCTCTCGGTCAACACCGCCCCCTCCTCCACTTCCTCTTCCTGAAGGATGGTGATGGTGATAGGAGGAATAGGGTTTTCCACTGCCTCCTCCTCCACCTTCCTTCTCTCGAAACTCTGCAAAGTCACTGCTTTCAGAGGCAGTTTCCCATTCCTCATTGGCCTGATCAGAGTTCTGGTTGGAGACGTCTGGAGATTTGGCACCACCAGTCTGGTTGTGGTTATGGTGGTGCTGAGAATGGGGCAGGCCAGAGTTTCCATGGTAGTGGTGGTGATGATGGTGGTGACTATTCAAATTCAGGTTCCCACCCCCAAGATAACTACTATTGTTATTGTTGGTTGCAGAGACATTGTGATTTGCATTTGCAACACCAGTGGTAGTGGGCACATTAGGTGTTCCATCTTGAATTGAATTCTGGGATGGTGATGCAGACCGCTGTTGTTGCCCACCCACAGTTTCAATTATTCCACTACTTCCATTGATACGGGCTGCATTCTCTCGTTCCTGTTTAAGCCGGCGGAATCTGGGGGGCTTATCTTGCTGATGTTGGGAACGCCCATGGCGTCTGCGACGAGGAGGACGCTCAAATCCTCTATGCAGAATGTTTCGTCCATCTGCATTAGGCAAAGGAACCGGTTTGGGTCCAGAGGAATTGGTGCTGTTTAAGGTTTGGGCCACACCTCCATTTTCAGTGCCCAACTGGGCAGTTGGGGGTACTGTAGGATCAGAGATTGCTGAGTTTACACCCTGGTTCTGAGTCTGACCCTGCTCAGCTGCCTTCTCTTTCTTCTCCCCATTAGAACCATGGCTTGGTTCTTTAATTAAGGAGGGATGTGGGGGTGCGTGTTGCTTTCGGGCTGATGCAGAGGATTTAGCAGACACACCTTGAGAAGAACCAGGCCCAGAACGGTGTCCGCCAGACATACCTCCTCCACTGCCCGAATTTCTGCAGACACCACCACCAGTGGCACCTCCACCCCGACCACGTCTAGATGGCACTCCTCTAGGGGTGAACACTCTGGTTTGGGTGTTTCTGGGTGGCACCGAAGATGATGCATTGCCCCCACCTAGATTCTCTATCCCCGTTCCTTTCTTGGCAGTTGGCTTGCGATCCTCCTTGTCAGAGTGTGCAAGGTCACTAGCAGCACTCTCACTGCCTGTTTCAGAACCCCTTTGCCTTCTTCTTTTCGGCACTTCTTCATACTCCGAGCCCTCGCTTCGGGTTTCACTGTGGTTTCTGGCACGTCCAGGGTTTGGCTGAGCGCCTCCTTGGCCATGTCGACCAGATGACACCTCCCTCTTATGATCTTGGTTTGAAGAGCCATGCTGATATCCACTGCTGGCAGTGGATCTGTAGTCTCGGCTGCTTCTGCCCCCTGCCCTTCCACGTGCACTGCCTGTGTAACTGCCCCTATAGCCTCTGCCTCGACCATAGAACTCTCCCCTTCCACGGCTTGTTCGGCTTCCTCGAGAAGAGCCTGCATGGTATGTAGCACCACCTGCACTGCCACTTGTCTCATAAGAATGCTCTCGGTCCCTCCTTGAATGTGGAGCTAAAGAACCAGTGGCTTGGATTGGGTTTTCTCCATCTTTGGATGCTTTACCCCCACCAGCACCTCGTTCCTTGCCACCGTTTCTTTGCTTTCCTATCGGAACAGATTCATCTTTACCAGAAGGTCCGGATGAAGCTTGAGAACTGGACACTTGCTTGAATGATGCATGATTGGCATCTTGGTCTTTATCTTTTACGGAAGCTACAGTGTTTTTCTCTCCTCCCTCACCTTCACCAACCTCCCTCTTCATTTCCTTTAGCACAGGACGCTTAATAGGGCCCACTCGCTTGTTGTGGTTACCACCTCCTGATTGGACAGTAGGCTTATCAATCTGATTTGTCAAGTCTTCCCCTCCGGTGTTTCCACCCATTCCAGAGCCTCCCTTTCTATTATGTGCAAGTACACCACTGGCACTACTGCTTCCGGGCCTTGGGCCCCACTGAGTTTCAGTCTTTTGCTCCCGACCACGAGAGTTAGATTTGGGGTGGTGGTGATGCTGTACTGAATGCTGGGAGGACTGTGGATGAGAGTAGGTACTCCCTGGTTTGTCCTGTTTCCGTCCACCAACACCCCTGGGTCCAGTGTCATGCTCATGCTGGGGTGGGAGGTCATGTAGTGACTGCTTTCCGCTGCCATCCTCTCTGGCTGAAGAGGAGGAGGAAGAAGAAGAGCAGGAGGAAGAAAGGCATGGCTGGAGTGGAGGGGATATTTCAGTCTTCTTGGGCTCTACTCCTCTCTCCCGCTCTCTACCATTCTCTTGTTTGTGTGGATGGAGATTGTAATGTGAGGGATGAGCATGGTGATGCTGCAAATGGGGGTTGTTCTCCAAGGGAGTGAGATCAGCACGGCCATTGCGGTCAAAGTGGGGATGTGAAGCACCCCAGATTTGATTCTGCTGGCCACCCTGTGGGGCTTCATCTTGATGGCCAAAGCCACGAAGTTCTCCAGCACTATTAACCCTCTGCTGTGGGTGAGAAACCATCCTGGATCCATTATCCTGGAAGCTGCTGTAATTTCCACGCCCTCCCAGATAGGGCTGGTGATGGCCAGTTTGAGTCCCCACAGGGGATATAGCCTGATCAGTTGAGCCAGAAGGCGTGTTAGCGCCCACAACAGGTTGTTGAATGGAACCTGTTCCTCCCTCTCGACTGCGCACTGGAGGAGTGTCACTCCTGGTACATACGAAAGACGAAAATATTAGTATTAGATTTAAATATTCTCATTGAGAACCTCAATAGTCTCACTGAAACTTGAGCTCTCACTTTCATCATCTATATATACATTTAATTTAAGTGTTGGTGAGTAAATCAATTAAACAAGTAGTTAAAATAAAAGATTAGATACAGTAATATAAATTCTATTAAACAAACAACTGAATATCTGACATAGTTCACAAGTTTTTCTTTAAGGCTTTTGGTCACAAGTATCCAAATTTCAAGAGAATACATAATCATGCATAATGAAGAAAAACACCCTACATCCTGTCTTCCAATGAAATACTACTGGTATTTATACCTTCTACCTAAAAGAGCACAAATGATGAAACCTTAACCAAGTATTTACCTGGCAGCTTTGCCCATGTCCTCCTCCTCCAGGGCTTGTTTCTGCCTTAAGGGGGAACTCAGAGCCCGACTCTCTCCGCTCCCTGGGAAAACCTCCGGTCCCCAAGCCAATTTAGGATCCATCGGTGGTGTGCCACGATGAGGATGAGGGGGCCCTCCATGCTGCTGCCTGTCAAACTGCTCTGAGCCCGAGCCACCTGAATCTGAGCGCTCCCGACTCATCAGCCCTGAAAAAAAGTGACATGCAAAGTGTCATAAAATTCATATATAATTACTATAAAACGTCAACATCATACATAATGATGAAATTTTGTGGACAAACCAGTGGGATGCATGCTGGCTGGATAATAATCCATGGGTGGGGGGCGACCCTGCATCATGCGAGGGTCCATGTAGGGCATCATCATCCACCGAGGGTCAAAGTTCATAGGCAAAGGCGGAGGCCGTCCCATGGAGCCAGGGGGGTATAAAGTAGGTTGTTTAGGACCAGGCTGTGGTGTGGCACCAGTTGGGCCCTGCTGGGGTGGTTGGGACTGGAGCTGGACTTGGGCAGCCTGGCTGTGCTGCCACTGCTGCTGCTGTTTCAGGAGCTGTTCCTGTATACAATCAATGGCACAATAATGACAGCTGTCATACAACTGTGGTGCTGTTCAAGATGTCGATAGACACTGTTTTTGAATAAAATATTTTCCAACCCACAGCTATAAATTAAATTACAGCTGCCTTTGACTAACTACTAAAAGATGTACAGATCCAAGAACGTTTTTTCAATAACCAACTAATGTAGAAGAAGAAGTTGCTTTTGGCTGCTCCCTGTTCGGGGTCGCCACAGCGTACCAACTGGTCCGCACAACAACTTGGCACAGGTTTTACGCCGGATTACCCTTCCTGCCGCAACCCGCTTGGGACCGGCACTGCAACCAGTGGCTGGGGTTGAGGCATTGGCTGGGAATCGAACCCGGGCCTTCCGCATGATAGGCGAGCAACCTACCACTGAGCCACCAATGCCTCTAATAACCAACTAATGTTGCTTTCGGCTGCTCCCTGTTCGGGGTCGCCACAGCGGACCAACTGGTCCGCACAACAACTTGGCAAATGTTTTACGCCGGATGCCCTTCCTGACACAACCCTCCCATTTTTCCGGGCTTGGGACCGGCACTGCATCCAGTGGCTGGGGTTGAGGCATTGGCTGGAATCGAACCCGGGCCTTCCGCATGATAGGCGAGTAACCTACCACTGAGCCACCAATGCCTCCAATAACCAACTAATGTAAATAGCAATAAATGAAATGTATTAAAAGTCTGGAGATATAGCAGAGAATTTGTGAATACAGAACATCTAACAGCAGACACCAACCTGTTGTTGCCTCTGGAACCGAGGTGGAAGGGACTTCTGATACTTGGAAAAGCCCTGGCCCGGCATTCCACCCCCTGGCCTTCCGGTTCCCCCTGTAATTGGCTCTACCTTCACTATCTCCTCTCCACTTCTGTTGCTGCGAATGTGTGTGCTGCTTGACACTGGCTCCTCTTTGACTTCCCCTGGTACTGGGACATCATGGGGCTGCTGATGCTGGGAGGCAGGAGGCTGAGCAACCTGCTGCAACTCTGAAAAAAGAAAGAATGGAATGATTCAGAAGTTGTTTTAAATGTCAGCCTGAAGTTAAAAGGATCAAACACACTTCATATGACAGTTCTTAAACATGAGTAAAGACCAACCAGTGTTAGAGTCATAGCTACTGTTGCTGCCGGCTCTTTGTCTGTTATTAGCAGTCAGTGCCAGTGTAGTGCCACCCAACTGAGCGGATGCGAGAGGTGGTTCCTCCGTGTCCACACAGGGTGATGGGGGCTGACTGGTGCTGGATGAAGAGACTGAAGCAGTAAGGGAAGGAGTGGGGCTGTTTGCAGGAACGTCAACAGCAGCACTGGGCTTCTGCTGTGGTTGCTGCTGTTGTGGTTGCTGCTGCTGCTGTTGCTGCCGTTGCTGCTGCTGCTTCTCATCCAGTCTCTTCAACTTTTCGGCACATGCTGCACGGCGCTCTTCCTCCATCCTGCGTTCCTCTTCCTCCCGACGTCGCCGGGCACGCTCCACAGCTGCAGATATCTCTGATGATGACTGCTTCCTCCGCTGGCGCCATGTCTCATCTTCATCCTCACCCTGTGTCTGATTAAGCAGGGCATTTGATGGAGGAGGTGTAGGTCCCTTGTGCTGCTGGACCTGAGCACCAGATGACTTCTGGGGTGCTGACTGGTTTGAGGACCGTTCCTGCTGACAGACAAAGTGTTGGTGACTCACAAAGCTCATCCATATGTATATACTGCCTCCAACACCATGAACATACTAATATTAGGGGCGGGCGATATAGGTAAACGTTTAAATCATGATGCTTTCCTCACTTAAATGGTAATATTAATGTAAAACATACAAAAATATCATTGTCGTAATACACTATTCAAAAGTCCAAAATTAATTTGGTCATGGTTCGCCATGTTATACACAAAGTTTTGCAACTTCTTTTCATTTAAAGGGAAGGATTCCTTTTCTGTCATTTTTCAACAACACCCATTTTGTGATTGAAATAAGTGACCATAATTATGGATCTTCACACTAGATGCAGTGTCTGCAGTGGTTTTGTACAGGGATTAAAGAAAGTGCAGGGGAAAAACAGTTTATGGGCATGAGAGGTAGCCAATGTAGAGTTGCTCAACAGTAACTGAAACTTTGGTTGAAAATCTCTAGACGGGTCTGATTTATACCGCCCACCACTAGGCAGATGATGTCCTTTTGTAACTTGGACCCCTTCCCCATGTACCTGTTGGTAGTAGGAGTAGGGTCCCTGCCCAAGAAGTGAACGTGGTGGGGGGGAGGGCTGCTCCCGAGGGCCACCGTGTCCAAGTCTACGCCCCTGCATACAGGCAAAAGCACCTGGCAGTGAGTCATCCAGGAAGCACTTCATGTGCCCTTCAAAGCTTGTTCCTGACGTCACAATGACTCGTAACATGCTGGTTGTTGCCTAAACAAAAGTCTCAGGTGGTCTGTCAAGTGCCTGCTTGGGAGTGGGAGGTGATGTGGGTCTTACCTGGTAGGATCCAGTGCTCGCCTGACCACCCCAGTTGCTTCCTCCCTCCTCGGCCCAGTTTGGCTTGCTGGAGGGTTCTGGGGTAACTTCATCATTGGGGACAGGAGGTGTCTGCCTTGAGTTGCCTCCACTCTCGGATGTCCTGGAACGTGAACTTGGGGCAGGTCCATCTTGGGATTTCTGCTGCTCCCGTTGTTCCCTAAAGGGGGATGAAAATGACATGCATGAACATTCTAAACATATTTATTATCTAAATCAACTTCATCAATTTAGTATTACTCAGAAACATACAGAATTCCATTTTTGCTTTCAGTCTCCTCTTCAGCCCCCTCATCTTCACCTTCATCATCGCTGAACTTTAACTTGGCAGAGTAGTCAATCTCCTCTTGTGCTCCTGATTTAATATATATATATAAAAAAAACAACAAAAACCTTATGAAAAACAAACGCCCTAAAATTAAATTGGAAATTAAACCTTCTCATGCATCCTCCCTACCAGCCCATCCTTCATCTCCATCATGGTCTAGCTCATCCAGCTCCTTGAGGTCATCCTGTTTTAGGATAGAGGGGCGTTTGACCACCTCACCATGGGGGCCACCAGGTGGCCTCCCCTCCAGTGCAGGCCCTCCCTGCGAACGAGAGAATCTGAGGAGATACAGAGAAGGGAAAAAGGACTGTTAAGAGTTGCAAGCTGCACTGGAACGGTGAATGTCTATTAAAACTCAATAAACTGCAATAATGATAAATCAAAAATGAAAAAAGAAACTCCACTTTTACTGTGCACAGCTGTGCAGCATGGTTTAAAGTAGATCGACAACTTCTAGTTATGAAAACATTCCCATCATTCATTCATTAAAAATACACCCCTTTTGGAGTTGAACAGTGCAAGACAAATGTTTGTCAATTTTGATTAAGGCAAATTTTTTCCAGTGTCTGACTGTACAACCTGCTCTTTCAGTAAATATAGCATCAACAGTTCAAACTGCGTTTAAAAAGCTTAAAATTCATAAATATTAAAGTAGACATTTACATATAAGGAATATTCCTTACAATGTGTACATATAAACATATAAGGAAGGTGAAAAACAATCTGCTAAATTACAAGGTTTTGTAAGATGGTAGATGAAGATGGAGATGGTAGGGACAGTCTGAACATGTCTTACCTAGGGGCCTCATTGGGTGGTGGATACCTGTACGGCCCTTGTGGACCATACGGAGGTGGAAAGGGCAAGTACTGCGCGTACATCTAAAAGAGAACAGGCCACAGAAAATGGGTTAGAGAAGTACTTTATTTCAAATGCAACATGTCCCTTTGACGTTATGAAGATTTAGTGCACTCTATAAAAAAAAAACAAAGTTGAATTAGTGTTGACCACCTCCGTGTGAGGTTTTTATTAAGGGCCGAGCTTCCTTATAACGTAAAATCTAAATTGACCATTAGTAACACAGTTAAAACATTACAGACAATTACAAGTGTATACATATAGGACACCAGTTTTTCCTAAGGATAATACAAAGTGGTGAAATTCTTGATACTTACAAAGGGAGGCATGATTCCTCTGTAAGGAGGGAATTGCGGGCCAACTGGCTGAGGCAGGGGAAGGGTGGGGCTGCCTGCAGGCGGGTTTCTAGGTGGCCCATGGGAGGGATTCTGAAGGAGAGGGGCCCCAGCTGCACCCTCCATTCCCATGGCTCCCCCAACACCACCCTCCACTACCCCCTCCCCAGCTATGGTGGGTGCCAGTGCACGGCCCCCACCATCCCGCCAACTCGTCACATCTGGATTAGAAAGGAAGGTATTTAGAATAAAGTAATGTGATCTGTATTCTGATAATGTATTATGTAGTAGACCACAATAGCTACATATCCACTGCAAAGAGAGCTCAAAGACATCAATGGGGGAATTTTTTTTTTTTAAAGCCAGATATACTAACTCTGGGGGCGGAGGCTTGGTCCTGGCCCATACCACTGATCTGCAGTGGCCTGTTCTTTGCCAGCTTTGTCCTGGTCTCCCGCCGCCTGCAGGGTGGGAAATTCCTCGCGAGAGAATGGCGACGGTTGGTTTGATCCCTTTCCACCTGTTCAGAGTCAGGAGTGAGTAGCCATAATAGCAGTGGTGTATTCATGGCAGAGCTTCAAATATCTCATTAAAAATATAAGCTGTGTTGCTTTTGGTGCAGATTAAAAATGTGAAAGAAACAGTGACAACATTCATATACATAGAAGTTGTCATAAGATGTTCCTAGGTCAGCAGAAATTACATAAATAAAGATGCCACTGAAAAATTGTGATTAGCAACACGAGTCTTGTTTGTTTTAGCTATGTAACTGAGGATTTTCAATATTTTAATGCAACTGTATAGGATTGTACCAGTACATTTTATCTGGAGAACAGGAACTCACCATCTCCTTGTACTCCATGTGTAACACTGGCCTGAGCCCAGGACCTTGTCCCTGCGGCTATAGCTGTAGTTTGGGCCTACAAAAGACAAGATCGAGATCATCTGTATTTAAAAAAAACTGTATTTCCGCAGTATGTGTCAAGGGAATAATGGCTGATTCTTTGAACATAAAATGCTGTTCGATTAGAAAATAAAGCACATTCTGAGTATTAACACAGAAAAAAAAACATGTAGAACTTTGTGAAAATGTGCACAGCAGTACCTCTTGAGCTGGAGGTGTTCTCGGCAGGCTCGGTACAGGCATCTGCGAAGCCGCAGGCTGCTGCGACTCCGGCTGCGGTGCTGACGATACATCGGTACTGCAGGAATAAGTATACACACTTTTCAATACTGTGCACACAAGACAGACGTGTGATATGAGCAAGACAGTAAAATAAGCAGTAATATTTTAAAGCATTTTATAAATTGTTATAAAATGTAGTGTGCATTAACAGGAAAATAATTAAGTCATCATCATGAATTCAATTATTTTATTACTACCACAGCAATTTGGCGATATAATTTTTTTGAATTACGACATGAGAATGCTTGGATCTATTGAGTAATCTTGGATCTATTATTATCTATTGAGAATGCCCACAAAAGTTTAACTCTCATTATCACTCACAATTTCAACTAATAAACGATGTCTGCATGGTGTACACGACTAATTACAAAAAGACCCCAGGAGTTTCTCACCTCTTTGGGTCTGCTGATTCTGGCTTGCTTGCCCATCCTGTGCCGTCTTTGGGAACGAGCGAGACGTTGGGGTCGTTGCCTTTGTTCTCTGCCTTCAAACTGGGCAGGTTGGCTGGGGGGGGCATGCGCCGTGCAGAGGCAACTTTACCAAGAGACTGCAAGCCATGACGAGGGGCAACTACAAAGACAAATGTAAGAGAAGAACTGAAAGCACCGATACATTTTCAGATGGCACAGACCTTAAAAAAGTAGTTGCAAAGTAGAATAAAGAGGAAGTAAATGTAAAAATTCCCCTTGTTCATTTATAGCTCAGGAATGAGCAGCTACCTGATGTTAACAGAAGCACTTGGAACTCAGAACTGATACACAAATAATTATTTCTACATCTGAGCTTTGACATCACACTTACAAACTCAGCATCTCATCACACTGGTCATTTATATTTCTGAAACCTGAGAACAGGGCCTTGGCACTACAAACCAAGACCAAGCACAGGCAAGCAGTGAGTATCAAGTGTCCATGCTATAGTTTTTTAAATCAGTTTAATCAGCCACAGAGCTTCTATACGCTACTAGTAGCAGTAACAAATGTTTGCTTTTCCTCAACCAATTAACCAAAAAATGTTCACCATATTCTGATTTATATTTTATTAGGTGTGTGATGCACATCTGTGCAAGCTTGCTTTTCATTCCCAGTACCATATGATTTTGAAGAGACAAGCGATTACTAATGTTAGATGGTTCCCTTGGTGTGTGTTAATAACTGGAGAGCTCAAAACACCTACGGAGCTGTGAGGCAGCAACACTACCTGCTGCACTGCCTGAGATCGGCTTTTCTGACATTTTCAAGAAGTAATGTATAAAATACAGGAGAAATAAAGGTTGGCGGGTTTTTCATATACTAAAAAAAAAAGAAGAAAAAAAGAGATTCCAATTTTTATGGGTTATGGGTTTTGATCAACCCATTGGAGTAAACAGGATAATCTTCCTTTAGCACATGAGCAAATACGTGAAAGGATTACTGAGAATCAAATGGCAAAAGGAGGCAGTTCTCGAACACGTCTTCTTACAACACGTACCAAACTCTCTAGTGAGCTCACTGCAGTCGTGTAGATTACGTACAGCTTCGAAGTGAAACTGGGGAAGGGCCAAAAAGAGCTGAATCGCATGCATTGGTTAGCACCGGCTTGGACTGCAAACATGAGGCTTGACACCAAAACATCCTCAAAAGATGGTCAGAGTGAAAGGCAGAGGGAAGATTAGCAAGAAGATTAATTTCCTCTGGCAACAAGATATCACTTTACACTTGCGAACGCAAACTGAAACCTAAAATGAGCAGAAGCAGTGAGCCTGACTCAATTTATTCTAGCTTCTGCTCACGTAGGATGAGAACAGAAGGAAGGATTAGAGGTGGATAAAGCAGCAGCCCAGGTCCCCGAGACAAGATGATCACGTACACAGGCTATTTGTTTTTATTCATAGCTGCTTGATAGACAAGTAGGCTCAAGTGGGCTAGAAGCCAGTTCCTGCTTCTTTCATTCAAAAAGCAAAGAAAGAAAAAAAACTGCTGACTTTCACAATTCTAAAGATTTTACTCATTGTGTACACCGATCAGGCATAACATTATGACCACCTGCCTAATATTTGCTGCCAAAACAGCCCTGACCTGTCATGCACTGTGTATTCTGACACCTTTCTATCAGAACCATCATTAACTTCTTCAGCAATCTGATCAACAGTAGCTTGTCTGTTGGATCGGACCACACAGGCAAGCCTTCACTCCTCACGTGCATCAATGAGCCTTGGCCACCCATGACCCTGTCACCGATTCACCACTGTTCCTTCCCTTGGACCACTTTTGATAGATACTGACCACTGCAGACCGGGAACACCCCACAAGGGCTGCAGTTTTGGAGATGCTCTGATCCAGTGGTCTAGCCATCACAATTTGACCTTTATTAAACTCACTCAAATCCTTACGCTTGCCCATTTTTCCTGCATCTAACATCAACTTTGAGGACAAAAAGCTCACTTGCTGCCTAATATATCCCACCTACTAACAGGTGCCATGATGAGATCATCAGTGTTGTTCACTTCACCTGTCACTGCTCAGAACGTTATGCCTGATCGGTGTATAACTAAATATAATACACTTCACAGAGGTGTGATGTGCCTCAATGCCTTAACTACAGAGGCATGAAAACTGTGCAGCATGCTAGAGATGTGATTGTACATGAACGAAAATTTAAAAAAAAAAAAAAATTAAATACTTACCAACAGGCTTCTGTACTTCAAGGGTCTTTCCTTTGTAGGTATCAAACAGGTTGAGAGACGCATACTTGGTTTTGCCATCCTTCCCCTTTGCTGTTTGCCCAGAGCGCTCTGACATTGCGCTGCACGCTCATTGAGTATGGTGAGCCTTGAGACTGGCAGAGACAAAGAAGAGAAAGAACTTGTGAGATGGAGAGGGTTAAAATTATAGAAATCATAAAAAGACTAAAAATCAGCACACACTGTATTCTGGCCTTTAATTATCTCTGGGAACTACATCGTAATAAATGACCTCAGAAAAACAGTTCTGAGAATAATGCATGCATCATCTGTACTTTTCACAACTTGTTCACTGAATGTTTTGCTGCTGCTTGTTCTGCTGCTGCTTGTTCAGACAGGTGAAAAAATTAAAGGGGAAAAAAAAATAAATGAAGAGGTGAGGTTACAGATCCTTCCTGACTCTTAGATCTTCCTAGATTTAAACAATTAACCTCCTATCATGCTCCGTGGTATGGAGAATAATCCTGGGTAGGCCTAGTTGACCTCGATTTTGGATTAAGGTGATAAGAGGGAAAGATCTAAGTGACTGTATAAAAAAACAAAACAAAAAGAAAAAAAAAACAGCCCGTTAACAGGACAGACACAGGAGCTTCAGTCACACATCTGCTTAAATGACTGTGCTTCAGTAGAATCAGTGACTAAAGAGACATCTGCAAATAAACAATAAAATCTGTAATGTCAAAAGCGCATTTAAAGATGAATATCTGGTGACTAAAGGTGTAGGATGTGATGTGAAGTGATGAGCAAGAGCACTCTGTTTAAGAGTGAGATTAGTACCATGGGGTGGCAAAAGGGTTCATTGCAAAGATATGTGCATGTCTGAGAGATCACCAGAGGTTTGGGAGGAAAAGTTGATCTGATCACGTTCACACCAGACACGTAGGCATGATGGCTGCCGCATGCATCCTGCGGCGGGTTGCCACATCGCTTGTACACATTGTCAGAAATTATCATGACATGTCTGTATTGATGCAAGGCCAACATGCCTGCCAGGAGTGTAGTAACTGAATAAAACAAACTAATGTGTCTTAAATCTCATACATTACATAAGAATCTTGATTGTTAGGGAGGTCTATTACTAGTATTACTTTTGCAAATGTACAGTGAGGGTTTCGATTTAAGCCACCTGAAAAAGGAAACAGAGCTCGTCCATCTGTTAGAAACCTGACAAACGGATGTGGCTGTAACGTGGACGCTGATTTTAATCAGATATACACAAGATACGCAGGCAATTATGTGAACACTGTTACAGTACATAAGCGTGGTGAAAGTGAAGTATATTTGCGCCTAAGGACTGGGTGTGGCTACTGCGGTTTGATGATGTGATTTGACTCTTCATGTCTCATTAGGACTGGTCTCTAAAAGGATGAGTCCACCTCTTTTCCTGACAGTTCAATGAATGCTTTGTTGAGGATGAAAATTATTTCAATCATATACTTATGACCATCACATCCAACAGATCTCAACCCAATTATACACCTATGGGATTCAACACAACTCCAACTGAAGGACTGAACAGTATTCATAGCGCTACTACAACTCCAGATGTGTGTCCTGGTGTTTTGTGTTGACCCACACCTTTGCCGTGTTGCGTTTCCATTTAAACCATGACTCACTCATGATTACTAAAAAACACACTCACGATATCAGAACGCTCTTGCTTTTCAATCCTTTCAAATTTTCCATGCTTTTTTATCAAGAAAAAGTGCCTGCAATTTGAACAAGCTTAGATGGAGCGCATAACTCCCTGTTAAGTGGATGAGGAAGTTGCTTTCGGCTGCTCCCTGTTCGGGGTCGCCACAGCGGACCAACTGGTCCGCACAACAGCTTGGCAAATGTTTTACGCCGGATGCCCTTCCTGACGCAACCCTCCCATTTTTCCGGGCTTGGGACCGGCTCTGCATCCAGTGGCTGGGGTTGAGGCATTGGCTGGGAATCGAACCTGGGCCTTCCGCATGATAGGCGAGAAACCTACCACTGAGCCACCAATGCCCCTATTCCCTGTTAAGTGGATAGACATGTTAAATTAAAGTGTTACCACGTGATCGTGCCACACACAGCACTATTGCATGTGTTCAAATACTGAGTGAAAGACGCCCGCTTAAATTAAATCGTGTGTGTTTTCTGTAAATAAGCAAACATATTTTGATGATTTTAATAATAAGTCAAACATGGGGCGTGGTAATTGTATTTCTGACTGCGTGTCCTGTAACCACAATAAAATAAACTGCCCCCAAACCCCCCCCCCCCCTCTAACTTAATGTTCATAAAATGAATTCAGTCCTCTGGTGTCTCTAAAGAAACGAATAAGCCTGTTTGAAATGATCATAATTTTGATTAATTTCATATCATGGATTTGTTAAGCAGCACATGGAAAAACACGGCCCTTTCTGACACTGCTGAATTGTTTAATGATCCAAACGCAGATACTATGTTTAAGTGTAAATGTAAATGTTTCTGCAACAACGTGACCGATGGTCTCAGTCCAAATACTTTTAAGCAGATCGCAAAGCTTCATTCAAACAAACGTGGTTCTGAACAGTTTGTCTGATCAGCATGCAATTAATCCCGTCAACAGAGAGCACCGGACATCGTGAAAAATTAAAGAATAAACAAATGAGCCGAACAACACACAGAAGTGTGATTAGAGGCGACAACAGCACAGGTATTAAAGGTCACACCTTAGCAGTCTGTGAGATCTAAAAGGTACAGGAACGGTGAATATGACTTTCACAAGAACCGGACAGATGTGGTTGCCATGGTGATGCGTTATAAATGATGTCCCTGTGTATGTGGTGTGTGTATGCTGAGAGAGAGAGAGAGAGAGAGAGAGAGAGACAGGCCGCAGCCATGGCAACACCAGGGTTGACGGTGTGTGTTTCACTGCTGGCCAATAAATCCCACACAGACTTAGTTCTATGTGTACACTAAAGCATCCCAGTTTATGTAACATCAGCATGGATACTGCATCTTGTGTTGTAGTGTAAGCGTTACAACTGCGATTCCTTAAAATAAATAAACTGATGCACAATATTATGTAGAAGTAGACCTGCAGAGTTTGAAGCACAACCTCAGATCTTATGCTTGCAACTTTATCATACGCAACTAGCCATTAAAACACACACACATCATCACAGCACAGGTGACCAGAAACTAAATGAAGAAACTCTCTAAAAATTCCTTCAGATGAAATTTAGTCTGGTTGTATTTTTCGCTTTCGGGCGTTCTGACTGTGCAGGCGAGAGCATAGTAATTGTACTTGGGGGGGGGGCAAACCAAAACCACTGGTCCAAAAGGTGATCTCAGCTCTGGTACAGTGTAATCAAATCATTTTTATTCTGTTCTAAACTGACCTGCAAGACACAAACTGAACCAAAGCACAGAGCTGGAGTACTACAGAAACACCAAGTGTGTGTGTTTGTGCATCTTTTTAGTTTTCTGGGTGTCTGTATACACACACACCTCAGAGAAGTGGAAATCATTTTGACTCACTTCTGTGCCAAGAAAAAAAATGTAATGATGTATACTATTAATAATAATAATAATAAGCGTTAGTGAAAATCTCAGTCAGCTGGGGTCTATGTGTATCCTGTTTATACTAATAGTATAAATAATTATTTTATATTAATATAATAATTAGCTAATATAAAATACCTGTTTTCACAAAATATTCTCAGCAGTACTCTTAGCCCTTGTCCTAGACAGCTAGCATGAGGATTTCCTTGATTGCTCTGGATACGAGTGACTAAATGCTGTAAACATAATTCTATATATAATCGTGTAAAAATCCACATCAGTTAGTTACTTTCTGATACTCAATTAGTTAGTCTTCTTACATGTAAATTTACAGATGTTCAGGAGCACAAGTGGGATACAATTCTGTTTTTGATGCATAACAATTACCAAACGCTCACACAGACATTGACTAAAAATGCTTTCACATCCACCTTGATAAAGTCTTCCGAAGAAACAAAAAAAAAATATTACACGTTATGTTTTGGATTTTTTTTTTTTTTTTTAGATACACAGAGATGTGTGAAGAGACTTTGGCACACAGACTTCATAACATTACTTTTGTTTGTTTCAAAATGGCCATTATATCGTAGCACTTATTTAATAAATATCGCGGCTAGTTTATCATACCGTGATAAATATCAAACCGTGCCAGCCCTCCATGATCACAGCGCCACGGTTTCAAGCACTCAACGCCATCAGCGCCGTGTAGTGTCACCACAGAAAATCTAACCGGAGAATTTAAACCACTGCTTTCACCATAACCACAGTTCATTAACGAGATATAAACAACACGCTTGATTTCATTTTCAATTAATAAAAAAAACGAGTCCAAAACGTCGTGTTTATGGAGAGATATTGAAAAATGAGGTCATACGCTGGCCGGTGAGCTCCGCGGGGTCGCGCAAGCTAAAGGCCTAAACCCGTGTAGCTTAGCAACAAGCTAGCGTTAACGGAAACAACACTGCGTCAATACACGAAAGACAGACGGCTTTAAGAAAACTCTGCTTTTAATGAACAAACAGACCGTTAAATCACAAAACGACAGAATGAGCCGGTCTAATAAAAGTTACCACCGGGTTAGCACTGCTGAGCTAGCTGTTAGGCCTCTGCACGGTTCAGGATGGGAGGAAGAAGATACCGAAAGGTTTCATAACACCGTGATTATAATTTACACCAGTTAAACTACACAAATAATAACCAGTATAAACAGCTAAGGAAAACTGACTGAGGAGCAGGCTCAAATCAGTGAAGTGGGTTTAGTTAAACGTTAGCCAACGCAATATTTTTTGTATTACAGAGCGGTGTTAAAATTCACACGCACAAAACACACATATAACCAAAGAAACAGAAGAGCAATAATAGAGACAATATCGTATCAAATCATTTTATAAGATTAAGGCTAGATCAAAGCTGTGCACTAACACTCATTTACAAGAACAAAAACACAAAATGGCGGCCGCTCAACTGAAGGCCGATAGCGTCGTGCTAACTCGCTTCAGAAATCTGTAACGATACGTGACGCCGCTTCTCTCCGGCGTTTAACAAAGTTTTCACACTTCACACGCACACAAAACACTGTTTACACGCCGAAACGTGAAATAAAGAGGAATGTACTGTCTCTTAGGGGGGGAAAAAGACTCAACGTGTTAAGTTTCAGAAGTTAGCACTATGCGAGAGGAAGACACTGCTATGCTGCCGACCAAACAGGGCAAGATGGACTTAAAGACTTAACACATATGAGCTAAAAAACTTACTTTAATGAACTTTAAACACTGAGAAGCAATGAGTACTACTGGATATGCATTTGAAGTATTTAAGCGTTCAGCTTTAGTGAGAAAGCTGCCCCAACGCTATGCTATGCTAGCTACGACCCAGGATGAACAACCAGAACTCCACACATACACACACGTTATATATATATATATATATATATATAGTATGTGTGTATGTATCGATAATTTCAGGGTTAACTTCAAGGCACGTAGCTATATGGCTAACTGAAGCTGCTCCAAGCTACAATCTTTACCCCATAAACGAGCAGTAACGTGGTGAAATATAAACACGAATAATGAAATAATGCACATTTACTGACCTGGTCTTGTTCCGACTCGTCTCGAGGTTGTTATCGCTGGATTAGTTTATGAATAAACGTTAGCTAGCTAGCTCAGTCTTATAGCCAGCCCTCTGTATAATCACCTAAAGCTCTAATACACAACCAAATCCGGACACAGCTCGCGCAGCAACAAGCCACAATAATAATAATTTAAAAAAATGCTTAGTATTGATCAGATTGGGAACACTGTAGACGGATGTGTGTGCAGTGAAGCTTACTTGTATTCCTTTTTCTTTTTTCCCCCCACAAAATAAATGAAAAAAGGGAAAATAAAATGTATAAATGTAATCGATCCGTCAACTACAAGAGCCGTCAACGGCTACTGAGGCTGTAGCGCAGAGAGGGGCGGAGAGCAAGGTGGGAATGGGCGGGACCCAATTAGCATAATATGCTTCGAATCCGCCTGGGGGCGGGGTTAAACATTTAGCGAAATGCAACAATACACCACAAAGATAATAAGTGCGTGAGGTTGACCATCACAGCCATAGGTGGTTCTTTATCAAGCTCTTATCAAAAAGTCGCAAGTACTCGATTCTGCAGAATGTCTCTGTACTCTATAGCATTACAATTTCCCTTTACTGGAACTAAACCTGTTCCTGCCTGACAATGCACCTGTGCACAAAGCGAGCTCCATGAAGACATGGTGTGAAGGTTAAGGTTGGAGTGGAAGAACTGGAGTGTCCTTCACAGAGCCCTGACTCAACCCTACTGAACACCTTTGGGATAAACTGGAACACTGACTGCACCCCAGGCCTCCTCACTCTTACAACATCAGTGACTGATCTTACTAACATTCTTGCAGCTGAATGAACACAAATCCCAACAGCCATGCTCCACCATCTAGTGGAAAACTTTCCAGAAGTGTACAGCTTAATAAAACATTGGAAGAAGAATAAATCTGGAATGAGATGTTCAACAAGCACAAATGGGTGTGATGGCAATCTTTTATATATACTATATAGCGTACATCTGAGAAGAAGAATCTTTAAATGGTGAATGACACCAGATATGCGCAACCACATCTGGACTCTCTTGTTATACTTTTATATAAGAAAATTATGCATGCATCTAAAGCAAAAGTAGTTTTTTTTAATTATTCATGATACTGTATACACCCATACTTTGAGATTAAAAAGTAAGATTGTTGTAAATAACTGACCACAAAATATAATTTAGTCACCTGAATCATCTTTATTATGAACTTACTGAACAGTAAATTTGTTTTAGTTATACAGCTGCTGGAAAACATGACAAAAGGATGACTTTCAATCAAAAGAGGATGAGCACAAGAAACATGACAGCACTAAAAGAAATCAGGAGAAAAATATACAAAACAAAAATATCCAGACATGAAGAAGCAAGAAGTGGAACCGTGGTTTAACTTTTATGGGCTGGGGCTGAGTTCCTTCTAGCCCAGACTATAGATTCATGTGTCATTTTGTCAGCTCATTCACACTGAGTGAAATGCTTCCTAGATTTGATGTCAATCTGGACTGATGTTTTTTAGACAGATCTGTAACATGTCATCAGAAGACGCTGAAGAAGAAGAATGTGAAACAGAGAAATAAACATGAACACGGTGGATCATCATCAGAGAAACTAAATGTGATCGACTAATCACACATTGATCAACCAACAAAAGCACAAATGACACAAAACAATAGACAGTAACCATCACTGTAATTATTTGTGGTTTCAGCACAAGGTTGCAAGGTTGTAGAGGAAACACTTTATAAAGCAAGGAGAACATTATAGACTAAAAAACAGTAAAAAAAAAAAAAAAAAAAGAAACAGAAAACACAGGTTCAGCTGCATATGTGTGTTTAAACATGTTTAAGTTTGCACCACATTATTCTTATTATAACACAATTGTGATATAATGCATTTCTCGACCGTGACACCCTTCCCAATCTCATTTCAGTCAGCCATCTCTGGTCCTGAGCTATGGAAAATTTCAAGTTAGTATCAGAATCATCATTTTGTGCAGAACGCTCTGCTTTTGTTATATGCTTTGCAGGACAGTGGAGTACACCACATGTGTACTTTGTACAGCTCCAAGCACTTTTATATTTATAATAATCAATAAATTAAAAAATGCCCATGCAGTGGCTCTCATTAATGTCTTTACTTAGATTTTTCTGTGCCAGGAATCAGCTCCCCAGTACTGCTCCAGTCTTGAAATGCTACACATTAGACAGGAATATTACAGTAACTTCACAGCTATCATCCCAAACCTTTGAGCAGAAACTGCAAACATGAAGGAAGTGTGCGCTGGCAGCGATGCTCATATTCACTCGTCATCATATAAGAACCCTCACATCTAATCTAATCCAACCTAATACTATTTACTATAATATTTCATATACCTAGTAGTATATATAAATTAATTCAACACTGTATATCTTTCTGTACTACACCGTTTTATTAATGTCTATTCATTTTTAGTGCCTTATTGCTTTCTTTTCCTTCATTCATTATTACTGTTTGTCTATATAATGTTTATATTATTTTGCTAAAATAGTCATATTAATAAAGCACACTTTTAACTTGAACTCGACCGCTCAACCCGGCCTCTTCTTTTTTCTTTTTTTTTTTAAAGCTAAGTACATAGTGTGTGTAGGAGAGTAATAGTGCTCTAAAAATAATAATCCACTCTTTTAATTCCAAAACTGTTTCTTATACGTCACTAGCATGATCATGCCACAAGATGGCTACATTTTTGAGCTTCTAGGTCTCTAGGTCTCTAGGTCTAAGTCCATGGAGTACAGGCACGCTGTTATGCAGCTTTCAAACAATTCACAATATCCAGACTCAGAAAGCAAAAGAAACGTGACAACAAATCACCACAGCTGTTCTGAGCATCAACAGTACAAGAAAGTGTCACTTTTTCATGACTGTGAATTGACTTCAAAATCTTTCCAATACAAGGTTTCTCTTAATTAGGGGATGTGGTAGCTTAGTGGTTAAGGTGTCTGACTACTGATTGAAACGTTGTGAGTTTGAATCCCAGATCCACCAAGCTGCCACTGCTGGGTCTTTGAGCAAGGCCTTTAATCCTCAATTGCTCAGTTGTATGAAAAATGAGATAAAATGTAAGTCACTCTGGATAAGGGTGTCTGCCAAATGCTGTAAATGTAATCTGTTTTTGTCTATAATCATAATGTTTGGGCAGTGTTAGCTCTGTGGTTAAGATGTTGGACTACTGATTGGAAGGTTATGAGTTCAAATTTCAGCACCACCACCTCTGGGCCCCTGAGCAAAGCCCTTAACACTCAACTGTATAAAAGAGATAAATATAAGTCGCATTGGATAAGGGAACTGACAACTGCTGTACATGTAAATAATGTCTAAAATGCCAGTATAGCTTTAATAAGAGATTTAAGCAAATTTTTCATTTATTAAATTTTTTTCAATGAATAATTATATAAGTAAAATACATTAGAAATAAAACTAATCTTAAAGGCGGAGCCCCATTGATAAAATCAGTTGAAAAGACCTTTTATTCTTGTGTGTTTTTTGAGTTAAAGTTACTCCCAAATTCTCATTTATTCAAACAACATTATACATTCACCAACAAATCCATGTGCAACAGATTTGTGGATAGGTTACAAAACAAAAATATGTGCACAAAAGAGCAAAGAGGTGAACCAGAGCATGTGCTTGCACCATCGCAACCCACAGAGTTACTCAAGAGACAGACTGCAGGACAAAAGAAGCCTTTACACTGCGAATGCGCTGAAATAATGGCATTCTTGTCTGCATGCCTGGTGCATTGATGTACAACAGGTGTGCGAATGTGTAGATGTATTCTTGGTGTTTCAGTAGGAGTGAGCAGCATTGCTGAGCTGTGCTCTTTTGGAACAGAGAAGATGAAGTGATGGTTTTTGTGGCAAGAAAGAGAAACATGTGACATTAAACTGATGATGAACAACAGTCACATCACCACCAAATGTCATAAGTAGGGAGGTGGTGATGTGGTTAGTGCAAAATAAAAAATCTAAAAACATAAAAACACTGAAAGACTTATCCTATGAATAGAGGCTTTAATAATCTCCGCAATGCCTGTATATTACATTTAATAATCCTTGTGTGGTGTTTGTGTCCAAGTGACCCATATTATATTTAGACTTTTTGCATTTTTGAGAGCTGTGTTTCACAGCCAGTGACTACAATAATGCTTGCTTTTCATGCTTTTTCACTGTTCATGTTTACCAACTGTATTTGATAAATCAGATCAAAATAATAAACATGGATTGAATCATTGTTCCATTTCAATTTGCTTTTTCTTAGATTCATGGCACCAAGATCTTTATTATAGTATATTTTGTTAGATTATTAATAATTATATCATATAACTTTCATTGTTTAATTTCTTTCTTGCTTTCGGCTGCTCCCTGTTCGGGGTCGCTACAGCGGACCAACTGGTCCACACAACAACTTGACAAATGTTTTACGCCAGATGCCCTTCCTGACGCAACCATCCCATTTTTGGGGACCTGCTTGGGACCTGCACTGCATCCAGTGGCTGGGAGTTGAACCCGGGCCTTCCGCATGATAGGCGAGAAACCTACCACTGAGCCACCAATGCCCCTAACTTTCATTGTTTAATGTGATGTATTAATTGCAATCATTAATCAGAAATGTTATATACGTTGTTTGGGATTGAGATAAAAACCATGTGTAACGGAATTTTATGTCTACACCGATCAGGCAGAACATTCTGAGCACTGAGAGTTGAAGTGAATAACACTGATTATCTCCTCATCATGGCACCTGTTAGTGGGTGGGATATATTAGGCAGCAAGTGAACATTTTGTCCTCAAAGTTGATGTGTTAGAAGCAGGAAAAATGGGCAAGCGTAAGGATTTGAGCGAGTTTGACAAGGGCCAAATTGTGATGGCTAGACCACTGGATGAGAGCATCTCCAAAACTGCAGCTCTTGTGGGCTGTTCCCGGTCTGCAGTGGTCAGTATCTATCAAAAGTGGTCCAAGGAAGGAACAGTGGTGAACGTGGGGAGCGAAGGCTGGCCCGTGTGGTCCGATCCAACATTGCTGAAGAAGTTAATGCTGGTTCTGATAGAAAGGTGTCAGAATACACAGTGCATGATGGGTCAGGGATGTTTGGGCAGCAAAAGGGGAACCAACACAATATCAGCCAGTATGTTATGCCTGGTCACACGGGTTAAACAGCTTATTGTTGGTAATTGACATTTACATCAAAAACTCACCAACTTGTATTCTCTTTCAAATACACAATAAATACATTTCTACAGATATATTGCTTTAGTATCAATCACTGTACATGTTGAATAAGGAATAGCACTAGATAAACATTGCTGTTATATAAAACGAATGGGGGACATGGGGGTGTATGGGATGCAGCACGAAGTAGGAGTGGTTGGCTGCTACCTCCTAAAAATGCATTATTTTTTATATACATGCATGGTCTGGAGTCTGCTGTTTCATTTACACCACAGCAAAACACCAACAATTACAAACGTTCGATTACATTAGTAGTCTGATTTAACATCTTGTTATGTTTGAGAGACTTTAGTTCCTGATATCACTTGGATTATAGCCATAATGAACAGTCACTCCACCACATTTCACCACTGATACATCATGTTTCATGGTTCATTTTCTTAATAATAGAGATTGGGGGAAGGGTGGGTGGGTGGAGGATCTATTCTGACCTGAAGGTGATGACAGAATACTAAATATAATAAAACCAATGTGTCAAATCTAGTCTATTATCAACACCCAAAGCAATTAAGTTGTCAGGGATTTTTTGGTTGATTGGCAGGAGTTTGTAGAGAAGAAGTACCAGAGCAGTAATGGAGCAGACTTCCTGTCTCACTCTGTGGGACTCTTTAATAGTGTGAACTGCATAGTAAGAGAAAAAAATAGCTGGTGACGAGTTAAGATAGTTCCAGTTTTGAAGTATTTCAGAAATGCTTCATTAGAAGTGCAACACTGGCACGCTGAATGTGTTGGGTTCTGTACACAAGGTTCTTCTAGATACCACTATACAGAGATAGTTTTATAATAGTCCTTTTGAACTTTTTCGGAGATGACAAAGATATGTTACTTGTCACCTCTGAGAGATGTTAAACAGGAATAACCACTCCGCCCTGCCCAGATCTGAAAAGTCTTCGTTTCCCATGAGTTACCATCATTCAGAGACCAGCACAGAGTCAGATTCACCCTTGAAGGACAGAAACATTAGAACATTTCCATGTAAACAAGATACATTATATGCATTATACCATGTTATTCGTACTATGATGTCACAACTTCCTTTTTTTTTTTTTTTTTAAAAAAAAGAGGAACACCTGCCTGTACTAGTAACTGTTTACATATGTACCAATTTGCAGTCATGAGAACATTTTGGAAATAATCCAGGACAATTCCAGGACATTTCACATTGATTTTTTTAACCTATATTTATGTGAACTAGCCAATACTAATCTTCAGGGATTCAATTCAATTTATTTTTTTAGCGCTTTTAACAATGAACACTGTTTCAAAGCAACTTTACAGAAGTATAAAAACATAGAAAAAAATATAAAATTTAAAGTTAAGTTACTATTTATCTCTAACATTTATTCCTAATGAGCAAGCCTGAGGTGACAGTGATGAGGAAAAACTCCCTGAGATGATATGAGCAAGAAACCTTGAGAGGAACCAGGCTCAGAAGGGAACCTCAACCTCATTTGGGAGACAATGGACAGGAAATAATGTAAATGTTGATAATTTCCTTTCTTTAACAGTTTATAGTCACAAAGAATCATGCAATCAAGAGAGTTCTTGAGGAACTAATAGGTCAGTAGAGTTCATTATAGACTTAGCACTAATTCCTTCCTGCTGAAAGCTGACTGAGGCCATGGCAGTCATGAGAGGTATGAGAGTGACTGTACTTTGCACTAAACTTTCTAATCTTTTATCAGACTTGCTGAATGATACAGGTAAATTTAAATATAGCAAAATTTCACTTCGCTTGACCAGAGGTTTTCCCTGCACATCATACTATTACACTCAAACAGTTTGAGCTTGAAATATATCACGGTATCAAAACCATGTAAATCCTAGGCTATATAAACTATGTTCCATAACAATTCAAACCCTCTGCAAACTCTTGTCAGAGTTGTCTATGTTGTTGAAGTAAAGCAGTGCATCCTTCAGAAGAGCTCCAGCTCCTACCACAGGATCAACCAGTGTGTGGTCAATCCTCAGCGCCACTAAGGGCAGAGTCTCTCCCATGTCCAGGCTCCGTACCATCATTCTGACACGCTGTTCCACATGCTGATTACGATGCTGCCGTCCTGCAGCTCCACCAGCTGAGAGCAACATTAGAGTGATTGTTTTTCTTTCTATCACCAACCAGGAAGAATGAAGGTTAACAACTGCTATACAGGGCAACATCACACACCCTGAGAGAAGCGCTATCTGTCCTCTTCCACATACATGAGCTCACAAATAGTCAGGATACATACTAGAGTTCTCCTGACCATAAGGCAAAGCTTTTCAACTTGTGCCACTTGGAAGCTTTAGTCATAACATAACTTTAGAGAAATCAGTAAACTGCAATCAAGCAACAGCTCCCTAAGAAAATTAGGAAGAAATCTAAGGGGGAAGGAGAAATCAAAATGTGCAACCTATCATCCTATAGTCAACAGAGTATAGAGGAAATTACAACAGGATGAGAACAAGTGAGATAGGTAGAGGAACTAAGGTCAAAAATCCTTTGTATAGGACATGAGTGGAACTAAAAGTAATGTGAGTAGACGGGAAAAAACGAAAACAAACTAAAATTTCTTGCAGGATCTGGTATTCAAGTAAGTGTGTAGCTACTAATCACACATCATAACATAACCAGAGATTGAATTAAGAGGTGATAACTTCCATTTACGAATATAATTTCCATATTTTCATCTGAACAAAGAATCAGCTTATGGGTGGATTTCTCTTAGTAACACAAAGGCTATTTAACAAAGGTGCTTTTCCCTTTGTATCCATTCTACTATTGATGTCATGTTTGTTGTAAGTCAAATTGAAAACCAGATCAATAGTTAGAAAGTCTTTGTCTATATATTACTCATCAGGGTTAAAGTCCTGGTTCTGTTTGGGCTGGTTATAAAGAATGCTCTTCAGTGAGCCTTTGTTCCTTCACATGTGCCCTTGATCATAGATCATGATACAGAAAACCCCGTCAGAGAGCAGGCTAGTACAGGTTTAAGGTGGGAGACATGGAAAGTGGGATGGATTCTGAGAGCCCTGGGAATTCTGAGACGGACAGCAATGGGGTTGAGAATCTTGGATATGGGGAAAGGCCCAAAAAAGCTGGGAGTCAGCGTCCAACATGAGATTTTGAGAGGAAGGTCACGGGTGGTGAGCCAGACCCTCTGGCCGACACGGTAGGGGGGAGCAGTTTGGCACTTGTGGTTGGCCCAGTGAGCATAATTCCTGGAGGATTTAAGCAGGGTGGCCCGAGCTCTTCTCCAAACTTGTCTGCAACGCTTGACTAAGGTGAGTGCAGATGGAAACGAGGCCTTCAATTCCGGAGAAGTGAATAGCAGGGGTTGGTAGCTGTAGGCGGCCTGGAACAGGGAAAACCCCATGGCAGACAATAGCAGGGAGTTATGGGCGTACTCGACCCAGACTAGGTTGGAGGACCAGGCAGAGAGGTCTTCAGCAAAGAGGACCCGGAGTCCTGTCTCGAGCTCTTGGTTGAGACACTCTTTCTGGCCGTTGGTCTGGGGATGAAAACCGGAAGATGGACACTCCCAAAAGCCGGCAAAATTCGTTCCAAAATTTAGAGGTGAATTGGGGCCCTCGGATCGAAACTATGTTGTGAGGCAGGCCGTACAGACAAAAAATATGATGGAGAAGGAGTTGGGCAGTTTCCTTAGTGGAGGGGAGCTTGGAAAGTGGTATGCGAGCCATTTTGGAGAATCTATCGACTATCGTGAGGATGGTGGTGTAGCCAGAAGAGAGGAAGAGACCAGTTACAAAGTCCATGGAGATGTGGGACCATGGTCTCTTAGGTACTTGAAGAGGGCGGAGAAGCTCCGCGGGGGGGTCTTGGGGCTCTTTTGCTGAGCACAGATGGGGCAGGCCGCCACAAAGTCATAGATATTCTTCCTGATAGATGGCCACCAGAAGCGTTGCAGGAGCACGGCCATTGTGCAGGTGCTTCCAGGATACTGTCTATGGTGCAGGAGTAAAAGTTCCTGAGCACCTTAGAGGGCAGTCTAAAGTCTCTCAAGCGTCTGAGGTGGTAGAAATGCTGCCGGGCCTTTTTCACCATGGTGTTGTTGTGACAGGACCATAGCAGGTCCTGCGTGATGTGAACACCGAGGTATCTGAAGCTGTCCATTCTCTCCAGTGGGCTCTCATTGATTAAGAGGATCTGGTAGTTCCTCTCCTGCTTCTCCTTTGTCTTACTGATGTTAAGGAGGAGGTTGTTCCTCTGGCACCAGTTCTCCAGATTCCTAATCTCCTCCAGGTAGGCCATCTCATTGTTGTCAGAAATCAGTCCGACCACAACTGTGTCGTCAGCAAACTTGATGATGGTGGTGGAGTTGGTAGTGGCCACACAGTCATATGTGTACAATGAGTACAGCAGGGGGCTCAGAACACAACCCTGGGGGGCTCTAGTGCTGAGGGAGAGGCAGGCTGAGACATGTCTGCCCATCCTTACTGCCTGTGGTCTGCCTGTTAGGAAATTGGAGATCCACTGACACAGAGATGGGCTGAGTCCCAGGTGCTGCAGTTTGATGGTGAGTGTGGAGGGAATTATAGTGTTAAATGCTATATTACTACAGCTTTGTTAAACTGTAGTTGGCAAAGAGCATTTTAACATAATTCCCCTTTCTAGTGTCCAGGTGAGTGAGTGATGTGTGAAGGAGGTGAGAAATGACAATCTGTGGAGCGGTTCGGGCAGTAGGCAAACTGTAGCGGATCTAGTGTGACAGGTAGTGAAGAGATGATCTTTGACCAGTCATTTACCAGTCGCTCCAAGCACTTCATCACTACTGAGGTCAGGGCTACAGGGCTACTGAAGTCGTTGAGGGAAGCAGGACGGGTTTTCTTTGGGACTGGAACAATGATGGATTACCAACTGGGTTAAGGAGAGGTTGAATATCTCAGTGAACATGGGTGCTAGCTAGTCAGTGCAGGCTCTGAGGACTCAACCTGAGATTCCATCTGGTCCTGCTGCTTTCCTGGTGTTCACTCTCCTGAAGGCTCTACTCACATCATTCTCAGAGATGATGAATGCTTTTTCGGTGTTGGCATTCTCTTGTTGTCTGCAGCCACTAACATTAGCTTTAGCATTAGCTCATCTGCCAGAGACGCGTTCGCATTCAACATATCGGATGTTGGTGCTTTAAAGACAGTTATTGTCCTTAGTGCCTGCCACAGGCTCCTAGAGTCACTCTGTTGGAGCTGTAACTCTAGTTTCCTCCCATAGTGCTGCTTCACCTCCTTCACCACTTTTCAAACATATGACACAACCTTGTACGAGTCCATGTCGCCCGATGCAAGTCCTGCGTTATAGGCATCGGCGTGAGATCTCAGAGCATCGCGGATGGTCTTATCCACCCACAGCTTCTGATTGGGAAACGTTCTGATGATCGTTTTTTGCACAGTATCATCCGTTAGTTTCCCGATGAATCCCACAACCGCTTCCGTAAACACGTTGTAACAATGGTCCAGTGTCCTTTCACCCCTGGTGGGGAAGGTGATGTGCTGATAAAAGTTCGGCGCTGCGTGTTTGAGATTGGCGCTGTTAAAGTCCACTGCCACAATAAGCACAGTCCCGGTGTTGTGTCTGGTGCTGTGTGAGTGCCTCATGCAGCTCGTGTGGTGGAATATAAACGGCACTGATTATGACCGATATAAACTCCAGAGGAAGGTAAAAAGGACGACATTTGATAGTCAATAGATTGAGGTTGGGTGTACAGGAGTGTGTGAGAGGAACAACGCTCGTGCTGTTACACCAGCTACTGTTCACCATTAAACACACGCCGCCTCCAATTGACTTCACTGATTCCAATGTTCTGTCCATGTGGTGAACCGAGAAGAACTTGGCCGGCTGGATGGCGTGGATTGCAGTTCCGAATGTCTCTCTGAAACTTTACCCTGGCCCTGAAGTCATCAAGCTTGTTTTCCAGCGACTGGACATTGGCAAGGCAGAGGTGTGCAGTGTGCATGGGCTCTCAGCCTGTTCCTGACGCCGGCTCGTTTCCCCCGGGGCCGTCGCTACGGGTCACGTCCTTTGTTCTGCCTACAGATCTCATACAGCCAGCTTGGATCCGGGGTTAAAAACGTCGAATTGTGAGTACATTGTATACCAATAGAAATAAGAGTATCTCTGTCATACCTAATGTACTCATTTGTGAAGAATTTTCCGGTTTAGAGTTACTGGAAGTTAACTTAAAAAAACAAAAACAAAACATAAGAGATCAGAGCATTCATGACAGCAGCCGACCTCACCGGCGCCATCTTGGTACTACATATACTCATGTGCAAGGTGACATGGTAAAAAAAAAAAAAAGTTAACTGCAGCCTTTATGTGAAATAAAAAATTTGTAAGAATCATGAATCATACAAACAAAAACATGAACTAACAGTGCAAAAACAGATGATTCTCCCACAACCTGGCAACCCTATATACACTTGAATACCCCCCCCCCCCCCCACCACCACCACATGGAGAGATTCTTCAAGCAATTTGACTTCATTTATTTATTACACCTTGAAACAAAACCCCTCAGGATCGCAGATACACACCGAGTCTGAAAATCAGAGGAGATCCGGTTTCACAGTTGCTACACACCTGATGTGCAGTGAGAGCTCAGTGCCGCTGGGAGTGCTGTAACACAATCCTCACTGCCAAGCTGTTTCCTCCTTCATCGTTTCAGAACGAATTATTAGCATTAAAAGCAATAAAAGTCTACTTCCAAAGACGATATACCTAGTACTGATATAAATTGAGTATTTTTGTCAATCCTGTGAGAAGTTACCATCTATGTGTTGTGTTAATGTCACACGTGGACATTGTTATTACTGGTGCAGTTAGCTGGTTAGCTCCTAAAAAAACAGAAAAAGCAGCCACTTCTTTAGTTGCTTACTACTTTACTATGTTTAACATCATATTAAAGAGAAATCCAACCAAGAGCTACAAAAGAAGTACTTGCGATTTTGTTTGTAGGCGCTAGCTACGAAACCTCACTGTGTTTCTCCTCTTAAACTTAACTGTAACTGCAACAGCAATAAAAATGTCTACTTGCGACGTCTGCATGACACACATGGTAACTTTTCACAGAAATGAAAAAGTACTGGGGGAGCACGTTTGCCTCACACCTCCAGGGTTGGGGGTTCGATTCCCGCCTCCGCCGTGTGTGTGGAGTTTGCATGTTCTCCCCGTGCCTTGGGGGTTTCCTCCAGGTACTCCGGTTTCCTCCCCCGGTCCAAAGACATGCATGGTAGGTTGATTGGCATCTCTAAATTGTCCGTAGTGTGTGATTGTGTGAGTGGCACACAGTTGGCACTCCGTCCAGGGTGTATCCTGCCTTGATGCCCAATGACGCCTGAGATAGGCACAGGCTCCCTGTGACCCGAGAATAGTTCGGATAAGCGGTAGACAATGAATGAATGAATGAAAAAGTAGTAGAGACTTTCTAAAATCCAACTAGACATCTGTGAGATGATAGCTTAGCATGAAAAATGAAACTTTGGTAATTAATGTTTGAGGGAAGTGTAGAGATGAGAAGGTGAAAGAGCCGGACAAATTGAAGTACTAAAGCGCCGCTGCATCTCTCTCGTTATATAGAGATGAAGAAAGAGCTTAAAAAATCTTCACCACTATCACACAACCTTGTGGGAAAATGTAAGAAATTGTTAAGTGAAAACAAACTGTCAGACCAACCCAAACCTGACTTTTATTATCAAAATAAATCTCGGATGCAATTAAAGATCACATGTTAAGAATTTTCTGGCGATCATGAGAAGAAGAAATTCACATCTCATTCATTTTTTCTCTTTATTTTCAATAGAACAGTGGTATTGACCATGTTACCCCAAATTATATATTGAAAGTAAGTTATTCATTCAAAACACATTTTAGGTAACACGTTAGCAATCCTTAATGAGCTCAGGCTGTTTGCATGGATGCTAGTTGGGCTAATGCTATGCTATGTTTAAAAATATAAAATCACCTCTGTTACTCATTTAAGAGCAAAGAAATCTTGTGGAAAATCTTTCAGGTTAGAAACCTGATTTCTCAGGCTTAATGTTGAATGTGTATTTAAAATTTTTTTATCAATCACCCATGACTTTGTGCCTTTTGGGGGATTCTTTCCTATTTTCAATGTATCCTCTACATTTGAAACACATACACTAAAAAAGTTTTGGGACACCCCTCTAAATCATTGAATCCAGGTGTTGTTTTTCAGGGGTTGGGCTCGGCCCCTTAGTTCCAATGAAAGGAACTCTTAATGCTTCAGCATACCAAGACATTTTGGACAATTTCATTCTCCCATGAACTTTGTGGAACAGTTTGGGGATGATCCCTTCCTGTTTCAACATGACTGTACACCAGTGCACAAAGCAAGGTCCATACAGACATGGATGAGCGAGTTTGGTGTGGAGGAACTTGACTGACCTCAACCCGATAGAACAGCTTTTGGATGATTCAGAGCAGAGACTGCAAGCCAGGCCTTCTCGTCCAACATCAGTGCCTGACCTCACAAATGGGCGTCTAAAGAAATGGTCAAAAATTCCCATGAACACACTCCTAAACCTTGTGGAAAGCCTTCCCAGAAGAGTTGAAATCGCAAAGGGTGGGCCAAATCCATATTAAATTTATGTGTATATAAAGGCAGATGTCCAAAAACTTTTGGCAATATGGTGTAAAGCCATATATTCTGATTTTCATTATGTTTGTACAACTGAACTCCTTTCAGTTTCAAAACACACAGATGACATGTCTGCATGGTATTAGGTTGTTTACACCATGCAAACATAATTTTTTGTATATTAATACCTTGTTATTAAAATGCATGCTAATGTGAATAAAAAATTGGGCACTGTTTCCTGCATGCACGCACGCATACACTCCTTTATATATCTTTGTCATTACCAAATATTCCATTCTATTGTCTACCGCTTATCCTATCTATCATCGGGTCACGGGGAGCCTGTGCCTATCTTGGGCGTCATTGGGCATCAAGGCAGGATACACCCTGGATGGAGTGCCAACCCATTGCAGGGCACACACACACACACACACACACACTCTCTCTCTCATTCACTTATTACCAAATATGTTTTGTATAAAATCTAGAACATTAACACAAACTCTAAGGTTTAAATGAAAAAAGCCAGAGGACAAATGACACCCGAGTTGATCGCATCTTCACACAGTACAAATTTGTAAAAATTTCAACAAGTGCATGTGACCCAATACACCAGCTTCACGAGTTCAGATGCTAATGACCGTCATGTGATATGTGCAGTTTGGATGTTTTTTAATCACCAGCTGGCTCATGAGAACAGGTGTTGGTGTAATAAAAATAAATAGATTATTATCTGTAGGTATTTGTGTGTGGCAGACTGGAATTAGAAAAAAGTGACCATTAAAGGCTTGAAAAGTAATCATTTTGTTCATGATTTTAAATCCATTCCAAATCTTCTCTTCAGACTTCAGGTGTTTGTAGTTTTGGAAGACAATCGACGAAGCAGTGTCTAGGACTTTTCCGCGTTTCCTGTCCGTGTACAATCTTACACTGGATTACCTGTCGTATTTAAAAGGTGAAATTATTCTAAATCACTCATCACCCTCAATCCCAGGTCATGTGTGGCAAACAGCATGACGTTTAATAAATGTGGTCACTTTTGTTTCCCTTTTTTCCCCCACAGCGCACTGTGCTGTCGCTCTACATGCCTCCGTACAGGTGGATTTTGGCGAAAGAGATGGTCTCAGTGCATTCTTTGTGGCCCTTCTCATAGATGATGTAGATGTACTTCTTATCTTCGACGGCGTCGCTGACTAGAGACGTCATAGAGGAGTAGCAGCTCGGCCCAGCCCAGATCTGCATGGCCTCGTTTTCCCACGTGGTCCCGTTGGTAAAAGACCAGCGGAGAGTCATGTTCACTCCTGGACGAGAGATACGACACATTACACATTAAACAACAGAGATGCTTCCATTGACCTTAATATAGGGGGCAATAAACTATATTAAACCATGGCTTTGTTCAATTCTCGATTCTAATTAGTCAGGAGATGTTAATCGTGCCACATTATCTCAATCTATTCATAAAATGTCACCTTATTTTAAAAAAATCATGAATATAGTAAAGTTTTCTGAAACTTGATGTTTATTTAAGATCATCAGTAGGAGTCTCCAGTGTCAGTGAAAAAAAGGGGAAATTGTTTAAAGCTGCTAACACAAGTAATAACAGGAACTTGTCTTTTTTTTATATATCTGTCAGAAATATAGCTATACCTTTCATAAATATAGCTATAAACTGTGCTGTAGTGCAACAAGAGGGAAGAAACTTCAGGATGTGATGTAATAGTAAATGTAATTCAATTCTGCTTTGCATCAGGCTGCTATAACAGCATGTTTTATTCCTTACAATATAACAGTATCCATGAGAATGTAACTGCAAATCCTTTGAAATAATCTACAGTGAATAAAATATTGTGCAATATGTATGTAATGATCAAGAAACAATTAACCTCATTAGCCTGATTAAAAATGCCATGCCTCTGAATATGCATGATATGCAAATTGAAACATCCCTAATGTAAAATGTCACACCCATTCCCCGTTGCCCTGGTTACGTAGTTTTTATCTCTGATCTAAGAGCGTAGATATAAAGAATAGCATTTTTTACAGCACTTTGACCCCACGTTCTCCCTTCTCACTTACTCTTCTGGGAGTTGGCCGGGTTGCTGAAGTAGAGCACATCCTCCTTTTGCAGAGCCCCAGCCGCCACTACGGGATCCACCAGCGTGTGGTCGAACCTCAGCTCCTCCACAGGCAGTGTCTCTCCTCCGTCCAGGCTCCGCACCACCATCCTGCAGTGGCAGTGGTAGTTGTTCTGGTTCCGCACGTTGATCATGATGCTGCCGTCCTGCAGCTCCACCGGCTGAGGGTGAGATCAATATCAGTGATTAATATTGTTGCATTTATAATCAATTCACTTAAGCAGTATAGCACGAGGAAGAGTGCTGGCATGTGCTGATATTTAGTATAGCAGCATGACTGCGAGTGTGATGTTCTATTAATAAGAAATTGATTGAGTGACTGACAAATTATATTTAATATCCTCAGCTCTCTGCTCTGCTTAAACTTTTTTCCCTTCCAATTTCATACCTGACACTCGTCAGGGTTGAAGTCCTGGCTCTGTTTGGGCTGGTTATAAGGGATGCTCTTCAATGAACCTCCATTCCTCCAGGTGACCCCGTGATCGTCGCTCAAGATACAGAAAACGCCGTCACCCTCGATGGTGCCGTGACCACACACCACCAAGCGGCCTGCTGCTGGACTCAAACGTTTCTGTAGAAACATGTTGTAAACATGATTGTGTGATGTACGCAAGGCCTCTGTGCCTGTCAGTCAAAGTGAAAGGGGTGTGGCTTTTGTGTCTGTCGGTCAAAGTGAAAGGGGTGTGGCTTTTGCGTCTGTCAGTCAAAGTGAAAGGGGTGTGGCTTCTGTGCAGACAAATGGAAAAGGGTGAAGCTTTTATGCAAGAAATTCTCAGCAAGAGTCCAAGGCAGCATAACCAGTATAGCAAGGTATATCTTTTTTTTTTTTATCATAGATTGTTGATCATGTGTCGAGATGTGCAGCGTATTGTATAGGAAAAGGAAATGCCATTTTTTCAGTAACTGAACCTGTATGATGCTTTGTGTTCAGATTAATGCTTCAAGAGTAAACCTTACGAAATGACAGCTAGAACAGCATGAAGAGCAGAAGTCCCACCTGAATGCCAAATCCTGGCCCAGGGGCAAAGCTCTTCACCCCGAGCTGGACAGAAAGATTGCAAGGAGTTCTCCAGTTCAGACCATCATCCAGACTCTCCACTAACATGATGCTGGAAGGGCTGCACTGGTATTGGTGGAAGCACAGAGAGTAGATCAGCATCACTGAGCCTGTTTGCTCATCCACTACAACTGAACCAAGGTTCAAGCCATCGACCAGAATGCCATCATCCACTATGAACGATGTAGGAGACCAGGTAGCTCCTTGGTGTTGAAAGAATGAAGAAATGATTTACTTAAAAAATGGAAAAGAACATGTTATGTATTCTGATGACAATTAAGTATCAATTTCAATTTGTCTGTGTAAATGAGCATCCTTGTTTAAACACCTCGGTCTGTGGAGCGTTTCACTGCGATGAACTTTGCTCCGATGTCACTTGATGACCTTTTCCTGGCCTCTGCAAAAGCCAGCAGGCTGCCTCGAGAAGTAAACGTCAGCAGAGGGATGCGATACGTGTTCACCTCGCCTGCTCCGTCACTCACCCACAGCAACTGCTCATCATAAATCAGCGGCTTGATCTGCATCTGTGACAATAAATAATACAATAAAGAGCATTGCGAGACTGAAATACAAGAAACAACTCATGACTCTCAATATGCTTTTATTATGGTTATGTAAACAACGATCCTGAAAAATCATTAAACGGATTCCAAGCTCATGTGATGAAAGGTGACTAGGTTTCACAAAAACATGCAGTGCAAAAGTCTGTACACTCACTGAAGGGGGAAAATGCCTTCTAAGGAATTAAGCATAAATGTGCGAACTTGATTATATACTTGGTTTAATAAGCCCCATCATCTATGCTCACTAAAATATTTGGATCATTGTCCTGCTAGAAGCACAACCCTAGATGCAACCTTTGGCCAATGCTGACAGACTTTCATGCAAAATATCACGGTAGTTTATGGGGTCCATGATGCCAGGTGTCCTAACAAAGTTCCATGATCCTCTGGATGAAAAACAGCCCCACAGCATCACAGATCCTCTGCCATAATTACATAGCAGTTCTGATAAGGGTATTTTCTGCAGAACAATCTTTATTTTTTTGCCAACAAAAATCTATTTATGCTTCTCCCAACAGGTAGTAAGGACATCATGGTTCCAAAAATCTAGGAGAATAATACCACATCTCAGGAAATAGATACATTATTGATTCTCCAAACAATAACGTAAGGTTTTATACATTCGGGTATTACCGTAATATCTACGGAAAAAGCCGAATTCACCTGTTACCGGTAACATGACATATATGAAACAGTTACATACTGAGGATACAAAATACATTAACTTTATGCAGTAGAACAAAAACCTGTGTTATATGATCTTCTTTAAGACTTATTTATACTTATTAACTGACGGTTTAGTGAAAGTCACAGCTCACAATGTTTTATTGATCATTATTTATGTTTTTGTTACCTGTGAGTGTAGTGCAAAAGCCAGCAGGAACATGCAGGATAAACTCAGACACCGAAATAAATCCATCCTTACTGTCTCCTTGACGCTTTGGCACTTCGTGTACTGAAAGATTGCAAACACACCGTCTTTTTTATTTTTATTTTATTATATTTAAATAGTTTAAGGAAGGAAGGAAGACCGTCGTTTGTTCACGTCCTGTGTTGTAACGTTGTCATATGACGTCTGTGACGTAACGGCCACGTGACCCACTCAGCCAGCAGGTTTCCGGGAGCGTTGAGTAGTGTATTGGATGCGCAAACAATGCGCAGACTATTTGTTTCCCCCTCCATTTTCCCTTTCCTGTTTCTAATATTATTTATTATTTTAAATTAGAAAGTACCATGGACATGCATCCGTAGTGACACAATATACATGCACCATTTAGAGAGTCCTAGAGTTCCCTTCTCAGATGTACACTATATGTCCAAAGGTTTGTGGACACCTGACCATCACACCCATATGGACACGTTATACATAAAATCATTTGTGTTCATTCAGCTACAAGAAGATTAGTGAGATCAGACACTGATGTTGGGATGTTGAGGAGGCTCCAGTTCCAGTTCATCCTAAAGGTGTTCAGTGTAGTTGGGTCAGAGTCAGGGCTCTGTGCAGGACACTCCAGTTCTTCCACTCAACCAGAAGTGCAAATAGAAGCAATTGTGCAAATAAACAAGTTCAGATAAATATGTAAATATGTACATCAATAAATAAGGCTATGCCAGTTAGTATAAGCATAGTATGTGCAAGTATTCATGCAATATGTGTGCATTATGTACATTTTATTTACAACAGTAACAGTAACGAAGATAATATACAATGTATACACACATACAACGATCAGGCATAACATTATGAGCACTGAGAGGTGAAGTGAATAACACTGATTATTACCTCATCATGGCACCTGTTAGTGGGTGGGATATATTAGGCAGCAAGTGAACATTTTGTTCTCAAAGTTGATGTGTTGGAAGCAGGAAAAATGGGCAAGTGTAAGGATTTGAGTGTGTTTGACAAAGGGCCAACTTACAGGATTTAAAGGATCTGCTGCTAATGTCTTGGTGTCAGATACCACAGCACACCTTCAGGGATCTAGTGGAGTCTATGCCTCGACAGGTCAGGGCTGTTTTGGCAACAAACAGGGGTCCAACACAATATTACGCAGGTGGTCATAATGTTATGCCTGATTGGTGTATACATATATATGGATAGATAAACTAGAGTAATCTATGAATGAACAATTCCATACATTTATAATTATATTATACGGAGAAGATGTAGCAGAATGTACAGGGTGGAGCAGAACTGCAAGGTGATTACAGGCAGTGAAGTGTTAGTGAGTCATGAGTGTCCTAGCGTGTAGTTTAGATTTCAGTAGGTTTGTGGTTGTGGAGGAAAAAATGAACCTGCTGTTTCTTATGCAGTTCTTAGTTCCAGTGAAGGAAAATTCTAGAGAGAAATTCTGTGCACCCAACTTATTTGCAACAGTTTGGAGAAGACCAACATACCCACAGCTTTGATGGTCCATATATAGTGTACATGATAGCTCGTCCTATGTCGATGTAGGTTTGTTAGAACAAGTAAAAAACATTCCAATATAAAGGACAGGGGTTACTCCAGGACCACTGCTGAGAACGAACCTGTGTGTTAGTCCAAAAGGCTGGACTGAAGACATAAAGGTCAACCTTGAAAATTATGAAGATCAGCAATTCTGTACATCACTTTCAATGTATTTTCATATAATGGCCTAGGTCATTAATCAGTCAAAACATGCTGATGTTTACTACTAAAGTCTACTAAAATGCTGGCAAAGATCCCAATAAAAAAAGCCAAACACAGAGTACATCACAGGTATAAAGTCCAACACAGATATTTGTTGCAGTCTAGGAAAACGTTCTATAGGCAGAACAGAAGTGAATGAACAAGTGATTATTTCAGCTCTGATATTAGAGTAAACAGAGATAAATGGCGTGAAGAGGAGGACGAGACTCGTGTTTAAATTCTGTGAGTGAACTGATGTGGATAATGCTGCTAATCGAAGCTAACATCCCAATGTAAATGTGTAGCTCTTTAAAATTTAAAGTACATTTGAAATGTACAGAAGTTTAAATACGTGGAGCAAGGCACTGTGTCAACTTTCAGTTGAATGAGAATGGAAATATTTAATACAATTTTCTCCCTTTCACTTAAAAATGCTGGAACAACACCACCTTAAACCCATGTTATTTTTAGGCTTCTATATGAGGTGCTATTGTGTTACCCTGTTTGTTGATTAGCAGGGTATATATTTTAATCAAGTATCTCACACACTTACATAATTCATAAAATGTATACAGAATATTTTTGTATGACCAGATCTCAGTGGCACCAAGAACTTCATTAATCTGCTGGTGTTTAGTGAGCTGTACCTCATGATGGCAGCAGAGAGACGTATTCATTATTAAACAGCATTCAAATATCAGCGTCCACTTCATGTAGTTGTAGCTACAACTATTGGCCATTATGTCTGTTAAAAAAAGAGTTACTTTACTGACTATAGCACATTTGCTGTTACAAGCTCCACTATCTATCCATGCAAATGACCACCAGGTCCATCAGGTATTACAAAGGCACTGTCGCGGTCCTTTACCATCGATGACTAGATAGAGGAAGACTGATAAACATGTTGACATACTATATTAGGGAGAAATAGGCAAACAATTTCCTTTCGGTTGTGGTTAGACCTAACTGCACAGCGTTCAGTGGAAATCTCCTCAAAAAGATTCAAAGAGATTTGAATCTTTGCAAATTTTGACAACGATTCAGACACACATGATCACCAGACCCTAAGGTGATGACGAGTTCATATGATGGACAGAATGTGATTAGAGAATGGCTTGATATATTTTCTCCTCAGGTCACGTTTCGCAAGACATTCGCAAGTAATCTGGTCTCAGTGATGCAGCAATTTTAAAGAATAATAAAGGTTCTCAGTCGTACATCACGCTGAGAGGTGCTCTCAGTTCCCTGGGTCATGTGGAGCCGAGTCACATGCTGCGGTGTGAAAAAGAAAGAGGAATGAAAAACAGACGATATATCGAAAGCAGAAAAAAGGGGGAGGGCTTCTGCTAAGGTGTTGTAGACAAACAAAGCAGGAAGTGATGCCAAGCCCAGAGAGAAACAGGGTGGCAGAGAGCGGAATTTGCAGGGCACGGAAGGAAGAATGAAGAAAATCAAGACGGCAAGTAAATAGTGAAGGAGTTAAGAACCTGACAGATGAGTAGGAGGAGCTGGCAAAAAAAAAAACACAGGAAGTTACAGTAAGGGAATGTGAAGAAGAAGAAAGAAAAAAAAGCAAAATGCAACGGTGATAGAAAAGATGGACTAGTCTACATCACCCAATCATAGTTATAATGTCGATTTCCTCTCCTGACAACTAGCAGCGGTAGGTGAGTGTGAGGCATGAAGAGAGAGGGAAAGGAGAGTGTGCGTGTGTGAGAGAGAGAAAGAGTGAGAAAGGCACAGAGAGAAATGGTGCAATGCTGCAGTGGTCTTTCTTCTTGTTCTCTTTCTGATGCTATGTTTCTCATTCACAGATCGGGAGGTGTTAGAGATCAGCGAGTGGTGGGCATATGGTGCCGTGCTGACTGCTTCATCTGCAGTGCAGTAAGTTTTAATCTTATTCAGCTCGTTGCATGGGGGACACAGCTCTATACTTCAAAGCAAGTAACATACAGGGGTTATGCATCCTCAGTGCTCAATCCTCAGGTAGTATCTATGCTCACTTCTTTACATGAAGAGAAACAGAAGATTATTCCAACAATGATTGACATTCATTCAGGTTAAAAAAAAAAAAAAAGTGAAGGAGGAAGTTAAGTCCAGAAAGTACACTGAGGAATCGTTGTTTGTGATGAGAAACGTTTCACGAAACTCTAAAAGAAGAAGTGTTCCAGGCCAATATTTAAGTTCTGTTTTGCTTAGTCCTCAACATGTTTCCTTTTGCAAATCTGTAGCAAAAATAAAAAACCCTTTGGACACCCTGGGTTAGAATCTGATGTCTGGAAATCTGGATTCCTGGATGCAGAATAAAGAGCTAGAACCTTTAAATGATTTAGATTTAGAAAAACAGGCTATAATTGCGGTGTCACTCTGACTCAGAGTTCATTACAGAGCTGTTGTGGAATCTCCAGCTAAAGTGTGAATGATGTGTGCAAGACGAAGAAGGAAGAGCTTTGTCCGCCTGGAAGAAGCGAATATCAGCTGAACAGTTGCTGATGTTCATATGATGCATGTGTGATTCAGTTGGATCGTGACAAAGGAAAATGACTCATGATCATGTTTCTTTTCCACATTGATTTGATTCTGTTTTCTACAATCAAACTCCAGAAATATTTTTGAATATATCTGATTTCTAATAAATCAGACATGTTATTTATGTCATGAAATTTTCTCAGCATGGCGGACAGGGCCGGTCAGCGGAACAGAGACAGGTGTGATCCTGAATCAGGGATCTTGACGGAAAACACCCGAGTAGACAGAACAAACAGCAGAAGGTCCACATGGACTAATGGTATGTTGCACTGACATGACACGTCCTGCGTTGGGAGTTTCCAGCTCTGAGATGCAACGGCTGTAGAAACTGGTGTTAAACTTCATTATTTTCAACAGCTTCACTCACTTTCACTTTATACTTATGGAGATTAAAAAGTCTTCTCATGTCGAGGCAAGACAAGGACTTTGAGAGCTCAATGCCATGAGGTACAAACACAACGGCAAGGATAAATAATATTGTAGAAAACTCAGTGTCACATTTGTGCTGTTATAAAAATATAATGGTATGATGTAGCCAAAACCACATGGTGACTATAGTAGTGATCTTATAAGTTTAGCAACTTGCTATTTTAAATTTTTATAAATGTCCATGGCTTTTGTGAATAATTTTATAACACCCAGCTATTTTTTAACAGAATTATGAATGGAAATATTATGAATTAAGCTTTTACAAAGAAAAGAGTAGACATGCCTTGTTACTGATAAATGCACAATGTTTCATAGACCTGTACTTTTGAGAAAAATAATATCCACTTATGTTCTCAAAATTATTTCCTGTTTATTTGCAGATTCATAGCTTTGTTAAAGAAAACACAGAGTTAGCTGATTGGGATAAAGTACGGGTCTCAAATTCAGCTAAGCAATGGACTGAAGTATTAGTTAAACACAGTTAATAACACCTTTAAAGTGTTTTGCAAGCAATAATACACAATGTACATTCCCCCCAGATAATAAAACAGCCCCAAAAAAATCTAGTTTAAAACAACAACAAACTTGAAACTGAAACTATAATAACGCTGATTGTGACACGCCTGAAGAGAAGTGTGGTGCTATGTTAGTGAGTTATGGTTCTATTTATAAAGCTGTGGTTTTGTTTAGATAGCACCACGATACTAGCCGTTCGCGCAAACGTGCATGCAGAACACTTTAACCCATTTTACTGGTATCACACATTGTTCCGTATAATTTTGTTTATGTACCTCGTAGCTGTTGAAGCAGGAATTCGATCAGTCAGAAGTTTGATTCATTTTCTATAGCTATATATTAATGTGCTAGCTCTAATACAACATTGTTTCTATAGTAACAACACATCCGCAAGGCGGAGCATCGACATGACGAAAGAAAAACCTCATAAGTGCTGATATGGTGAAGTGTTCTGTACTGATATGATTACTGACATTAATGCATTTATGTAAAAAGTCTCCAGTGGACTTGGCGCTTTCTAATTTTTGTGTAGCTAATAATAGCTAATAGCTAAATAGCTAATAATTGTTAGGGCGGTGAAGGAATGAATATTTAGAGCTGTTTTAACGTAAGTGTTAACAAGAACTAGCTTGTGTCTTACACAACATTATATGTAAATATAAACGGATAAAAAGTATAGTAAGTCATTTGTCAATATAATTAATACGGTTTACTCTGGATTACAAGGAATAAAACACTTGGGGAAATGGTGTTTTAGGAAAATAATGAACTTTGGGTGTAGTAAGAGTAACGTCATTTTATGTTGGGATACATCACACCACCCTGTTGTTGTTTAGTTTCCTGTATCTGCATTTTTTATTTTATTTTTTTACATTTTATACTTTACACATATAGTGGAGTTTTATAATACACTTAAAGCATAAAAGGCTTTGGGTCAAAGTTGAAATGAATTTTCTGTTCGAACTGAATGTCCATTTCAATGTGACTGTGTGTGTGTGTGTGTATCAGGTCAGTGTGTAGTGGCCGTACCCACACCCTCTATATTAACACCAAGCTTCGACCTGGAACTCTGCAGGACACAGCTGGAGAAAGAAGGCTTTCACGTTAGTACTTTCTAACCCTCTGTTCTTTACGTTCTTAAACTAACAACCGAAAATCCAGGACGGAGTTGTACCTAAGTCTGGTCCCAGGCCCAAATGTTGCTTGTGGCTTTTATATTAGAAAGTACGCTGTGGCACGCTGGCTACCACGTGACAATTTTTTTTTTTTTTTTTCAGATTCAGAATGTGTTAACACAGTTAGTTAAAATATGACATCATTTTTTCTGACTATAGTTACAAATGAATTAACAGAATGATGTTTAGTCAAGGAGACATTTTCAAATATCTGGAAACCACTAAGCATGGAAATCCTTTCAGTCAGGAATTTTTATAATTCTTATAACTTCAATATATAGACCATGTTTGGACTCCAGTTCTATGATTTCTGGGAAAGAAATGTTTCCCATATGTAATACTATACTGTATTACAGTGGCACTATTTTATTTGCTCTAACACAGATCCCTGTTGAGGACTTTGAGACTCCTCTAAGGACAGCACTGGAGTCATCTTCCATCAAAAGATACTTGTTCTTCAACTCATCTCTGTTTCATTTCATCATGGCCCCAGTAAGAACAAATGTGCAAATCACTGAAACCATTTACAAAAAAAAATTAAAATAAATCAAATGTAGTCAAGACATGATTAATGTCTTATGTTTGTTTCTTTTTTTTTTTTTCACTGGTAAATTTTACATACTTTTCCATAAATAAAAGCACAAATCTTTTTGTAATATATTTTGTAATACAGAACGAAATGTCTGTATTTACAAATGTGAGGAAATAACGAGAAAGACAAAGTTATTCTGCGTATCCAAGATGGCTGCCTTTGAAACATGGCAGTGTTCAGCTACACTGAGTTTTTGTTCTTTTTATAGATTCCTGAAATTCACACTGTTTCAAACCACATCGGGAAGTCTGTGCAATATTACTGAAGAACTCTGTCTGTCTGTCTCTCTCTGTCTGTGTGTGTGTATGTAATCGTTTCAGATTTGCATCACATTAGCCTCGAATCTCCAGAGCAAAATTTTAAAAAGAAAGCAAACATCACCAAACATGTGATGCACCATGTGAAACACCAAACATGCCTTGACTTGGGGGTGAATTTGATTTTAGATCAGATTATTTTACATGTAACAATGAGATTAAAAGATGTCTAGGCTTGTTCTCAGCACACTGAGTTTAAGAACTGGATAATATCCATGGTTACGCAACTAGCTGCACTGCTATGACATAATTCACGTACATGAATCATGATTCATTTAAATGAGTTACAGTTCATTCATATGACTCATAATTCATTCATGTCTGTTCTGGAGCTTGTTGCAGTTTAGTGGAATTTGCTGAAGCCAGAGACGTTCGTCTTTCAGAAGGCCATAGAGTGTGCACATTTGCGTGACGTGAATGGTTTCTCTCGGCAGATTGTGTACCTGGTGCTGTGGTGTGCCGTGTACTCCAGCCTGCACCGTTACCTCAATGAGAGCGTCATAAATCTCTGGCTTCTGTGTCTGTGTGTGAGTGTCGGTGTTGTCGCCATCACGTTCGCCATTGTCCTCGTCTTCCACTACAACAACAAAGAGGCATGAAAACGTTTTCGATCAAATTCCTGTTTCAAGAAAGAAAATTGAACTAATTAAGCTGATTTATTTGATTTCATTTTTACAAATGTTGAATAATTAATGAATCCAGTGAATCAGTGGACAAGATTTGCACTCAGTAAACTTCCCTTGGCTACAAAACCATAATTTTGGAACAGCCCAAACCTGGAAACAATTATATATGACTTTGTAATGTTTAATATTGTAATATTGCAATACTCCCTTGCTTACAGATCACCTGATTAAACAGATGGAGTTAGGTGCAGCTTGAATAACTTGCAAGCACTGATTTAAGACCGCTGTTGTGTTTCTTGGCACAGATCAACATGAATACCGATCTGCGTCTGGTGCGAGTGAACGAGCGGCTCATTGGGCACGGTCTGCTCTTGGGAGTAGCGGACTGGATTGAAAAGTGCACTGGGAAAATGCAGGTAACCTTCATCCACAAGAGGAAACCGAGTGACTGTGTTTTATCTATGTGCTTTATGTGATGGCTTTTGTTTCATAAATTGAAGTTACGGATCTGTTAAGGAAGGGTGCGTCATTCTTTTTAAACATCACCTAATTTGATGTTAAATATAACTTGACCAAGTCAAACATATTGTGAAGGTAGATCTACATACTGTAAGAACGACCTGGATAAGAAACTAACACGACCTAATGGTGACAACTTAATGTGAGTGTTTAATACTTAAATATAGTTTAAGGATATAAATAAGAAGTGGTTAGATTTTGTTTCACAGTGGTTCTTCATGTCACCATGTTTAACTAGAGCCATGAACTCTAAATAGATCAATCTTTGCCCAGTCAAATCTATGAAATTCTGCCCTGTAGCTAATCTCTGAACTCCGAAGAGTTTTGTTTCATGTTTCTGTTATAGTAGTTTGTCAAGAATTCGATTGAGTCTGCTGAAATAGTTTGTTAGGGTTCTGGTCTAAACATCTGTATTTATATACATAATTGGGTTAATTTCTTGCTCTAACTGATAATATGTTTTCACCACAGCATGAGAGTTTTTCTCTTTCTCTCTCTCTCTCAGCTTTGTTGTGTGTTCTGGGATTTGGGTCCCTGTCTGCAATCCTTGACTGAAACTTTAGAGGAGCTGGACTTGATCAAAGATGAGATAAAGGTTTGTACTTTTAATCCCAACATGTTCCGTTCTAAGTTTTGTGTTGGACATCCTCAGAAATATTTTCCAATATTGAATATAAACATCTGAATATGAACACGCTTATAAAAATTAAGAATTTTTTTTTCTGATTTATTCTCTAGAACAAACTGAAGAAGAGAATGTCCCACCTCGCTGTAGTGGCTGAAATCCCGCCTCCTGAGCCGGATGCTTCAGAGATCAGTGAGGAGCCTGGTGAAGAGCACCTCTTGCTTGGAGAGGGCAGAAAGAATTGTGCTCGACCCAAGAAAAGAGAAGAAATTATACTGACCCAAACATTTAGTCTGTTACCAGACTTCACCCTGTCATATCAGGTACAGAGGCACAGAGTAGTTCATTTTTTTTGCTTCAGTGATGATCTCGATTATAAATAACACTGTTGTCATAGCAAGCAGAAATCACTGAATTGAACCAGTGTGTAGGTGAAAGTGAGACATTATCCAGCTGCTGCTAAGCTGTACTTAGCTATTCTATAAATAAGAATGCCCTCTACATTGATGTGACTAAGAAAGAAGCAAATTATAGACTGAAATATGGTACAAGGATAGCACCGTGGTGTAGCAGGTAACATTGCTGCCTTACAGCTTGAGGGCCTGGTTTGAGCTTGGGTTATGGTGTTTCACATGTTCTCTCGCTATCACCCTGAGTTTCCTCTGGGTTCTCCAGTTTTCTTCTCACCTTCTCAAATAAATGGTGACTCTGAATTGCCCCTAGGTGTGAGAAACTCTGCCAATGTGTATATGGGCTTTGAATCCACAGCCGAGTGTTTACTTAATATGAATGAATAATGCATGATTTGTACACATTGTTGACTTATTTGTTTGTGTGTGTGCGTTCCCAGGACATTGCAAACCACCTTTTGATGATCTACAGTGCTGTCTACGTGAAGCTGCTGGTATCAGAGAGGCTTCCCAGCTCCCCATTTCACCCTCTAGATTCAGAGAGGAATCACTGCAAAATTGCATCACTGTGTCTTTGTCAGTATATACAATACAAACTTCTGCAGTAGAGAGACTCAAACTGGGAAAGACTGCCCACAATGCATTTCTGTAGGAATGCTCAATGTGCACAAACCTGAGCCTGCTGTTCTATAAATGTTTTGTAAATTATTATTTTTTGTGCTGCTTTGTAAAATACAGATATATTTACCGATTTTAAGTGGTGAGTTTTGATGTTATAGTCTGGTTATTACATAAAGGTTGTGTAAGAGGAGAGCGTGTGAGAAGCAGGGAGAGAGAGAGAGAGAGAGAGGGGAGAGAGAGAGAGAGAGAGTCACTGATGCATTTCAGAGATTATGCTCAGTCTGTCAGTATGAATCAGAAAACGAGTCGTTAAATCTGTACAGAACTGCATGTGGTGGAAAAAGCTCATTCTAATTCAGCAGAGCATATGACAACACAGCTTAATAGAGAACAAAGGAGTGTAACAGGGCAAAAAGGAAACCAGCATAATGCAATGTTAAATAATTCAGCGAAAAAGATACCAGTAATGTAATGTAACAGAACATGAACGCAAGGATTGCGATGCAATGTGTTACAGTGAATAATGTAATAAAATGTAAAAGCACAGAACAGTGTGAAAACACAGGACAGGGAGGAAGACACCTCAGTAAAAGGTAATGCAGGACAGGGAGGAAGATACTACAGTAAAAGGTAATACAGGACAGGGAGGAAGACACCTCAGTAAAAGGTAATACAGGACAGGGAGGAAGATACTACAGTAAAAGGTAATACAGGACAGGGAGGAAGACACTACAGTAAAAGGTAATACAGGACAGGGAGGAAGACACCTCAGTAAAAGGTAATACAGGACAGGGAGGAAGATACTACAGTAAAAGGTAATACAGGACAGGGAGGAAGATACTACAGTAAAAGGTAATACAGGACAGGGAGGAAGACACCTCAGTAAAAGGTAATACAGGACAGGGAGGAAGACACTACAGTAAAAGGTAATACAGGACAGGGAGGAAGATACTACAGTAAAAGGTAATACAGGACAGGGAGGAAGATACTACAGTAAAAGGTAATACAGGACAGGGAGGAAGACACCTCAGTAAAAGGTAATACAGGACAGGGAGGAAGACACTACAGTAAAAGGTAATACAGGACAGGGAGGAAGATACTACAGTAAAAGGTAATACAGGACAGGGAGGAAGATACTACAGTAAAAGGTAATACGAGGACAGGGAGGAAGACACCTCAGTAAAAGGTAATACAGGACAGGGAGGAAGACACTACAGTAAAAGGTAATACAGGACAGGGAGGAAGATACTACAGTAAAAGGTAATACAGGACAGGGAGGAAGATACTACAGTAAAAGGTAATACAGGACAGGGAGGAAGACACCTCAGTAAAAGGTAATACAGGACAGGGAGGAAGACACTACAGTAAAAGGTAATGCAGGACAGGGAGGAAGATACTACAGTAAAAGGTAATACGGGACAGGGAGGAAAGATACTACAGTAAAAGGTAATGCAGGACAGGGAGGAAGATACTACAGTAAAAGGTAATACGGGACAGGGAGGAAGATACTACAGTAAAAGGTAACGCAGGACAGGGAGGAAGACACCTCAGTAAAAGGTAATACAGGACAGGGAGGAAGACACTACAGTAAAAGGTAATGCAGGACAGGGAGGAAGACACTACAGTAAAAGGTAATGCAGGACAGGGAGGAAAGACACTACAGTAAAAGGTAATACAGCACAGGGAGGAAGATACTACAGTAAAAGGAAAACAGTGTGATGATACACAGCACAAAGTAAACAGCACAGTGTGATGTAACACAGCACAGTGAAATGTAAACAGCACAGGTGATGTAAACAGCACAGTAAAATGTAATACAGCACAGGGAGGAAGACAGCACAGTGTAATGTAACACGCACAGGGAGGAAGGCAGAAAAGTGTAATGCAACACAGCACAGTAAAAGGTAAGGCAGCACAGGTAATGTAAACAGCACAGTAAAATGTAACAGCACAGGAAGGAAGACAGCACAGTATAATGTAATACAGCACAGGAAGAAGGCAGCACAGTGTAATGTAACAGCACAGGGAAGAAGACAGCACAGTAGTAATGAAACAGCACGTGAAATGTAACACACAGTAAAATGTAATACAGCACAGATAATGTAATACAGCACAGAAAAGAAGGCAGCACAGTGTAATGTAACAGCACATGTATTTTAACACAGCACAGTGTGATGTAACACAGCACAGTGTGATGTAACACAGCACAGGGAAGAAGGCAGCACAGTGTGATGTAACACAGCACAGGGACGTAATGTAATACAACAGTGTAATGTAACACAGCACAGCGAAGAAGGCAGCACAGTGTAATGTAACACAGCACAGTGAAATGTAACCAGCACAGTGTAATGTAATACAGCACAGTGTAATGTAATACAGCACAGGAAAGAAGGCAGCACAGTGTAATGTAACAGCACAGGAAAGAAGGCAGCACAGTGTAATGTAAACAGCACAGTGTAATGTAACACAGCACAGCGTAATGTAATACAGCACAGTTAATGTAAACAGCACAGAGAAAGAAGGCAGCACAGTGTAATGTAACAGCACAGGAAAGAAGGCAGCACAGTGTAATGTAAACAGCACAGTGTAATGTAACACAGCACAGGAAGAAGGCAGCACAGTGTAATGTAACACAGCACAGTATAATGTAATACAACACAGTTTAATGTAACACAGCACAGGGAAGAAGGCAGCACAGTGTAATGTAACAGCACAGTGTAATGTAACAGCACAGTGAAGAAGACAGCACAGTGTAATGTAACAGCACAGTGAAGAAGGCAGCACAGAGTAATGTAACACAGCACAGTGTAATGTTATACAACACAGTTTAATGTAACACAGCACAGGGAAGAAGGCAGCATGGTGCAATGTAACAACACAGAGGAGGGTAGGAAGATAACTCTGTATAATGTATAACAGCAGAATGCAATGTAACAGAGCACAAGAATAAAGGCAGACAAAGCTTCAGGCATTAATTCACATTGATGAAGTTGGGGAGTGACTGCTCAGTGAGAAAACGGTCATGGTGAAAGAAGTGGCAAAAATGTGAGCTGGAAAGACAGAAGCATGTGATGGAGGAGGCAGCGTGAGACCTGCTTAAACGATCACAAAGATGCTGCGTCTCATTGGGGGGCTAAATGACCATCTGTGATCTGGCAGACAGTCTGGCCAGCCTAGATTGTCCGATATAACTATAATTCCAGTTTGGTTGCTCTCCCAGTGCTCTCTGACTCTTTTTCTCAGCTCTAAATACTCATCTGGTATCAATAATTGTATTAGTGATGTGATATGTCCCTGACAATTAAAAGAGAATATGTAGCTCTTACTACACAGTAGAACACACAAGCATTGCTCGAACGCATATAGTATTGAACATGGTGGCGAAGAAGTGAGACAAACTCTTTGAAAAGGAAAAAGAAAGAACGAAGGAAAAAAAACAGGTCATCTATAAATAGCAAGCACATGGAAGATGGCAGAGAAAAAATGCCACAAGGAGAAAGAGAGAGAGAGAGAGAAAGGAGGTGAGACAGAGACCTGCACCACAATCCATTCCTGCAGTGGCTTTTTTAATTTAAACAGGATTCATAGACAATAAAGGCATGTAAAGCATCATTCAACAGAATAAACCTTAAAAGCACAGGTACACAAGTCATTGGGCAGGCTCTCTCAACAAGCCACCTGCCACATTTACAAGCTCGGAGAAAACCGGCATCTTATGAGTGCAGTAACTATGGGGAACCATACTTTTTTTCTTTCTCTCTTTTTTTTTTTTTTTTTTTTTTTAAAGCAAAGTTATCTGTAACAATACAGGACCAGATTTCTATTAGATTAATGCAGTAAAAAGCTTTTTTTTTGTTTGCTGGAGTTCTATCTAGGTACTGAGAACCCACAACACCAATATGTTGCACTGGCAGCAGATACTATCTATTTATAATACAAACAGATCTTCTGTTTAATGCATTTAGAATCAGAGACCCACTAGTGGGTGATCCCAAAAATGTTAGGACTGTTCCCTTTTTTTTTCATAGTAGAATAAAATAGGTACAGCGATACATCTGTGGTCACTGTGCATTTACATTAAAGCTCTTTATCTAAAAAATGGACATATTTAAGAAAATGAGAGCAGAAAATATCACGTGATACAGTTGGCCAAAAATAATTTAAATACTTAAGAGATACATGAGTATCACAGGCTCAAGATTTCTAACCAATCGTCAACCACTTTTCATATAGTTTGACAGTAATTTGTCCTGGGTTTCTGAATTAAAAGCACAAGTACAATCCCAACACACAACACACCTGCGCATAGAAAAATGAAAGGAAAACTCCACCCTGAAGCCCATTAAATTTGTTTATACTGGAATATTTCTAAGTACAGTACATTTGCCTCACACCTTTGCGGTTGGGGGTTCAGCTCCCACCTCTGCTCTGTATGAGTGGAATTCTCCTCATGCTTTAGGGGTTTCCTCCCCAGTCCAAAAACATGCACTGTAGGCTAACTGGTATCAATTATCTATAGTGTGTGAATGGGTGTGAGTGTGATTGTGCCCTGTGATAGGTTGGCATCCCATCCAGCTGAAAGGGTTCCCCATGACCCTGTGAAGATAAGTGGTTCAGAAAATGGATGGATGAATTTGTATGGTGCGTTTAAATTTTATTTTATTAAAAGTGGAGTTGGCAAACATTACACCCAAAGTCACAGAACACATTTCAGCTACACAACACAATAGCACTGTTAGGCTGAAGAGTTGGCTATCAGTGACAAGCATGATAGTTTTGAAAGGTTAGTGTGAAAGCTGAGGCTTTAGAAGCTAATCTGAGAGAGCTGGACAGACTAAAGGGGTAAAGCTGTGGTCTCTTTAAATAGATCGGAAACAAGGGCTAAATCCCACTGCGCATTGTGGGTAATGTAGGAAACTGTTAACCCATTCAGTCCATTCAGAATTTCATTGCAATACTAATGCCACTGTAGATCACTTGTTACTTATAGACAATAATTAGCAAGTTGCTCAGGGTGGATTTTTCCTTTAATAGGGAAATTCATTCACAAGAGACTAAATCTCCTTTCCCCAAAAATCTAAGAGGTTCTTGTGCAGTGTGTGTTCAGCCAGAGTGGCTGATGGGATGCGCATTTGTGGAGTCCAACAAACCAGGATAATAGAACACATTCATTTGGTAATCACCTCACACAGGTGTAAAAGTGGAATTTACACCAATAAGTGCTGATTCACATTAATGAAATATATCCTCATCAACCGATGACCATGCAGAAAGTACTGCTGCTGACAATTATTTGGATTGCCAACAACCCCGAACCAATCACCCTCCCACCGCAGAACGCCGTCTCATCACTACAAGTCCATCACTTCTGATTGTTAGGCAGAAGCAGTTGAGTAATGCAGTTCACCGAGCCTGTGTTGACATGACATTTTCCTGCATTTCTGAAATTACCTGTGACAAATCTCTTGTGGCTATGAGCGTAGGAGAGGAAACTTTCAGGGGATGAGCCTGAGACAAAACAGAACAACAATCCTGATGAAAGCCCCTCTGCATTCTGCTCAGAAGCTGGATATTACAAGGCAGCTGATAGAGCTGTAGAAAACATGAATGTTATTTATTTTGACCGATGCTAACTATCCTCTTTTTTTTTTTTTAAATCAATGTAGTGCTTACAAGGAATAAGTCTGTTAAAACCTATCATGTCAAATGTTTCTCACATGGAAAGGGTATTGTTTTTTTTTCTTTTAACTTACCCTTAAATCCTGTTCAGTGTTTATATCTGGCAAACAAACCAGTAGGAAGGCAGCAGCATTTACACCCTCACAGTGCATAAAAGTGCGTGTCGCAACATGCTCAGCTAAAAATATGCCGTACTATGAAGTTGTGCAATCTGTAATGATCATATGTAATCATCAAACGATAAAAATAATTCAATTCAGTTCAACACTAAAGCTATGGCTAAATAGAATAATAAATATTGAATAATGATAATAATAATAATAAATACTTAAATGAATGCACAAACAAATAAATAATAAATAATGTATAATACATAACAAAGTAGCATCGCCACACAATAATTATATATCTTTCCTAGATTGCCATGAGGCAGTAACACTTTGTTTGAGCGCAAAAAATATTTTTAGTCGTCGTAACGTTCCATCGAGTGCTTAAAGAGAATAATTTCTCCATCAGCAAAGACCAATATTCTACTTATTAAACTTATACATCTTTTAACACCCACTGTAGTAAAGGTCTACTCTATTGTTATTCAACTGAGTAAAGAATGATTATCACTTCTGCTCATCTACCTAACACTTTTATATTACAATACGATTAAATAATAGCAGATCGCTTGGCGTAATCATTTTCGTCAGTGTCAGGAAACACTTCACTTCTATTGTACAACACTGTACCTAAACAGATTAATGGCACAAATCAGTGACAGAATGGACTGAACACAAACACAGTGCAAAACCAATATGTAACACGAGTTTGCTTGTAGATTACTAAACTGATTAGCTAAGCATTTGTGCATAAGAAAAACCATGGGTGTGATTTGTTCCCAGTTCCCGTTAGCGATTAATTAAGGATGTAAATCTGTGTCTGTTAGCTAACACAGCAAACGATTATTCACTTTAGGTTTTTATCAGCGACTGTAGTAGTGAGTGTGATGTGTGATGATCAGGGAACATTATGAGCAGAATACCGGCTGTACCGCCTTCAGTCCGTAGTGTAGTGTTGATTGTGGGACGTGTTTACGGTTCCCAGTCTTCGTCGTGGTGCTGTGAGGCAATGATCACCACCACCGTGAGGATGGTGCAGAGTACGATGGAGGCAATGCCAACCGCCAGGCTGATGAAAGAGAAGTTACGTGCCTCACGTGATGCAATCTCTGCTGACACCATGTCGCCACGAGCAACAGCTGTACGTACCTATCGCAGAAGAAACAGCATCTTTAGAGGATGACAAAAATTCTATTATACTAGATTGATAGGTGCTCAGTGGAGTTTTTTTCTGAATAGCAAACTTGTCATCAGTGTTTAGGTGACAAAAACACAAGAAGAGAAATGTACACCGATCAGCCATAACATTCTGAGCAGTGACAGGTGAAGTGAATAACAATGATCATCTCATCATCATGGCACCTGTTAGTGGGTGGGATATATTCGGCAGCAAGTGAACATTTTGTCCTCAAAGTTGATGTGTTAGAAGCAGGAAAAATGGGCAAGTGTAAGGATTTGAGCGAATTTGGTGAAGAAATTGAAATTGTGATGGCTAGACAACTGGATCAGAGCATCTCCAAAACTGCAGCTCTTGTGGGGTGTTCCCGGTCTGCAGTGGTCAGTATCTATCAAAAGTGGTGCAAGGAAGGAACAGTGGTGAACCGGCGACAGGGTCATGGGCAGCCAAGGCTTATTGATGCACGTGGGGAGTGAAGGCTGACCCGTGTGATCCGATCCAACAGACAAGCTACTGTTGCTCAAATTACTGAAGAAGTTAATGCTGGTTCTGATAGAAAGGTGTCAGAATACACAGTGCATGATGGGTCAGGGCTGTTTTGACAGCAAAGGTGGGACCAACACAATATTAGGCAGGTGGTCATAATGTTATGCCTGCTTGGTGTATTATTTATTATTATTTATACATTTTGTTTAACTGAACTGAAATTAACACCATACACTTCTTATAGATTTAGAGTAATGCAATCATGGTCAATCTGGTAGGCCATGTATAAAGATCTTAGCATTAATGGCTAATTTAGCAGTTAACCTGCCTCAGGGGTGTCTTAGCGGTCATCTGAATGGCTTGTAGGGTAAAGAAAGGATTTTACTTCACACTCAAATTGCCTTCATGAATTACTGAAATGTGACCGGTTTATTCCAGTACTCATTTACACTTTAAACATTTTATAGTTACATCTTCAGGGATGCTCTTTAAATTTAAGCTACAGTTACTGCTGATTCTTTCCTGAAAACAAACGTGTTATTTAGGTAAAACTGGAGAGTTAAAGTTTACTGTTAAATAAATTCAATTTATGAGATTTATTATTTGTCAATTACATAATTGCATTCATTCATTGTCTGCTGCTTATCCTATCTATCCTCGGGTCACGGGGAGCCTGTGCCTATCTCAGGCGTCATTGGGCATCAAGGCAGGATACACCCTGGACGGAGTGCCAACCCATCGCAGGGCACACACACACACTCTCATTCACTCACGCAATCACACACTACGGACAATTTAGAGATGCCAATCAACCTACAATGCATGTCTTTGGACCGGGGGAGGAAACCAGAGTACCCAGAGGAAACCCCTGAGGCACGGGGAGAACATGCAAACTCCATACACACATGGCGGAGGCAGGAATCGAACCCCCAACCCTGGAGGTGTGAGGCAAACGTGCTAACCACCAAGCTACCGTGCCCCCCTCAATTACATAATTTCTTAAATGTAATTTATGAATTAGTGTACTGATTAATCCATTATAAAATAACTGTTAGTTGCCTGCGATCATGGAACAATAATCGATTTCATGTCATAAAATAATATTCAAAGCACAATATATAGTTTTGGTGAACATTTCAAAATACTGCATCTGCTCGTGCATTTAATTTGTGGAGCAGTTTTGTAAAGAGTTGTGCTTATCTAAGAGCCAGCGAACACATGTTCAACACAGACACTGAAAGAATACTCTAACTGATAATAAATGATGACTGAATTCTGAATGTTATGCCTCCAAGAGAGTTTTTAAGAATTTATTTAGACAATAAGGTCGGGTAATGACAATCAGTAATTTTAGGAAAAGTCGACATACATAACTCTATACAGTCATACAGCTTGATGTATGATAAAGGTTCAGCCTGATGAGTCATTAATGTTCAAATTAATTCAGGACATTTGCATGGCCGGCTCACCTGCACGGCTTTGATGATGGCGATGATGCCCGTGGGCCAGAAGCAGCAGATGGTTGTGAGCACAGCAATGGGAAGGTAGTCGTGAGGGGGCCGCCGCGGCTCCATTAGAGCGACCCCGGGGGGCATTTGCATTGGCACCTGCCCTGGCGCAACACCTGCATGAGGTGTACCATTAGGCATGTAAGGCTGTCCCTGGGAGAAAGAGACAGAGGGATGAATGTTTCAAATGATGTTGACAGAGATACTGTGGGGTATGAAAGTCAACATCTAATAGCTTAGCATTGTTTGTTACTTCAACTGATTTTCTTCAGGATCTTTTGGAAATTTAAAAACTGCTATGTTATTGTCCTCTATGCGTTATAAATGAACTTTCTTACTGCTTTCAGTAAACTATTTTGTTATACCAGTCAAGAACAGTGTATGAAACTCTCTTTGGCCCTGACTCACCCCTGTTCCGATGGGATACACGGGTACATAAGCAGTGCAAGGCTGCAGTTGGAGTGGATATCCGAGCTGCAGGTAACCCATGGGAGGATGAGGTACTGAGCCGCCGGGCCCGTGCGTCTGGACCGTGTAACCATTAGGGGCTGCCTGAGGTGGTGGGTTTCCAGAAGGGAACTGCGTCTCCTGTAAATACCCCTCAGAGCTAGGCGGAGGAGGAGGAGGAGGGTAATTAGGCTGAGGGCCGCAGCCAGGTGGAGGAGGATGTGGGGGCATGCTGGGGTCCTGCGACGGCAGGTAAGGTGGAGGAGCCATTTGGTTCAACGGCTGAGCCATGGGCTGCCTTCCTGCTGCCTCCTCAAGACCTGCCGTCAGATGAACACAGGAAGTAATTAGGATGTTTATATCAGTACAAAATGTTTCAATATCTGGTTATAAAACGCTTTTTTTCAAAATGGATTTTCTATCAATAAAATCGTCAGTGTAAAAGAGCGCTCTACAATATAATCCCGACTGTTAAATTCTACTGCTTTGTCTTGTAAAGGCCAGACTCTGAAGCAGAATTGAAGTGTCATTAATTTCCCATGTGCTGAAACTCTTTCTACCAGAGGTCAGCATTGTGGTCAGTGTGGTTTAACAAAGGTCCTGGTTTGACTTTATTTCTGATATCTTTTTGTGGTTTTGAATCTGCTAATAGAAACCTCAAACCTGATATTTGTTTCTTAAATAACATTAACATCAACCTTAGTGATCATATTAGTTTAATTTTTATACTCTTAACAAAAAATTATTCAATATTATACCCAAAAAGTGTCCTTTTCTTGAAACAACACCAGAACCTTTTTTGAATTAAAAAAATTCTTAATAAACCTTATGGTTTATTTTATATACACTTCTTTATAAAATGGGCATTCTCCATTTGGCTACCAGGACTATTAATAACCTTACAGACCAAAGTTCATTTCTGCCACTTTCTGGAATAATGCAGTGTCTTTGTGCTCCTAAGATTTTTATATACGCATGTAATTGTACAGATGCTTCGTGGTACATTTAGGCCATGTCCACACTCATACGCTTTCGCTTAAAAATGCATATTTTTCTATCTATTTTGGTTTTCCGTTCACACTGAGATGGCATTTTTACGAAAACGTATCTTTTTGAAAACGCTCTCCAAAGTGAATAAATTTAAAAACGACTGAAAACCGAGGCTTTCGAAAACGATGATGCATTTTTAGTCACGTGACGCAGTCACGTGACCTAATTCAGCTAACTTCCTCGACATATTGCCGTGATGTTTCAAAGACCCAAAAGGTAAATAAATGCCAGACAGAAATGACGCAGATCAAACCGTCTTGCCTTTTACTCATGCGCAGTTCAGGGACGTAAGCGTTTTCAGATGTTTCAGTGTGGACGACCAAATTTTGCAAAGCGATAATGTGGATGCGAAGCGTTTTTAGACAAAAACAACGTTTTCAAATTTATCCGGATTAGTGTAGATGTAGCCTTAATCGTTTGGACGAATCAGATCCGTGGAGGTGTACAATAATATTGTTTTTCTGAGGCTCATGGATATTCCCAAAGTAACAGGACCAAAAGACATTGGCCCTTAAATGTTCATTCATTCATTGTCTACCGCTTATCCGATCTACTCTCGGGTCACGGGGAACCTGTGCCTATCTCAGGCGTCATTGGGCATCAAAGCAGGATACACCCTGGACGGAGTGCCAACCCATCGCAGGGCACACACACACACTCTCATTCACTCATGCAATCACACACTACAGACAATTTAGAGATGCCAATCAACCTACAATGCATGTCTTTGGACCAGGAGAGGAAACCGGAGTACCCGGAGGAAACCCCCGAGGCACGGGGAGAACATGCAAACTCCACACACACGGCGGAGGCGGGAATCGAACCCCCAACCCTGGAGGTGTGAGGCAAACGTGCTAACCACCAAGCCACCGTGCCCCCCACCCTTAAATATGCCCCTCCCAATTAACTCCTGATTATTACAAGTGACCAATCAGAAGCATCTAAATGTCATTATATCAATTTCAATCTTCCAGACTGGAAAAAGAGACAGTCTCCATAGTGCATGTAAATGTTCGTACACATGGAATTCTGATCTTGTAAATTAAACCTGAAATAAATCTGCTAAAATTACCTCTTGTATGAATTAAATCAGCTTGGCAAAAGAAATGAAGATTGAATATCTTTAGATAAAAAAAGATGATTTGCAGAACATCTGGCCTCAACTCTATACTTCCAAGCTAATTAAGGCAAATTAAATGACAACCTGAATAAAATGCATACTACCTGACTTAAAATATGACCAAAGTTAGCTAGCATGCTAGATTACTAGCTCCTGATCTTTTGTTTGTTAGGAGCTCATTACTCCCCTATTAAACACCATTCTAACTACACCACCAGTAAAAATGTCCCCCTGTTACATTGTGCCACACTACACATGGAAACAACACTTTAATGTGCTTCAGGGAGTTGTTTTCCTTTAGCTGAAATGGTTTTTTTTGTGCCATCTCCTCTGATTGTGTTGCCTTACTCACATGAACAGTTCTTAATGTTTCTTGGCATGCCTAACACTGATTTTCTTCCACTAGACTTTAAAGCTCACTGTTTTCCCCCTGATGCTTGTTTGACTATGATCAGTTGTACCACAAAACTCTGGCCTGAAATCAACTGGGTTTAATGCATACTTATCCTGGCGGTTCATCTGATATTGATCGAAAGGCTTTGGAAGCTCGCTGCATACAACATTACTAATCATTATGAACACTGAACTGGACAGTGTAGGACACTGATGGTGATCAGATGGTGTATGAGAGTGAGAGAGATTAACCCTCATTTTGTAACCCTCTCCATCATCAGCACTTCAGTAATGCTAACCAAAGTGATGCAAAATCATCAGTACTACTTTTTCATTCGTATTCGTGGACACAAAAACCAATACCAGTGAGTGACCTCTTAATATTAATCAGTCAGAAGCATCAAGGAATATTTTATTTTTTATATTTCCGTGGTTTATAAAGTGGCACACTATATTTGGACACCCCTCCAAATCATTGAATTCAGGTGTTGGTTTTCACCTTTGGTTGGGCTCGGCCCCTTAGTTCCAGTGAAAGGGACCTTAATGCTTCAGCATACCAAGACATGTCAGACAATTTCATGCTTCGTGGGAACAGTTTGGGGATGACCCCTTCGTTTTCCAACATGACTGCACACCAGTGCACAAAGCAAGGTCCATAAAGACATGGATGAGCGAGTTTGGTGTGGAGGAACTTGACTGACCTGCACAGAGTCCTGACCTCAACCTGATCGAACACCTTTGGGATGAATTAGAGCGGAGACTGTGAGCCAGGCCAAAACTGGGACGTCAGCCTTTATATGCACATGAATGTAATATGGAGTTGGCCCACCCTTTGCAGCTAAACAGCGTCAACTCTTCTGGGAAGGCTTTCCACAAGGAGTGCATTTCACTAGAAGCGCATTTGTGAGGTCAGGCACTGATGTTGGACGAGAAGGTCTGGTTCGAAGCATGAAATTGTCTGACATGTCTTGGTATGCTGAAGCATTAAGAGTTCCTTTCACTGGAACTAAGGGGTCAAGCCCAACCCCTGAATTCAATGATTAGGAGGGGTGTCCCAAAACTTTTGGCAATATAGTCTATTTTCACAGTTTGCTGAGTTTAATGATTCCCATCATTAAATCCTGAAAAACATCGATCCTTTTAAACTAAACTTACATCACTTAGTGTCATTATAAGATCGGATGCTTGGGGAACTATCACAGTAACATTAACAACGCATCCCTAATCAGAACAAAAAATGTCATCAACCCTGAGATCATGACACAGAAACACGATCAGATCTGCAATGTTACGAGGGTCCTAACAAACCGGTGGAGCATCTCTAAGCCGTCTGAGCAAAGAGAAAATGTTAGACTGGAAAAAATCTCGGCTTTATAGAGAGACAAGCATGAGAGGTTTCTCCATCACGCCATCACTCTTAAAAAAAAAAAAAAAACCCCACAACAACAACAAAAAAAACATCTTCATCCTGTTAACAGGAAATGAGGAAGAACAGACACCTCATCATGTGATGCACAACAGACACTGCTGCAAAATGGGAAGAAACACACCACAGCCTGGATTATTTTATTTTTTTCAGTTTAACTGCAATATATTTCTGGAGAAAAAAAGTGATATCTTTATCTGTGAGATAACTCCACAGCTTTAAAGATGAAATCAATGCAGATAGAGAGGATGTGTTGCAAGATATCATCACATCAGGCTCCTATGTCCATTTATTATATGTATCTATTCAACATTATTTATTATTATTATTTTTATAATAATAATAATTATTATTATTATGTAATATTGCATGTAAAATATTAATAAATGCAATAGTATGTCCATATAAAATGCATATTAATATAATTCTTAATTTCTGTTGCTTTTCTCCAATTCATGATGAGCAGAAAACCCATAAAATATATCAGTTATATAATAATAAATTAACACAAAAGGATGTTTTTCCGTGTGGGTAGATTCTTAGAAAACTCTGAAGATTTCTCTTTAAAACCGTACATGCAAAATAAACAAACAAACAAACAAATAAATAAAGGTTTAACGTCAAAAGCGACAAACCTACAGAATTTACATTCGGTATCTGTTATCAACCATTGTCCGCATTCCAAACGGCTACAGATTCGAGACGTAGTGCACTGCGTAGAGTGCCCAAGCGCGTTACTGAGCACTCTATGCAGTGCGGCTGTGTAGGGAGCAAATAGCAATTTGGGATTCGGCCGCAGTGAGGCGATTTTATTTTGCTTATTCTTTGGTGTTTTGTTTTTATTTTATTTTATTTTTTTAAGCCACTTTGGGATATTTAGTTTAAATTAGGTATATCTTAAGAATAAGCTCAAATTTATATCATGTTTTTAATTCCCATTGTCATGTTAGAGCCTTTTAAAGTAAAAAATAAAATATGACCTGTACACATCATGAGGCTGTAATAAGAGAGAGAGCGTTACCTACCTTTAAAAATTAATATTAATTAGAGTATAGCTTATTATAATCCATTTTCTTATTTTTGGCTTTATGAGGTAAAAAAAAATCATTAATTATCAATGGCATGTATAAATAAATCAGAATAATCAATCAACCTTACCGTGTTTTGCCGACGACATGATCAATATATGAGGCGACGGAGTCTTCAGTTGGAAATACGCCAGCAGCGTGTGCCCTTTGTTTAAATTTAAAAAAAAAAACAAAAAAAAAACCGTTAACCGAAACGTTAAAACGGCAGCGAAGTCCTTCAGGCTCTCAGAGCATCTTCACACCAAATAAATATGATCTCCGCTTTGATAGTCCCCGGTTTTATGGTGTAATACGAAATCTTTGTAGGTGCCAAGTGTATTTCACTGGATTTTCCCCCCGCGATATACAATACTGAAGCAGTGAGCTACGTGTAGAGGAAAATGGGCTCCTGTCAGCGCATCGCATCACACTGAATTAATCACACACACCGTGTGGCTGTCTTAAAGAGACAGATTGGAGAGTCAAAAAAACCCCACTGATCTTCTGTCAAGTACAAACTAGATATGAAGAACCCATCAAAATCACTTTAAATATACAACTCATGAGTGCCCATCATTACTCTTGTACTGTATACACTATATTGCCAAAGGTTTTGGGACACCCCTCCAAATCATTGAATTTAGGTGATGTTTTTCAGGGGTTGGGCTCGACCCCTTCGTTCCAGTGAAAGGAACTCTTAATGCTTCAGCATACCAAGACATTTTGGATATGATTTCATGCTCCCAACTTTGTGGAAGTTTCGGGATGGGCCCTTCCTGTTCCGACATGACTGCGCACCAGTGCACAAAGCAAGGTCCATAAGGACATGGATGAGCGAGTTTGGTGTGGAGGAACTTGACTGGCCTGCACAGAGTCCTGACCTCAACCTGATCGAGTGAAGACTAGAGCTGAGACTGCGAGCCAAACCTTCTCGTCCAACATCCGTGCCTGACCTCACAAATGCGCTTCTAGATGAATGGCCAAAATTCCCATAAACACACTCCTAAACCTTGTGGATAGCCTTCCCAGAAGAGTTGAAGCTGTTATAGCTGGAAAGGGCGGGACAACTCCATATTACATTCATGTGCATGTAAAGGCAGACGTGCCAGTTTTGGTCTGGCTCACAGTCTCTGCTCTAATTCATCCCAAAAGTCTTCTATGGGGTTGAGGTCAGGACTTTGTGCAGGCCAGTCAAGTTCCTCCACACCAAACACTGTGTGCATAATGGACACAAAGATATATTGTAATTTGGAGGAATTAACAAATACGCCTGTCTTCTATCTATACTCATTAGACATTTTATTACTCTGCTGAAGAAACCAGCTTGGTCTCTGACAAGCTGCCAGCTGCCAAAACCCAGGCTAAACTGGTCAAGCTTGTAGACCATCTTTGCCAGCTATTTTCCAGCTTCCTAACTCATTCATTAATTTTTAGTACAGAAGGAACATAGTGGGAATATGGCCTGGGTGTGATAGCAGTCTATTCCAGGGCATCATAGAGAAGGTTTATGAATATAAGCTGGTTAATCTTGCTTGATATCATCACTATGTGGAGTGTGACGGTGAACCAGGTATGAAAGTAAACTGTGATGAGAAATTCAGACATAAATCTAAGCATAACATTATGCTACACTGCAGCAGGTGAGTTGAATTCCAGAGATTCTGTGATGATCTGCTACATGATCTGAGAAAATGCTATTTTAGAAAGCTAAGAGCAATTTCGACTGCACTGTTATATGGCAGTAGATATCATTTGCAGGATTATCATGCTTTGAGTTGATCAGTACACTCCCACCCTTAATCACTACTTCTCTCTCATTTTTAACAAGACTTTTTGAATTCATTTTACAAGACAATAATTTAATATACACTTGGAGTCCTAATTCCCAGGTTAGATTAAGTGGATTTTATTACTGTACAATAAATTACAGGGCAGGATTTGGTCTTTGATTTCCAATTCATCAGAAATGACCGCTTTCTTAACAATGCAAACAAGCGTACTCCTTCACACACACACAAATGTAAACATGTTTGTACCCACTCCAGAGCTGTAATCATGTGGATTTAGTATCTTCAGCCATCTTCTGTGATCCGTAGCGCCACCTTTTAATCAGTAGACGGAAAACGGCCATTTCTCCTTCAACAACCATGCATACTGATCTTCAGTGCTTTTGCTGTTATACATCAATTAATTAGCAGATTCATGCAATCGTTAATTGGCACTTAATGTTTACTTGTCCATTTTTACACACTAGCACACGCACAGGCATCCTTAAGTCCCGCTCTCTCTCTCGCTCAATGGGTGTAAAGAGATGCCGTGAACACGATGTCTCTGCGAATGGCCAGCGATGCCCTCTCCATCTTGCTGCCCAAAACCGAATCTCCTACAATACGGGCCGCTTGTCTAACCTCCTTCAGAACTTCGTCCAATCTCTGAATGCAGCGCACCACCGTTCCCTCCTGTACGTCTGTCAGCTGGACAATCTCAGCAAACGGCTGCCACACACACACACACACGCACACGCACACACACACACATCATGCTTTGATTTACTGCTGTAAAGTCATGCACTGTTAATTTTAACATTTTCCAGTCTGATTTCTCCACAAGTGTGATAAGGTAATGCAATATGAAACAGTACACACATGAAAATATACTAGAAGTGAAAAATAAGAGACAATGTGCCATATGACATACTGTTGTAGGAAAATAATCGATTGGGTCTTAAGATACTGGCACTTCACATCGTCATATTGACAAACAGATTAAAATGTGTTTGTATTCACAGCATATAAAAATGTTGAATCTAATCAGTGATAGGTTGGTAGGTATAGGATAGAGGTACGTTTTCTTTAAGGAGATTTAAGGGAGTCTCCTCCACGTGAATGTTTAGGAAAAAGGATTTTTTGTCTTATTAACCTTAGGTGTATGTGTGTGTGTGAGAGAGAGAGAGAGAGAGAGAGAGAGAGAGAGAGAGAGAGAGAGAGAGAGAGAGAGAGATAGAATGACTGTTTGTAGCTGCTATACTCTAAGTGATAACAGGACCTGATGTCCTTTACGGATGTTCCACAACATTAAATCTAACGTGGCTTCTGTTATAAGAAAATCACTTTGGGATGTGCTCGGACACTCCAGTGTGTTAACAGTCCCTCCGCTTCAATACACCAACGAATCACTGATTATTTTGCAATAACGGCACTCCGCTAAGGGTTTTATCCCTTATTAAAATCACACTGTTAAATTCCTATAAAGCACGCTTGCAAAAATCTTTAAAGAAATGAGGCCAGTGTGGCTCATTGAGGATTTTGGGTCAGTGCTTACCATTCCTCTGGCCCAGCAGTACACCACCTCAGTCAGGCCAAACTTAAACTGGGACACAAAGTCTTCAGCGGTCTGAGCGAGGCCGCAGTCACGCTGTAGATCCCCGATACGCTGGGCCACGCACAGCACCCGATCGATCGCCTGTTTGAGAGGAAACAAGTCAAGCAGCCAGGATGTTATCACTCAAGTGATAAAAAAAAAAAAAAAAGAAAATCTGAAGGTCAGAAAACTTCCAGGTCTCTACTGGATTCTCCTCTGCTCCTCCTGCATGCTTGAAATCACACACACTCTCAACGCTTGGCTTTCATCACTATTTCAGGTGCTCTTTAAATCTTGTTCATGTTCCAGAGCTGTTTAACAACATACACTGACACAGAGCAACTGTGTGTGTGTGTGTGTGTGTAGCTCAGCAGGTGTGTTGCCCTTCCTGGAGGCTTGGAGCAGAAGCAGTTTGTTCCAGTAAGTGCACTCTGGCAGTGAGTCAGTAAGTACTCTGGTTAGACACACTGTCAGTGCAATGGAAACAAAAATCATTATACCTTTTCACATGAGAAGCCAGCGACCATAGTGAAGATAATGTTCCCATTCATATTATAAATTAAAATCGCTGTCAGTTTGCATTACTACAGTTTTTATGCTATAACAAGAGGAATGAGAGGCCACGCTGCAGATTGCCAATGTATCTGAATAACAGTGAACTAATAATAAAAGATTTGCACATATGGCTTCAATCTTTACCAATTTATGAGTAAGCTGTTTAGAATGTTTTGTCTAACCCAATGGGGTCTGTATCATGTGAGCTACCTGACATGCCAAAACACTACTATGTTAATTAAAATGTTATTTTTCTTTGTCCTGTGAGCATCAAAATGACGGTCTGGTTCCACCTGCATCAGTAAAAACCACCTGCTTGCGTGAGTGTTTTTGTTGTCGCAGTCCTGATCCACACCTTTAAAGAATATCCTGACACTCCTTTACCTTTTTCTTTTATCACTTTGAACATTTCTTTCAAAATAAAATGGCGATAATGTAGTGGTCTGCAATGTTTATCTCTTCATTTACAAACTTTTCGTTATCTATAAATGTATTAAATGGGAAAGAAACCTCCAGAAGGATGTAGTCACGGGTCATCACTATAGTTTTATAGCAAATTTAGGTATATTAGAAGTGTTGCAGGCATGCACACATGCGCGCGCACACACACACACACACGGTGCTGTGCAATACCTCTTGGATTGTGTTGGGGATGTGCGGTTCTATCTGAGTGTTCTGCGTGAAGACGAGGCAGGACAGCAGGGCGGCGCTCTCCTCCGGCGCCAAAGGACTCAGCGTGTTCTCAAACAGCAGCTCTGTAAGCAGGAGCTCATGACTGCTGATCTGACACGCTACTCGACCCTTCAGCTGCACTGCTCCGTTACCGTCGATGTAGTTCAAAGCCTCCAGGACCTGAAATACATTCACATCACACACTCGTTATACACCGATCAGGTATGACATTCTGAGCAGTGACAGGTGAAGTGAATAACACTGATTATCTCCTCATCATGGCACCTGTTAGTGGGTGGGATATATTAGGCAGCAAGTGAACATTTTGTCCTCAAAGTTGATGTGTTAGAAGCAGGAAAAATGGGCAAGCCTAAGGATTTGAGCGAGTTTGATGAAGGGCCAAATTGTGATGGCTAGACCACTGGATCAGAGCATCTCCAAAACTGCAGCTCTTGTGGGGTGTTCCCGGTCTGCAGTGGTCAGTATCTATCAAAAGTGCTCCAAGGAAGGAACAGTGGCTCATTGATGCACGTGGGGAGTGAAGGCTGACCCGTGTGATCCGATCCAACAGATGAGCTACTGTTGCTCAAATTGCTGAAGAAGTTAATGCTGGTTCTGATAGAAAGGTGTCAGAATACACAGTGCATGACAGGTCAGGGCTGTTTTGGAAGTAAAAGGGGAACCAATACAATATTAGGCATAATATTGTGCCTGATTGGTGTATAATGTTATATTGTGCTAGTGAATTTTCTGGAAATACACAACGAGTAATCAGCCAGCATATCAGAGACCATCACTTGTTTCAATAATTATGACAAAAAATTTCTATTTTTCACCACCTTCTTGTCTGTTCTGTGACTGACACTTCACTACCATTCTTACCACACTTAAGTAAAGCAATTCTTTCAACTATTGTGCATTTTAATTCTTCATAAATTGCTTTTCAGATCTGGAAACACAATTTCAGGAGAGAGATCAAAAACGAGAAGGTGGTGAGGGAACCAAGTTAAACGTTCAACATGAAATGCAAATATAAACTAATAAAACAACATGTCCAATTGTTAGCACTGGCCGAGGCATACATGTCAGAGCACATCACACTACTGTCACTGATTACCTTTTTAAAATGAATGTCTTTCAATAGGAGGATATATATTTTCTGTAACAGGTTTACTACGTGCCACTTTTGTCTTTAAGGAGCGAACAGGAAAAAAGCAGTAATAGCCGGGGTCGTGTAATGGACACTGACCTTAATCCTCTGGTGGTATTCTGGCAGCAGAGTCAGGGACTGATCTGAGATCAGGAACAGCAGTTTATCCAACTCTTCCTGCAGTTTCATCCGCTCCTGCACACGTGCAAACTGAAAACATAAAAGGAGCTGCTGTTAGACGATCCGCTCGGTCACTAATCACTTCCCGAAAATGCTTTTCTGACTAGACATCCGAGTAAATTCAAATTAATCTCATTCCTCCAACGCTGGAGCCTGGATGACATTAAATATCAGCTTATGAGACATTAGCTTCTTATGCACCAAGACTGAAGAGATGGCAGCCCGGGGCCAGAAGGATTAGCTATTATTATGGTTCGGTTTTTAATACTGCGCAAAGTTGTACAGCACCTTGAAAGAATGTACTTAGGATTTTCTACAAGCAGCTGTATCAATGGTTGCTTCTGATGGATTTTCATGAATCAGTGTCAGGTGTACAAACAGTCATACATTTTAAGAATGACCAACAATAAGAGAAATGAGATGACTAATTGAACTGAAATCAAAGATTTCAAGTAGAAGAAAAAGAAAAACATTTGGTGCCAGTACCCTGACACTATCTTCCACCAGAACCTCATCTGGTAGACAGGCAAGAATGAGTGAGACAGGTAAAAGGTGAGACAGGTAACCACAGGCACAGGTGAGAGAGGAACAGAGCAAGACACACCTGCTCAGTGAAGGTGGGTGAGTGGGTGCAGTGGAAATCTTTGAGGCTTTCTTGAAGAACTCGCTGCCTCATCACACCTTCGACCACATCCACACCCTTCAGGTGAAGGTCATTCACAGGATCGAGGGTGGCGATGCCGTCCGGATTGGCCTCGGCCAAACGCAGGAGCTCCTGAGTCGCTGTGGAAATGGCTTGACCGGGTGGATCCATTCTGACAGGAAAAAAAGGGGGAAAGTTGACTTTAATGATCTGGATAAGTGAAATAAGTGGGAGCCGATGCAAACAGAAGCTCGCCCACCTGAAACGGGCTTGCTGCCTCTTATTATAGTTATCTATTATCCTCTCTGGAATGACCTTCAGGGTCTTAACTGTGATGGCTGAGATGTCCTGAGGCTTCAGTTTCTGCACTGTGTGACTACAAGGACCTAAATATAAATACATACACACACACACACACACACACACAAAAGCAAGCAATGAGAACAATAAAACCTGTCAGAAAACTTACACTAGCTAATAGGAGGTTTTGCCATGTGTGACACTGACCCTCTGGAATGAAAAGGCTGGTGTTGTGAAGGTGTGTGAACACCCATTTGTTCTGAACGGTTCCTGCTGTTTCTTCGTTCCCTTTCTCACAAATGATGAGGGCAGTGAATGTCCGATTCACAGAGTCAGTGGACACCTGAGGGCAACAGAATAGCATTAAACCATTAAACTTAACCACCAGAGAGTCAAGAACTTTCAAGCTGTGGCAAAACAATTTATGTGTGTATATATACACACACATAAATTGTTTTGCCACAGCTTGAAAGTTCTTGACTCTGGTGGTTAAGTTTAATGGTTTAATGCTCTCTCTCTCTCTCTCTCTCTCATATAGATATATATATATATTATATATATATATATATATATATATATATATATATATATATATATATATATATATATATATATATATATATATATATATATATATATACACACATATACATACATACATACATACATACATACATACATACACATACATATACATACACACATACACATATATATACATACACACATACACATATATATATACACACACACAGACATCGAGCTTTCACATACACACCTGTAAGAGGACAGCCAGGGCATTAAAGTGCTGAGCATTGTTGACCACCACGACACGCCCCACTGACAAGGCCTTCATTCCATTGACTGACTCCATCATTGCTTGCTGAGAGAAGGGAAATTGAAAGCACATTTTTACTCACATACAAAAACCCAAACATTTTCTTTTTGATATATCTTTTTATTTAAATAGTGTTTACTATGATAGTTCCACAGTATAAATGTAGTAGCTTATAGGGTTATAGGTGTTGTACATTATGCAAAGGATGTAGGTCTGGGATGGTGTGTGTGTGTGTGTGTGTGTGTGTGTGTGTGTGTATGTACCTGCAGCACTTCTGTTGTAATGCGTAGCTCTGTCAAAGTGTGGTAATAGGAGAGCAGATCAGATAACGGACCCTCTGTGTCAAGAGGTGGGAGAGAGGAAAGCTCACATTTCAACTCAGATATCCTCCTCTCATTGGCCTGAGACAGCAAGAGAGGGGGGGGGGGGAGCGAAAAAGAGAGAGAGAGGTGAGAGAGTGAGATTGAGAGAGAGTGAGAGAGAGGGGGAGTGAGTGAGAGAGAGAGAGTGTGTGTGTGTGTGTGTGTGTTTTTGTAAGAAGAGGAGAGAAGAGAGAGAGAGAGAGAGAGAGAGAGAGAGAGAGAGAGAGTGTGTATGTGTGTGTGTGTGTGTGAGAGAGAGAGAGAGAGAAAGTAAGTGAGAGAGAGAGAGAGAGAGAGAGAGAGAGAGAGGGAGAGAGAGAGAGAGAGAGAGAGAGAGAGAGATGGATGGAGATGTTAGATGTGATACATTTTTTCTAGGAAATCTGGAAAAAAAAAAACCTCTGAAGGCAGCCAAACCTAATTTGCCTTGGCACAAAGACGCAAAAAACTGAAAAGGTTTAAAAGCTTTTGATATTTTTTTTTCAGGACCTAGAAAACCATCATGAATTTTATACAACCTTATAGTTCTTCCTGAAATTAAACCTTCAATAAACTTCAGGTATGTTACAAAAGAGCTTTGATGAACAGGGGCTGCTGGGAAATGTATCCACCTGTGTGTCTCGGTGGCTCTCAGAGAAGCTCCTACGCATCATGTCTGTGACTCTGAGGGCCTCGACTCGCAGCAGGTTGAGGATCATGGTGTACGTCAACCTGAACTGGGACTGCAGCAACGTCGGCTTTCCCTGTGGAAAAGCGAAAAAATCTTTCGATCAACCGCGTAATGGCGATCACGTTAGACTGCAAATGGGTAAAACGTAAGCCGTGATGCATGTCACGGTAATACAGATATGACTGAAGAGCTGGAAAAAACAAACAAACTCAAAACCCATTAACAGAGTTTTGCATCAGCTTGATGATTGTTTTGAGGAATGTGAAGTGAAATGGGTTTGATGGAGATCACGGCTCTCTTTCCGATCCGCTGTGAGTAATTACATCTTTCAGTCTGTCGGCGAGGCTGTTGCCATGGAGCAGCAGGCCGGCACGAGCCTCTGGAACGATCCGTGACACAGCGCTGATTAACATTCAGAGAAGAGCCAGAGAGGAACCAACACACACATACACAGATTGCACAACCACTTACATTTTAAAGCCCTTCATTATGCAATACAAATGGCACCTGTAAAAAAAAAATGAATTAAAAACAACAACACACTCTTTATGAATGAATCCTGATTGCTATGCCAAGCTTTTTTGTTTCTCCTTTAATTCCACTTTAGAGATCTAACCATATTGCTTAGGGATGAAGAGGCCTGTTCAGAGCAAACAATTAGTGAGCATAATGTATGATCACTTAAATGCATAACTTGGAATGTTTATAGTATTGGCTCTCAGACTACTAAAACGATGGCACAAAAACGTACATCTACCAGAGCCAAACCATTTCAAGCCCCACACACACACACACACACACACACAATTCACTAACGTTCTAATCAATAACCTGATTATACCAATCATCTCATAGATATGTAAATGTATGATATGATACAAAAACAATGCAGTTATAATAAAGAGATGATTCAATACGCTTCAACTCACTAATGATACCATGCCGATATGATTCACTTTTTAAGTTTGAAGTGCTCCCGGATTTTACGCTTTCTCTGGAACATGATAAACTGCTTTGTGGGTTTAACTTAAAAAGTGAGAGAGCTGCAAGGAATTGTTTCTGAGTAAGATTTGTTCTTCCTTACACCACAGCTCAGGAATTTAACAGCAATAATCAAACCAGAATAAGTATCACTTCAAACTGGCTTTCAAGAGCGGAGATTAAAGTCAGCTATAAAATGGAGGTGCACTCAGTGTCAGAACCCACCAGCATCATGGTGTGCAGGTCTGCCATTTCGTGAACTCCAGTCTTGCAGAGGATGATGACCGTGCCTGTAGCATCCAGCCCTCTTCTGCCTGCTCTCCCTGCCATCTGTATGTATTCACCTGCAGGCACACACACACACACACACACAAATCTTTGAGTGTGTATTGAGAACCTATTGAGTGTGTGTTTATTAACTGGGAGCTGAGATCACTCGTGTTAGATCAGTTACAGCAGTAGCATTTACTTTTCATTTGCCAGTTCAGGCAAAATTTGTATGGGACTGAAATGATACAAAGGAGGAGTGACCTTGATGTCTGTCATTACCAGTGAAGGAGGCGTGGCCTCTTTATCTGTCAGTCACAGGGAAAGAGGCGTGGCCTCTGTGTCTGTCAGTAACAGTGAAGGAGGCATGGCCTCTGTGCCGGTCAGTAACAGTGAAGGAGGCATGGCCTGTGTATCTGTCAGTAACAGTGAAGGAGGCATGGCCTCTGTGCCGGTCAGTAACAGTGAAGGAGGCATGGCCTGTGTATCTGTCAGTAACAGTGAAGGAGGCATGGCCTCTGTATCTGTCAGTAACAGACCAGTAACATTCAGTGTGGTCTGTTATTCCATCAACAAGTTTATTTTACAAATTGTTATTCCTGGCTAAATCCGATGAACACCACAATCAGGAACACTGATGAGCATCAATTCAGTCTGTGTTGATTATGGTTATCATAAATTGTAATGAAAAACAGGAACAGATAGGACAGACAAGGAATTCTTACACAAACACACACACAGCTGCAGAAATACTGGCAGCCTTACTGCTGGTGAAAGAAAGTTTATGATAAAATGGCTTTGTAGTTAATTCATCATGCCTCTGACATGAATATCACAGTTCCCTCTCCTAAATATGTGGGATAAACTGAGAAAAACTGTTCACAGGATCTAGAAGAGTGAAGGATCTGGAAAAAAAAATCTGGATTCCTCGTATTCTCATAAAGCATTATAGAAGACTCCGTAGAAGTACTAAACACAGACATGCGTTGTTAAAAATATTACATTTTTACATTGCTGTCTGTTTTTGTAGAACTAATTTACTTCAGTAACGAGGAGTGTTCTTATATTTTCAGTCTGAAATTATGCTGATTTAAAAAAAATATATATATATATAAATCAAACCTCCTACTCCCAATCACTCTTTACCAAGAGTGCCAATAATTATGGAGTTGTCTGTAGGGCCATTACGAGAGAGGCACAAAGAATATTGAAGGACACATTATCAAAAGGTGTGATAGATTCCCCTTCCTGATTTCTTATTTTTTTGCATGTTTGTCACACTTTAATGTTTCAGATAATCAAACACATTTAAATATTAGTCAAAGATAACACAAGTAAACACATCATGCAGTTTTTAAATGAAGGTTTTTATTATTAAGGGAAAACAAAATCCAAAACTATATGGCCCTGTGTGAAAAAGTGTTTGTCCCCTAAGCCTAATAACTGGTTGATCCACCCTTAGCAGCAACAACTGCAATCAAGCGTTTTCCATAACTTACAATGAGTCTGTTACAGCGCTGTGGAGGAATTTTGGCCCACTCATCTTTGCAGAATTGTTGTAATTCAGCTACATTGGAGGGTTTTCGAGCATGAACCACCTTTTTAAGGTCATGCCACAGCATCTCAATCGGATTGAGGTCAGGACTTTGACTCGGCCACTCCAAAGTCTTCATTTTGTTTTTCTTCAGCCATTCAGAGGTGGACTTGCTGGTGTGTTTTGGATCATTGTCCTGCTGCAGAACCCAAGTTCGCTTCAGCTTGAGGTCACAAACAGATGGTCGGACATTCTCCTTCAGGATTTTTTGGTAGACAGCAGAATTCATGGTTCCATTTATCATTATTATTATTATTTAACAGCCCCAGACCATCACACTACCACCACCATATTTTACTGTTGGTATGATGTTCTTTTTCTGAAATGCGGTGTTACTTTTACGCCAGACGTAATGGGACACAGACCTTCCAAAAAGTTCAATTTTTGTCTCGTCAGTCCACAGAGTATTTTCCCAAAAGTCTTGGGGATCATAAAGATGTTTTCTGGCAAAACTGACGAGCCTTTATGTTCTTTTTGCTCAGCAGCGGTTTTTGTCTTGGAACTCTGCCATGCAAACCATTTTTGCCCAGTCTCTTTCTTATGGTGGAGTCATGAACACTCACCTTAACTGAGGCAAGTGAGGCCTGCAGTTCTTTGGATATTGTTGTGGGGTCTTTTGTGACCTCCTGGATGAGTTGTCGCTGCACTCTTGGGGTAATTTTGGTCGGCCGGCCACTCCTGAGAAGGTTCTCCACTGTTCCATGTTTTCGCCATTTGTAGATAATGGCTCTCACTGTGGTTCACGGCAGTCCCAAAGCTTTAGAAATGGCTTTATAACCTTTTCCATGCTGATAGATCTCAATTACTTTCTTTCTCATTTGTTTTTGAGTTTCTTTGGATATCGGCATGATGTCTAGCTTTTGAGGATCTTTTGGTCTACTTCACTTTGTCAGGCAGGTCCTATTTAAGTGAGTTCTTGATTGCGAACAGGTGTGGCAGTAATCAGGCCTGGGTGTGGCTAGAGAAATTGAACTCAGGTGTGATAAACCACAGTTAAGTTATGTTTTAACAGGGGGGTTTTTTTTAATAAAAACCTTCATTTAAAAACTGCATGATGTGTTTACTTGTGTTATCTCTGACTAATATTTAAATGTGTTTGATTATCTGGAACATTAAAGTGTGACAAACATGCAAATAAATAAGAAATCAGGAAGGGGGCCAACACTTTCACACCACTGTGCGCATATATATATATATATATTATATACATTATATACACACACATACCAGGTTGAAGGTTTCTGAATCCAGTTCCGTCGTGTTTGCGGATGCTGTCGAACACTACGGTCCTGGCTGGCATGTTTACACCCATCGCAAAAGTCTCGGTGGCGAAAAGAATCTGCACGAGAGAGAGAGAGAGAGCGAGCGAGCCAGAGAGAGGGAGAGAGAGGGAGAGAGAGAGAGAGAGAGAGAGAGAGAGAGAGAGAGAGAGAGAGAGAGAGAGAGAGAGGGAGAGGGAGAGGGAGAGAGAGAGGGGAGGGGAAAACATCGTAGTGATCATCTGCATGCACTACATTACCAAATTGGGTGTACAAGGAGAGCCTGGTATCCTCCATTTATCACGGTGCTAGTTATAGCTAATCCCCAGTGGGTTTCATAATGCACCAATCAACAAGCATTGTGGAACTGCCTGATATTAAAGTTCCATGTAATAAGGAGATCAGGGAGAAGTAAAACTCATTGAAAAGTTTCATTAAAAACTGCACAATGCCCCCAGCCCGTGCTCGTAATAAGACTGTAAGAAGACCTGCGTACTGGAACCTCATTAACTCTTATATATTATGTCAGGGACGTAACACAAAACGAAACGAGGAGTGCTGATGGGAAAATAATCAACGACATTGAGGTGTGATGCGGTCCTATACGTAGTGAAGTCACCATCATCACCAGGAAGTGGATTTTTTTTTTTTTTTTGTATAACAGCATGTCCTGTAGGGTTTTGTTCCTCGTATACCACAGCAATTTACCAACAGCTTGTCTTTTAATAATTAAAGAACAGCATGTCAATTTTTATCCATTTATAGTTACAATTAATATTGGGGAAGGTCACTGAAATGTTAGAATGTTAATTCCTTAGTCTTGTGCATTAAATTTTATTAATTTTATATTTTGTGGAGCATCCAACATACATACCTGTGTAAACCGTTACTATATACATACTACATACGTTAATAACATTTTAACATTTGAATATTTAACAGTGCTGTTGCTAAAAAGTTATCAATAACAAGTAATCATTACTTGAACGTTTTCGCAACAGCACTACTAAATATTCACATTTTAAAATGTTAATGCATTTACGTTAAGTTTAATCATGATTACGATAATTTGAGCTTAAAGTGCTAAAACACAATCAAATGATGTGATGTCATTTTTTAATTATTAAAAATAAAAACGAATTCTTTTTGTCAACACACTTTTTGAATTTCTCACACACACGAGATGACACAAAGACACGATGTTCCTCTAACGTATTTAAATTGCTTGATGCTGTTATACAATGTACAATAAACACTGGATACAGTAAACAACAGACAGTAAAGGTGTGAAGACGTACTTTTACAAGGCCTTTAGAGAAAAGCATTTCGATGACCTCCTTCAGGATGGGCAGGATGCCGCTGTGGTGCACGGCGATGCCTCTCTTCAGCAAGTCCCTCATTACCAGTATCTGGGAACCAAAAAGTTACACATATGGCAAGTTGTCTGGATCATAATCTACTGCTCTGACAAAAATCATAGAGTCAGAGTCCATTTTTGTCAATATAACACTTTTCCCCCCTATAAGTAATGACTAAAGGAGGATGTTAATGTAAGTTTTGAATATAAACATATGTGAATGTACCCCATCACTATTTCTTCTTTACACCAGGCTGCTTGCCTGTTTTTCTTCCCACCTGCTTTGTTATTGCTCTTAAGTAATCCATATCTCCAGTGAGGTCCATTAAACCAAGCACTGGCTGTAAAAACATGTAAGGTTAATTACTCGGATTCAGACACGCACCTCTGAGCAAGTTAGCGCTCTGCATGCCTTGACTGATCCTAAGGTAAGAGGATATGAGGCATAAAGTGGAAAAAATACTCAGCAGGGGTAATCTCTGAATATATAGTCTCATGTAACCAGACCTTGAGACTGACAGCAGAAGATCTGGACTCCTTAGCATCTTTTAATGGCCAAGGACCGCCCAAGAGGTCATCTGACTGACATGTAAAGCAACCAATCACAGTTCAGTTTGGTTCAGGGTCATGTTTAGGGGCGTGAAAATGTAATGTCCGTACAAAACCAGACTGGTGTACAACCGTGGATCGTTCATTTAAGAAAGTCGTGCAAATTAATGAGTCTGTGAACTTAACATTATTTGGAAAATCCAGTGTTTAGCTGATCCTCATAAGTGCTCACTGTCAAAGTTGTAAACATGATGACTTCCTTCTTCCACGAGGGAAAGCAGAGAGTCATTAAACGTTTTTTTCCCCACAGACCACGTGATTTTTTTTAAATCACCGGCACACGATTTGCATGCAATTTGTATTCGGGTCACAGCAGTTAGACTACAGCAGGAATGTTTTTTTTTTTATCCAGGTAGAAGCATCAAACCACTAGATACAACATCTTCCAAAAAAGAGAAAATGTAGCAAGAGAGACAACCAAGTATTCAGTGTGTCTTTGTGTGTTATGGCAATGAAACAACACCATTAAGGATCAAGTTGTACCTGAGGGAGCTGCCGATCTCCTCCTCTCAGTCTGCTCAGGCTCTTGTGAAAGAAGGAGTGGATCTCGTTCTTCTCCACTGAACTGGTCAGGTCCAGAGAGGTGAGCGAGCGAGCATTGTCATCACAGCGTGTACGCGAGAAGGTGAACGCCACCACCGGAGTCTGCTGCCTCTCTGACAGGAAGTTGAGCAGCGTCTGCCACACAGCCCGGTCCTGACACACACACACTTTTACTTCATCTAGCATTCATCAGATCCTCCATTGAGACAATACATACAAAAGGTACTTGAACACAAGCGCCCCCTAGTGGAGAATATAATATGTGAATCTCAGAGTTTAGTGGTTAAGGTGTTGGACTATTGATCGGAAGGTTGTGAGTTTGAATCCCATGTCCACCAAGCTGTTACTGCTGCGCCCTTGAGCAATGCCCTTAACTCATGGTTGCTCAGTTGTATAAAAAAATGCGATAACAGACACTCTGGATAAGTCATGATCAAATCAGTCATGATGCACATGTTTAATAAGAAAAGAGAATGGCTTAAAAAATGTTACTGGTTTGCCATTCAGCTCACTTCAGATGAACTTTATTTGCATTTAAATTTATGGCTTAAAAAAACGGCTTCATCTATTGTAAAAGTGAATATCTTTTTAAATGTGTAAATCACTTTATTGTTGTTATTGTGCTTATTATTATTATTATATTATTATTATTATTATATTATTATTATTATTAAGAATAAGCATACAGACCTGAGTTGGTGTGGTGCTTTGTGACACCTTCTTCGTACCAAAAGACTGGGCATGTTTACTGGTGCGCTCCTTTTTGGCCTCCACAGCTGCATAGTACCTAAACACACACACACAAAACACAGCTTCTTACCATGTGACAATAAATCACTCAGTAATCTGTCTGCGTAGAGGACATGTTAATATTCTCTGTTGAGAATCATGTACAAGGTATCTAGCACAAGTTTTTATCCCATTAGTGCTACTGTAGTTTAGTTTCTTAGCTGTGCTGTCTATCTGAACATCTTTACGAATTAAAACCCTTCACAGCTGTGGGGGTTACAGTGTACTGTTAAGCCTAATCTACCATAACTACTAGAGCAACATGTCTGGGGTAGCAGGCCTAAAACGTTTAACATGGAATACAATATAAACACGGAACCCAGAACTCAAATCATCACCACTACATGTTTGTTTTCACACAGATTAAATGTTGATCAATTACTTAAATTTCATGTTTTATTCTGTCTTCTCCTACTCTAAAAGCCAATCCATCTGATGAAGACGAGTATCTTGGCTTTACCCTTTGGTGAGGAAATTTCCACAAGCATCCACCAACAGGAAGAGCTCTTTCTGAGTCTTGGTGCTGTTTCCTGTGTAGAGATAGTGCTCCAGTGGAACCGGTCTCTTCACTGTACTGATCACGTAGATCGGCCTCTTCTTGATTCGCCTGCGAGAGGAGGAGAAAAAGAGAAACCGAGATGTGAGAGCAATCAAAAAGATTGATTTAGTCTAAGTGAAACTGATTAAGTCTAAGAGAAGTGTAAGAGGAAACAAAAAGAATGACTAATAAATTAATTTACTATCATTTTAAAGGTTCTGTAATTTACTTTTTTTGTTTTTTTATCCTAAACCACCAGGAGGCCATACTCTATAATTTAGTATTCAATTAAATTCATTTTTTTTTTTACATAATATCCAATCGCTATATCCTTTATAAGACCCACTCTCCTAACACAGCTTCTATAAAAGTGCTAGAGGAAAAGCACTCGATGATGATGACATACCCGACCCATTCGCTGAACTCCACTGCATTGGGCACTGTAGCACTGAGCAATATAATGCTAACATGTTCAGGCAGCATGATGAGCACTTCCTCCCACACAACACCACGCTGCAACAGAAAGAAGAATGGTCAAAATGTGGCAAAAAGGTAACACTAACAGGACAAAAAGTAAACCAGTTTAACACAGACAAACCCAAAATATTTCTCACCTCTGCATCGTTGATGTAATGAACCTCGTCGAATATAACCCACTCCAAGTCCCGAATGACCTCTGACCCGTTATACAGCATAGACCTGAGGGGGGGGTTAAAGGGGAGAGTGAGTGAGAAAGTGAGTGGAAGAGAGAAGGGTTGAAGGTGGGGGGAGAGAGAGAGAGAGAGAGAGTAAAGGGGAGAGCGAGTGAGTGAGAGAGAGAGAGAGAGAAAAGGCGAGAGTGAGTGAGTGAGAGAGTAAAGGGGAGAGTGAGTGAGTGAGTGAGAGAGAGAGAGTAAAGGGGAGAGCGAGTGAGTGAGTGAGAGAGAGAGAGTAAAGGGGAGAGCGAGTGAGTGAGTGAGAGAGAGAGAGTAAAGGGGAGAGCGAGTGAGTGAGTGAGAGAGAGAGAGTAAAGGGGAGAGCGAGTGAGAGAGAGAGAGAGAGAGAGAGAGAGAGAGTAAAGGGGAGAGCGAGTGAGAGAGAGAGAGAGAGAGAGAGAGAGAGTAAAGGGGAGAGATCGAGTGAGAGAGAGAGAGAGAGAGAGAGTAAAGGGGAGAGATCGAGTGAGAGAGAGAGAGAGAGAGAGAGAGAGAGAGAAAAGGGGAGAGCGAGTGAGAGAGAGAGAGAGAGAGAGAGAGAAAAGGGGAGAGTGAGTGAGTAAGTGAGTGAAAGAGAGAAGGGTTGAAGGTGGGGGGAGAGAGAGAGTAAAGAGGAGAGCGAGTGAGTGAGAGAGAGAATAAAGGGGAGAGCAAGTGAGTGTGAGAGAGAGAGAGAGAGAAAGAGTAAAGGGGAGAGTGAGTGAGTGAGAGAGAGAAAAGGGGAGAGCGAGTGAGAGAGAGAGAGAGAGAGAGAGAGAGAGAGTAAAGGGGAGAGCGAGTGAGTGAGAGAGAGAGAGAGAGAGAGAGAGAGAAAAGGGGAGAGTGAGTGAGAGAGAGAGAGAGGGAGCGAGAGAGTAAAGGGGAGAGTGAGTGAGTGAGTGAGAGAGAGAGAGAGTGAGAGAGAGAGAGAAAAGGGGAGAGTGAGTAAGTAAGTGAGTGAAAGAGAAAAGGGTTGAAGGTGGGGGGAGAGAGAGAGAGTAAAGGGGAGAGCGAGTGAGTGAGAGAGAGAGAGTGAGAGAGTGAGAGAGAGTAAAGGGGAGAGCGAGTGAGTGAGAGAGAGAGAGAGAGAGTAAAGGGGAGAGCGAGTGAGTGAGTGAGAGAGAGAGAGAGAGAGAGAGAAAAGGGGAGAGTGAGTGAGTGAGAGAGAGAGAGTGAGAGAGAGAGAATAAAGGGGAGAGCGAGTGAGTGAGAGAGAGAGAGAGTGAGAGAGTGAGAGAGAGTAAAGGGGAGAGCGAGTGAGTGAGAGAGAGAGAGAGAGAGAGAGAGAGAGAGAGAGAGAGAGAGCGCAAGAGACAAAAAACGGCATGAGAGTCAGAGAGTGTTGGGGGGATATGGAAGCTTTCTCTTATGTCTCAGTGGGTGTTAGTGAATGCTGATGGTTGCTTCATACCTCAGTATTTCAGTCGTCATGATGAGGCAGGAGGCTTCAGGGTTTAGTTGAACATCTCCAGTCAAAAGCCCAACGTCACCAAAAGTCGTCTTAAAGTCGCGGAACTTCTGATTGGACAAAGCTTTAATTGGGGACGTGTAGATGGTTCTGTTAGGGAAGATGTTGGAGGTTTTGAAGGACATCACCATCATCAAAATTCTCCCAAATGATCACGAAGACACACAAAGACAGGAAAAGACACACACACATACACACCTGGTCATGTGTTTTTGCGAGAGCGCTATGGCGTACTCAGCCACCACAGTTTTGCCCGCAGAGGTGTGAGCAGCCACAAAGACCGAGTCGTGAGCCTCAAGCCTGAGGATAGCCTGCTTCTGAAACACGTCCAGCTCAAACGGATACTAAAACACACACACACACACACACACACACACACACACAATTTATTATCTTATTTTGTCCTGGTAATTTATTTTACTCCTTTAAACAGGATATAATGATACAATCATATTGGTTACATCGATTTATATTAGTACTGTAGAGCCAAGCATGAGGAGTCAGTTACTGCCACAAAACACAGGTATAATCTGTACCTTAAAAGCAGGATCAGGGATTCGTTTGTAGAAATCCTCACACGGAGAGGTGATGTCCACATGCACCGCCCACTTCCTTTCCTTCTTCTCCTCCTTGCTTTTCTGTGTTCCCCCATCAGTCTTTCTTGGTGACGAAGCAGCAGGAGCAGGAGATGGCTGCGTGTCCTGGAAGAGATGAAAAGAGAAAATCAAGTTTAACTTAAATAAGGAGGTAAACAAAATTCAAATCAAACCTGGAAAAAATAAATGTGCTCTCTTACTCCTCAACACGAACACTTTCTTTCCTAATAAAAGTCAACAGTTTGTAAAATAACGAATCCAAAAGCCTTGTATCATATTCCGCTGCATTTATATATATATATATATGTATTTTGCTATATCATAACACAGTTGAATCTGATTGGTCAGAAGGACACTGTCATGCTTTAGATATACACAGATCAGGCATAACTTCTCATCATGGCACCTGTTAGTGGGTGGGATATATTAGGCAGCAAGTGAACATTTTGTCCTCAAAGTTGATGTGTTAGAAGCAGGAAAAATGGGCAAGTGTAAGGATTTGAGTGAGTTTGACAAGGGCCAAATTGTGATGGCTAGACCACTGGATCAGAGCATCTCCAAAACTGCAGCTCTTGTGGGGTGTTCCCGGTCTGCAGTGGTCAGTATCTATCAAAAGTATCCTTTAAGTCCTGTAAGTTGCAAGGCGGGACCCATGGAGGCCCTGCTGCTAACATCTTGGTGCCAGATACCACAGCACACATTCAGGGATCTTATGGAGTCCATGCCTCGATGGGTCAGGGCTGTTTCGGCAGCAAAAGGGGGACCAACACAATATTGGTGATAGAAAGTAAAGGGGAGAGAGAGAGAGAGAGCAAGAGTGAGTGAGTGAGTGAGTGAGTGAGTGAGTGAGTGACAGTAAAGGGGAGAGTGAGTGAGTGAGTGAGTGAGTGAGAGAGTGAGTGAGAGAGAGACAGTAAAGATGAAAGTGAGAGAAAGAGAGAGAGAGAAAGAGAGAGTGAGAGTGAGTGAGAGAGCGAGAGAGAGAGACAGTAAAGGGGAAAGTGAGTGAAAGAGAGAGAGAGAGAGAGTGAGTGAGAGAGAGAGCGAGAGAGAGAGACAGTAAAGGGGAAAGTGAGTGAGTGAGTGAGAGAGAGACAGTAAAGGGGAAAGTGAGTGAAAGAGAGAGAGAGAGAGAGAGAGAGAGAGAGAGAGAGAGCAAGTGTGAGTGAGTGAGTGAGTGAGTGACAGTAAAGGGGAGAGTGAGTGAGTGAGTGAGTGAGTGAGTGAGTGAGAGAGAGAGACAGTAAAGATGAAAGTGAGTGAAAGAGAGAGAGAGAAAGAGAGAGTGAGAGTGAGTGAGAGAGCGAGAGAGAGACAGTAAAGGGGAAAGTGAGTGAGTGAGTGAGAGAGAGAGACAGTAAAGGGGAAAGTGAGTGAAAGAGAGAGAGAGAGAGAGTGAGTGAATGAGTGAGTGAGTGAGAGTAAAGGGGGGAGAGAGAGAGAGAGAGAGAGAGAGAGAGAGAGAGAGAGAGAGAGAGAGAGAGAGAGTGGTCATAGCACTAGCAGGTGGTCATACTGTTAGGCCTGATCACTGGTTATATTAATAAATTGTGATGAACTCCTTCGAATTCGCTGCCGTTCCTATAGCCACAAAAATTTTATCCACAAATATTTTAGCATGTCCCCTTTCTTGCTAAAGGGGACATGCTAAAATATTTTTTGCCTTATTAACTCATTGACTTTGTAACTGCTAGAATGTTTCACCGACATTCCAGAACATTAAATGCAACTGTAACCGGATAAAAAGTGTTCAAATATATCTATAACATGTTGTTATAGTAAAATAATCAACCCACTGTGATTCATTTCCTGTAAGCATTGTATTCCTTACTCAGAGCTAATACTCATTTTCATTCATCATGTACCTTAATGCCCAGATCCTCCAGACTGTTAGTTCTGTGGAGTTTGGACTCCTCTCCACTTCCTGATCCTTTCTCTTTCTCTTCAGGCACAGGTTCCAATACATCATCAAACGTAGACAACAGGGACAGCAGGTTCACGTCTCCTTTCGTAGGTTTGGCTTCTGCGGCATTTGGAGAGCAGAAACAGATTAATGAGACATCACTATGAGGAGAGTGGTGTGGTAATACCTGTGTGCAATATAGCTATGAAGTAAACCTTTGTTACTGAAGTTCATGCCGGATTTCAGCCCCGGAGGCACAGTCAGTAAATCTAGACAAGAGGGTAAGGAGAGAAAAGAAAGAAAAACGCTTTAACACACACCTACATGAAAGTAATGCTTATAAAGAATCTAGTGAGGCACTGAATATGAAGAGCGACAGAAGAATCAAAGAATTTTCACCATTCTCAAAGTCGATGTTCTCCTCCAACTCAGACTTTTTCTTTATCTGCTCTAATGTCAGCTCTTCCATGCCACCTGAGGATAAAAGAGCAGCTCAGCGTTACATCAGCTCCAGACAAACAACAAAATCAATATCCTTATCATCCTCAGTGGTTCATCCAGCTGATACATTCACATCATTGTGCATTTACAATAACATGAGTGTGTTTATATGCAATATATAATAATCCAATCAGGACCTAATTCCAGTAGCTACCAGATTACCAAGTGGTCAACTAAACAAGATACTATGATGTCACAAAATGTATACTGAAAATATGACACTAAATAAACTAAAACTAGAGTGAGAAAAACATGTCTCAAAAAGACATCTCTCAAAGAAATGTCAACGCAAACAAATACACCGATCAGGCATAACATTATGACCACCTGCCTAATATTGTGTTGGTTCCCCTTTTGCTGCCAAAACACCCCAGAACCGTCATGTATGTGACATGTATAAACACTGTGTTCAACAAAGCTGCACTGTGATTGTGAAATATATTATTACAGTGATACCTCTATAATAATAATAATAATAATAATAATAAGGTCCATTAACATCATCCAAGCTGTATTCTGAGGTCTAACTGACCAAACTGTAGATAAATGTACACAGAAGGAAAAACCTGGTAGGAAGGGGTAGTTGGTGTTGCTGCCTCTCAGGCTCTCAGACGGGGGTCCAGGCTGCCGCTGCATTGATAAGGAGTTCTTTGCTGACAAGCCGGTGTGCTCCAGTAACACCTTAACCAGAGAGAGAAACATCTCAATACTAAATACAAATACCAACATGGACTTTGCAGCTTGGTGGACCTGGGATTTGAACTCACAACCTTCTGATCATTAGTCCAACACCTTAACCACTAAGCTACCACATCCCCAGATAGATAAAATGATTATGGCCAGTGGCTGAACATATATCCACATGATTGTATTAATCAAGGGATATCAGGACAGTAGTATACATATACACTATGCTGCCAAAGGTTTTGGGACACCCCTCCAAATCATTGAATTCAGGTAGTTCCAGTGAAAGGAACTCATAATGCTTCAGCATACCAAGACATTTTAGACAATTTCATGCTCCCAACTTTGTGGGAACAGTCTGCGGATGACCCCTTCCTGTTCCAACATGACTGCACACCAGTGCACAAAGCAAGCTCCATAAAGACATGGATGAATGAGTTTGGTGTGGAGAAACTTGACTGGCCTGCACAGAGTCCTGACCTCAACCTGATAGAACACCTTTGGGATGAATTAGAGCGGAGACTGTGAGCCAGACCAAAACTGGGACGTCTGCCTTTACATGCACATGAATCTAATATGGAGTTGGCCCACCCTTTGCAGCTAAACAGCTTCAACTCTTCTGGGAAGGCTTTCCACAAGAATTAGGAGTGTGTTTATGGGAATTTTTGACCGTTCCTCTAGAAGCACATTTGTAAGGTCAGGCACTGATGTTGGACGAGAAGGTCTGGCTCGCAGTCTCCACTCTAATTCATCCCAAAGGTGTTCTATCAGGTTGAGGTCAGGACTCTGTGCAGGCCAGTCAAGTTCCTCCACACCAAACTCGCTCATCCATGTCTTTATGGAGCTTGCTTTGTGCACTGGTGTGCAGTCATGTTGGAACAGGAAGGGCCCATCCCGAAACTTCCACAAAGTTGGGAGCATGAAATTGTGCAAAATGTCTTGGTATGCTGAAGCATTAAGAGTTCCTTTCACTGGAACTAAAGGGCCGAGCCCAACCCCTGAAAAACAACACCTGTGTTCAATGAGTTGGAGGGGTGTCCCAAAACATTTGGCAATATAAGCATATACTAAATGTTCCAGTATCTTGTATTAGATGCAAACAGAACATGAGGGTTAATGTGAAAATGTTGACCTCTGTGAAATCCAGCAGCATGCCAGTGGTGGGATCTCTCACTACAGACAGACTCGAGTGTAGAGGAGACAAAGAACAGTGCAACAATGAGTCCACTTGTCTCTCCCTTTTAGTCAGTCTGAAAAATGTAAAATAAATAAATAAGTAAATAAATAAATTATAAAAATCTGCATTATTTTAATGCTGATGAACATATTACAACTAATAGTGACTTCACCATTAATAATATCTAATGAATCCAGACAAGACAAAAGAACTGTAATATAAACTTGGAAGTAGGTGCAGGTTGCCAACTTCATACTTAAGAAACTTCTGGAAAGCATCTGTTGTATCATGTATGGGCATCCACGCAGGATCCTGCAGGAAACGCTTCTCTACCTCCATCTTCAGGTCCAGACTGAATGGAGGAAGCCCATGAGGAAGCTGAAAGAAACAAAGAACCATAAACAAAGCAGTGATGGGTTGGTGGTTAAAGCATTGGGTTACTGAACAAAACACCAACACTGCCTGAGCTGCCACTGAACAGCCTGAGACAAGACCCTGAACCATATCTGCCCCGGAGATGCTGTAACATAGCTGACCCTGACCTCTGACTCCAACTTTCCCAATAAGCTGGGGTGTATGGAGAGGAATTTCACTGTTCAGTAAAAAGAATTTCATCTTCTGAAAACAGTTCTTGTAAAAATAAATAAATACATTTATCAAACTCCAACGTGTTTTATATTATCTTAAGGTTATGAGACCAGAACCCAGCACTGACAATCTGACACGGTAAGATGCTCATTAAACCTCAACTGCTCAATTTTACATTTACATTTCAGCCATTTGGCAGACTTATCCAAAGCAACGTACAAGAGTGCTTTGAAGTCTCTATCAATGAATACATTATCACTGGTTCAGTAAGGGGGGCACGGTGGCTTGGTGGTTAGCATGTTTGCCGCACACCTCCAGGGTTGGGGGTTTGATTCCCGCCTCCGCCATGTGTGTGTGGAGTTTGCATGTTCTCCCCGTGCCTCGGGGGTTTCCTCCGGGTACTCCGGTTTCCTCCCCCGGACCAAAGACATGCAGGTTGATTGTACGTCTCTAAATTGTCCGTAGTGTGTGATTGCGTGAGTGAATGAGAGAGTGTGTGTGCCTTGCGATGGGTTGGCACTCCGTCCAGGGTGTATCCTGCCTTGATGCCCAATGACGCCTGAGATAGGCACAGGCTCCCCGTGACCCGAGTATAGATTGGATAAGCGGTAGACAATGAATGAATGAATGGTTCAGTAAGTCACAGACTTAGAATACCATCATCTTTTTTTTTTGATAAGTCAGTTTGGTTAAGAGTCAAACAAATGATTTCAGATAGATGTTTCTTTAAGTGCGCTTGTGGTTCTGTGACTTGTTTCTGCGGGAAAGCGTGCACCACTGCTCCAAAACAGCTCTATATTCCATTTTGTCTCACTACTATAGTGAATGCAGGTGACATGATGGTGGGGAAATGTAAAAAGTATCAGGTCTGGAATGTGTTCTCACCGTGCTCTGTGGTGGGAAGGGTGTGTGAGCAGGCTGTGGGTGTGTGAGGAGCTCAAACTTCCCTGAACAGCCCATCTCCAGCAGGGACAGAGGCAGATCATCAGGACCAGTGGGTGGCAAATCTACACACACACACACACACACACACACACACACACACACACACACACACACACACACACCCTTCTTACCTCACTTTACTTTTACATGGAAATGAAAGCATATCGCATCAGGAAGCCATGATAAAACTAAAACCTACACTAAATCTCTCAAAGTTCTTGCTGAACTTGTCAGAATGTTAGCAAGACAACAAAAACAGGCACACACTTATCTACAAACTTCAACACTTACAATGAATTATTCACGCTAGTCAAGTTAGCCAACCGTGTATGAATCACAAATTACTTGCTCACACAAACATAGTGCACTACATAGAGTGCGCTATCCCGTTCACTCGCACCCTACGTAGTGCACATACATAGGGAATCGGAATCCATTTGGGATTCACCCAGCTGGCTGTCATTTAAGCAAATTTTAAATAAACGCAGCCACTGTTAAAAACAAAACTACACAATCAATCGAATAAATAGAAAAATATATAATATATCCACTATACGATAAAATGTGTCTCTTGCTAACTCACTTATCTTCTCCATCCCGAACTGCTGCTCTCTTATCTCAGTCGCTGAAGTAGCAGAAAACAAGCGACGCGTAAACAGGTAGTGACGCAACGGAAGTGTGTGGACTTTTCGTTTTAAAGTCTATTATGCAAATCAGGACTTAATAATAATAATAATAATAATAATAATAATAATAATAATAATATAGCTCACGATTATTTGGCTAAAGCGCTAAAAATAGCACTGCTTTTTAAAAATTATAATACAATTTATAACTAATTATAAACACAAGTAAACGTTTACTTAGTTATACACTATAGCGTAAAATAAAGAATTAAAACATGAAATACCATTATTTAATAATTTCATGCACCGAAGCAAAACTTTTTTTGGTTTGCTTTTGGTTTTGTACAGTGTGGTTGTCCTATACAAAGACATTTAGTGCTTCCAACTTTGTAGCAAACTTCTACCCATCGTCATTCGCTTATATTAAAGTATTAGTTCAGTTCAATCAAAAGGCAATTTAATGCGCAGCACTTCTTCAAAAAGGAATCTAGACACGTTGCTTAACGTTATAATATTTAACAAAATATGTAAAATCAAGTTAATCAAGCAGTGGCAAACCGATTGTGGGAAGAAAAAAAAATCTAGAATTAAAACAACAGATGGCGTCATATTCGTGCGTCCAATGACGTAGAAAGTGCGCGCTCCCAATACTGCATCCAGGAGAGATTTTAAGTAAAAAAAAAAAAAAACCATTTCTTTCTGTTTTTTAGTATAGTATTTTGCAGTATAACGCTTGTATACGACAGCATAAAATATATCAACAGCTAAAATAAATAAAAAAGTTTTACGAACTATTTTTTTTAAATCGTAGCATACAATTTCTCTGTTTTCACAAGCTAGCTAACAACCAGAAACACTTATGTCTCACTAGCTAGCCAGATGATTAACTTTAGATCAGTTCAGTTTGTTGTTGCGGTTAAGTTAATAATATTTTTCTGAAATCTGCATGTTTATCCTCTGCAGTCTGACTGGAACATGGCGCTGTTTCCAAACTCACTGACAGAGGAGGAGGAAACGCTGCAGAAGAAATATGCCAAATTAAAGAAAAAGGTAGAAATGCATGTTACAGCATGTGATGAGTTCATGGAGGGTTTATGCAACATTTATGTAGAAAAACACAGAAACTGCTAAATAAATTATTTCTATATAGCGTTATGGAGGTGTGCACTAAATAAGAGAAAATTAGACTCAAGTAAATTCAATTCGTGTGAAATAATGCTATAGAAACGGAAATACAGCTGTTTTTTTTTTTTAAATCAACATGCATTTACAGAAAGAGAAACCTGTGTGATTCTCATACTTTGTTATAGCTAATAGATGTTTGTGCCTGTATTTTATTTATTCTTTTTTGAATATTGTTTTATTAAAATACATAAGCAATACAATAAGCATAGGATAATCCACAAATTTGTAAAATAATACATTCATTTATTTATAAGATTTTAAATGTGTATACATCACTAGCATACATTTACGATAAGCGGTTTGTTTACTTATTTTCTTATTTTCAAAGGCTTTTTTTTAAAGAAGGAACTTTTAATCCGAGATAAATGTGAGACTAACTATTTTTGAACTATTTAAGAACAAAATTTTTTTTTTTTAATAAAAAAAATAATGTCATTTTAACCCATTGGCATCATTTTATCATGTTGTTTACTTTTATTTTTTCTCACGGCAGAAAAAAGCCCTGCAGGTGCTTAAGAAGCAGAGCTCCAGCAATCAGACGAGTCAGGCTGGACTGAAACGCAGTGAGTCACTTTTTCTGTAAAATGAATCAGTATGCAAGTCATTGCTGGCAAGTTAGTTTATGAGATATATATATATATTTTGCCCTTGCCCTGATATGAGGAAAGGTATTTAATACTCTGTTGTACGCTGTTTCTCTTAAGCCTTGTCAGATCAGCCAGTGGTGGACACAGCGACGGCCACCGAGCAAGCCAAGATGCTCATCAAATCTGGAGCCATAAGTGCCATCAAATCAGAAAACAAGAACTCAGGGTTCAAGAGATCGCGAACACTTGAGGGAAAACTCAAGGTAAGAAACTCAGTGTGCTGTTAAATATTCGTCAACTTTACCGCTTCATTTGTCTCATTTAATCTGGCTGCATGTCTTGCAGGCATATATTTCTGCTTTACTACAAGCATTATTTTTATTTATTTATTTATTTTTAAATCTTAGGATCCCGAGAAAGGTCCAGTTCCGGCATTTCTGCCGTTTCAGAGAAGTGTCTCTACAGATGAGGAACTTTCTGAGGCAAAGTTGATTTCATAACACTGCACAGCTTGTCTAATTCACTAGTAGGTTATTTTATACATTCGTTTCTGTAACTTAAACAATTTTTCCTTTTGCAGTCGGCCAAAAGAACCCACAGAAAGGCTCTGTATGAGAGGTGAGCTTAAATGACACTTTGTGTGGAAGTTATCTGAACACTTTGTGGTACTAAGATTCACAGTTCCTGCTGCAGCTTCGTGGGCCCGCAAGAACGCTCGCGTGACGACGAGGACGGTGAAGGTACATCCAGCCGGGATTTCGAGCGCGACCGGGACAGAGAACTGGAAAGAGAACGCGATCGAGACAGGGACAGAGACCGAGATCGTGGCCGAGACAGAGAGCGAGAACGAGAACGAGAGAGGAACAGAGACAGAAGCCGAGAACGAGACCGAGACAGGGAGCGGGAGAGGGAAAGAGACCGAGAGCGTGAACGAGAGCGAGACAGAGATGGTCCCTTCAGACGTAAATCCCATAATAATCAACAATAAGTTATACTGAATAATTAGTACTCGATTTGATGTAATAATGTAATAATGTAACAGTATAGGCTTTTGTTTACTTTAATGATCATCTCTCTTTTTCATTTTTATTTCAATATAATTGATGTGTTTTGTAATTGTTTTCTTCTGAGTTACACAGAGTTGGCTCAAATTCACGTTTGCACCCATGCAGGTACGGACTCGTACCCGGAGCGGCGAGGCATGCGGAAAGGAAACACGGTGTACGTGTACGGTGCAGGCATGGTGGAGGAGAGCCTGCGTGCAGCTTTCTCTCAGCATGGCACCATCATTGACCTGTCCATGGACTCGCCACGCAAGTATGACTTAACCTGCTGATCTCTGGGACGGTGAAGGAGATCTTTTTCTTATTCAGTAATAACATTTATGAGCAAACTCAACCCTGCACATGGCACTGCAGACTGGCACTGTTGTTTATTAGAGTTAGGGGGCCAAGCACTGAAGGGGCATATGATTGGACACATGATTGGAACAGTAGACATATTATTATTATTATATGGGAGTCTATGGACATGAAATTTGGCACAGTGATGGACTCAAGCACTTTTAGCTCAACTAACAGAGCAGATTTGGATTTGCGATTAAAATATCTTCAGAACACAACGTCTTAGAAATTTCAAATTCAGTATCCATTGTACAACAATAGGGGATGTGTTAACTTAGTGGGTAAGGTGCTGGACTACTGATCAAAAGGTTGTGAGTTCAAATCCCAGGTTCACCAAACTGCCACTGCTGGGCCCCTTGAGCAAGGCCACTAACCCTCAATTGCTCAGTTGTATAAAATGAGATAAAATTCTAACTTGCTCTGGATAAGGGCATCTGCCAAATGCCAGAAATGTAAATGTAATTAGCCTGTAAAAAAAAAAAACCCAAAAACAACTTCTACAAATGTTCAAATGTCCTATCATCCTGAAATCTGGATTACATCATTGTGAGACCAAGCAGAATGGAACAGATCCTCATATTGTTGATATGAGCAAACAGGAAGTGAAGCCATTTCTTAGCAACACATTCACTCATAGACACCAAACTGGGCACGTACGTCTAGCAACATGACCCGATGTTAATAAGTGTGCACTGATTACTGCGGGAGATTCTAAAGGAAATATCAGGAATGTTAGCTGTTGTGTGTGCCTGACCTCAGTGTGAAAGTCTTCTTGTTTTTCCTCTCCAAGCTGCGCCTTTGTCACTTTCGAGAAGATGGAGTCTGCCGATCAGGCTGTAGTGGAGGTCAGAGTCAAATCCCAGCACTTACACATTGTTTTATTAACATTCCTTACACAACAAGGCTAATATGGTCCTCTGATTTTAGCTGAATAACACCACAGTGGGTGACATCACCATCAAAGTCAGCATCGCTAGGAAGCAGCCCATGCTGGATGCAGCTACGGGGAAATCCGTCTGGGGTTCTCTGGGTGAGTAACACTGACCCGAGAGATTCTCAACCTACACCAGTGACGAATTAAAGGGGGAAAAAAACATACTGAGCATTCAGTGACCCCCTCATGCCCTGTGGATGGGGGTGGGGTCATTTTAGAGACTCCGCCCATCACGAGAGAAACGTTTTATTTAACTGATGGAGATACTGGTTTGCAGTGATGCTTTAAATCTACGACAGTTAAATACGTCTTTTTTTCTTTCTTTCTTGTAGCTGTACATAACAGCGCCAAGGGTTCGTACAGGGACAAGAGGAATCAAGTTGTCTACAGTGAAGATTTCATCTGAGCATTACACACACACGCACAGTACTTTTTTTTTTTAATGCTTAGCCCGATGTTTTGTTTTCCTTCCTGCGAATGACTTGTAATAGTTTTTTTCAAAATCCTTCAGTGTGTAGAGGATGTATGTATAGTACATACAGTAGTCAGGTTCGGCATTACAGCGGTCAATAAAGTTTGAAAACAGAAGTGTGACATTTTTCTCTGAGAACATTACTAACAATATGACAAGTTTTTGGGGGGCACAGTGGCTTAGTGGTTAGCACGTTTGCCTCACACCTCCAGGGTTGGGGGTTTGATTCCCGCCTCCACCATGTGTGTGTGGAGTTTGCATGTTCTCCGGTTTCCTCCCCCAGTCCAAAGACATGCATGGTAGGTTGATTGGCATCTATAAATTGTCCGTAGTGTGTGATTGCGTGAGTGAATGAGAGTGTGTGTGTGCCCTGCGATGGGTTGGCACTCCGGCCAGGGTGTATCCTGCCTTGATGCCCAATGACGCCTGAGATAGGCACAGGCTCCCCGTGACCCGAGAATAGATCGGATAAGCGGTAGACAATGAATGAATGAATGAATGACAAGCTTTTAGTAATAACAGTGCATGCTGTTACAGCAAGGATTCCAGAGGGATTTCTTACGTTATTATTATGTAACCAAAAATGCTCACACTTGCTGCAGTTTTTCCCCAAAAAACTTTTTTATGTAAGGTTTTGTGCTTTTTTGTTTTTGTGCACAGAAGTCTTCCTACCAGTGAAGACACACGTGTTATGACTTTCTATGAGAGCTGTACTCATGATCCACTCACGTGAATGGATGACTGCTTTGACATCATTTCATTACAACCGAGGGTTATAATTTTGGGCACGTCTTGGCCCAAGTCTGCAGAAAATCTGTGCTAATTTAGAAAAATGACAAACTCCTCCAGATGTCACAGGGTTTGTTTGATTGTGTGTTATTTCTGAGATCGCAAAATGAAGAAATGTAGGCGAGGCTGCCTTTTGCTTAACACAACATCCTGAAGCATGTCTTCTTATACTGCAGCAAAATCGACCAATTATTTTCATTCAAGAATGCTACCTACTTTATTTTCTCCATCTCTAGTTACATTTGATGTTACACAACATCTGTGAAGGAAGTTATTTTGCTCGCTAGCCTCTTATTAAGTTAATAAGACAAAAAAAAATGTAGAACATTACAATTTATGTTACTGAGAAACTGCAGAGTCCTCAAGTCATGAAGACTTTCACCTGGTGGAAAACCTTTTAGCTTTACTTCAACGTTTTGCTAAATAAACATCTCCTCACAGAAAACTCCCCCATTTCCACGATTACGTCCCTTAAAAATACCCAGTGTATATTTTCCATACAAGTTCCTGTGTAATTAATGTTAATTTTTAAAACCTCAAACAACTGCCTGAGCTGCTGTTCCAGAAAAATCAGATTCAAGACCTCAACAAAGCTGTGGTATAAACGCAAACATTCCTCACTTAGGACTGAATTCAACTCATACTCTTACAATGAGCAACAAGAGAAAATGCAAATCACTCACTCTCTCACACACACACACACACACACATCGTCGTTTATCAAATCCATAATGTTTTGCAGAAAAGGAAGGGGAAAGAAATCCATTAAAGCTCCCTGTTTTTTTTAATTGATTGTAAATGACAACAGATCGTAGCTGAAGACACAACAGGAAACAAAACATGTTTACACTCCATGACAAAGTTACTGGCTTGTTGCTAACTGGTTGATTCGACTAGTCACAGGCTATTTACCGAATACACACACAGACAATTACACCGACACGGATTTTATTCTTCTTTTTAATTGTCCACATTGCAGTCTGTCAGCACAGTGTTCGATACTAATTTAATCAATGAGGCACAGATGTTCTCAAGTCTCAAGAACCAAGCCCTGGTTAACTAAACAGGATGTGGCAAGTGAGGTGTCCAGGTAACTAATCTGACCTTCAGACTTAAGGTCAGACTCTGACTCGCGTCTATGTGTTTTACTCTTAAAGGAGTGCTTTTATACTTTCCTCAATGCGAGTAATCAGCCAAGACAATGTTTGGTCTTCCAGTTTTGCAAGAGCTATGAGTTTAATGTGACCAATAATACACATGAACCTCTTCCTCACTCTATAGCGGACACTTGTCTGCGAGTAAGCAAAGCAGAGGGTGCCAATACTTAAACCTTTGTAAAACCGCAAGCCTGAATACTGAATGCAAACCTGTGCAGGTGAAACAAGTTAAAATACAGGTTTCTAGTGGATATTTAGTGCACTACATAACATCCTATTATATGCATACTCTACGTGGTGAGCATTTATACTGATAGAGAAAATAAGAACGATTAACAACAATAAAATAAAATACTAAAAGCTAAAAGCCAGCTGCTTTGGTTTATACTGATAACAAGCCTTTTAGTAACCAACTTTTTAACCAAGTTGTGTTTTTTCTCTGCCAATAAAATGTCCTACGAATGATTTAGGGATAATTCTGTTCGTATCCTGCTTGATAAATGAAGCCTGATGTTTCCTGTGTTTGTGGCGTTACGATTCAATCAAACTGCCTGATTACTTCGTTTTTCCACCTTTTGTTTTTTGTGGTCAACTACAAAATGACTAAATGACTAAAATGGTGATGAATTTTAAAATATTTGAGTGACAGACTTGCAATACTTGTTCCACCGTTAAAATAAACAGTATTGAACCTGTAACTTGTTCAGTAAATCGTTCTGATAGCTCCAGTGGATAACTGAAAGAAGCAAACGTCAGACACCAGACATGTCTTGACTGATTAGAATAATTAGTGTAAGTTAAAAAAATTTCACCAAACAGCGCCTGATGTGTATTTCCTTTCCTGAGCTCGAATTGTTTGTGTTCGAGTCAGGATCCTATTTAGCACATCTGTAGATTGTTAAGACGTTGTCAGACTCTGACCGTTAATCTTCACTCTCCCTCTATAGTGATCTATAGTACTCTATAGATCAATAATGCTACTTTAGTTTTCATCCTGAAAAGTCTCCTTAAACCCCTCCTCCTATAGCGGGCTCCTCACATTCCCTCTGTATCTCCAGGTAATTCTGTGCCGTGGTCTTGCCGTGCTGCTCCTTCAGGTGGCGCCGGAGCGCGGGTTTGTGGGCGAAGCAGATGCGGCAGAAGGCGCAGACGTGCGGCCGCTGTCCGCTGTGCATGTTCATGTGGTCGGACAGTGTGGACTTCTGCGTGAAGGTCTTGTGGCACAGCGGGCAGCTGTGGAGCTTGGCCGAGCGGTGGACGGCCATGTGGCGGTTCAGGTTGCTCGTCTGGCTGAAGTGTTTGCCGCAGCACGGGCAAACGTACAGCAGGTGAGTGGAGCGTGAGTGGGCCGCTAGATCTTCCACTGAAGAAAACGCCAGGCCACACTGCTCGCACGCCACCGAACCCGTCACACAGGATGTGGAGCCCACGACAGCCACAGAGTCCTCACCACCGTCTTCTTCGTTAGCGGCCAACGATACGACTCCTACGTCATCCTCGGCGCTCACTCCGTCCATGCTAAAGTGACCGGGGCCACCATCTGAACCTGCCGTGTCTCCTTGGCATTCCGACGGCTGGAAATCCACCCGCATCGGACCCTCTCCGAGAGCCAAGTAGTCTTGCCCGATCCCCGCTCCGAAACTCCCCATGATCTCTTCTGAGGTGGGAAAGCGCCACGCCTGCTGAAAGTTCCCCAAAGGCCTTCGTTCACGGTATGTGTAGCGCTTCCTGTGCTTGAAGCCCCGCCCCCGACCACCCCTGGGCTCACCGAATCTCCGCCTCCAGATGCGCACTCCACCTCTCGGGCTGCTGCCTGGCAGTCCACCTTCGTCCCTGCTCAGATCCTCTGCGTGCAGATGTGTGACCTGCCGTATGGCTAACACATCCACAGCATCTCCGGCATCCTCCTGGACTCCTGCGTTCTCCTCTGGGTCATGATGCTCGTCTCTGATGCGCACCTCGAACACGCTGAAGTCGTTCCTGCTCTCTTCATCCTCAACACCGCCGGAGTGCTCTGAGGCTCGAAGCTGCAACAGTGACACATTAATCAAACAAAAGCAATTTATTTAAAAAACCTTATTAAAGGGATGAGCAATTGAGCAAAAAAAAAAAAAAACCCTAAATGAATCATTTACCCGACTCAATGATTCAATTCAATGCTGAAATCTTTTGTTTTAGGTCTGAAAGTAAACTCTTATAGTTTTAAAGTTGTCTCAATTCTCCTCAGCCCGGGCTTGACCTCCTTCTATCCTCAGATATCAAATAAAGCTATAAACAGATAATTACCCGTGCTATGGACAAATCAGCCTCGTCTCTGTGCTGAGCACCGGCGTGATCGACTCCTGAGACCTGTGGCTCCTCCTCTGAACTGTGCGGCTGCAGAGACGATGCACGCTCTGAAGGCGGAGACATATCGTCCAGGGAATGAGTGCTTCCGCTGACGATCGCCGCCATAGCCTGAGACTCTTCTGTTTTTACAGACTGAACAAGTGACGACCAAAATGAGTCGAACAAACAGAGAAAAAAAAAAACAGCATTATGATACAGATGTAGAATCTGACTCACTCCTGAGTTGTTGCTCTTAGACTGCAGGTACTGACTCAGAGCCACTCGGCACTTCTCCACCACATGCTCCATTTGGAGGTAGCTGGCTGCCGTTAGGTAATTGACGATTTCTTTAGCACTGAACTGCAGGATGCCTGTGTAGCAGGACTGCAGCAGCTCACGGATCACTGTGGAGCTGTGCAGCACCGACACCTGCTGCGCAAAACACAAACAACAACAACAACAAAATAAAACAGAAGGAACTTTGCTACTATCGGTTACTTTAGACATGACATCACAATAAACTTCAAGTAAAACACAAAAGACCTAAACTGGAGAAACTGCCAACACCTTTATGTGCTTTCTAAAACAGCTTTAAAACCATATAGTTATAAATATTGTTTTACAGTGAGATTATTTTTACCTCATTCATGGACTGGAGAAAAGAAACGTGTGCTAAGCAGCACACTACAATGATGAGCAATGTTTGTTGTTGTTCTTTTGGCTGCTTCCTGTTTTAGGGTCGCCACAGCAGATCATTTGGTCTGCATGTTTTCAACTTGGCACAGGTTTTACGCCGGATGCCCTTCCTGACGCAACCCTCCCAGTTTAATCCGGCTTGTGGCTGGCACTGAGAGTTAACTCTTCAGCGGCTGGGTTAGCTCCCTGCCCAGGGATCGAACCCGGGCCAAGGCAATGACAGCACGGGATCCTGCTGCAGAACCACCAGGAGGCAGACTGTACTCTAGTAACAGCTTTAAATGAGGACCCTTCATTTCTGGACGATTTACCCCGAGTTGTTTGATACTTCAGTCTGAAGCTACGTCATCATTAATTCTTTTAAATCTGAAAACGCCTCTTTTTCTTTGTCCACACAGAGACACTGTTTTCTTTCCAGTGACAATGGAGCTTTTTGAAAATGCTCTCCCAAGTGGACACATTTGACAAGGGAATAATTGCTGTTGGAGTGCAATTCGAGAAAATGGAGAGATTTTATAAAAAAAAAAGAAAAAAAAAAAGCTATTTCATGTGAGCATTCGACTGAAACCAAACATGATGTTGGATGATGTTGTACTGCAGCTGTATTTGTTTATTTATACATTTTTCATGCCTTTGTAACTTTATAGTCTTCGGTTACCCGTGGCAACACTCCTTTTGGTGTGTCCATTTAAAAACCTGGTGTTTTTCTTTCCTTACATTTATACACAGACGCATTATAGGGATGTAAGGATTTTCTGATGTTTCAGTGTGGATGAGCAGTTACTGGAAAATAAAAATAGAATTTTTAGATCTATCCTGCTTAATACAGACCTAGCCTATGGTGCAATGTTTGGATCAGGTTTGAAGATTTAATACGTAAATATCACATCACTAATCTAAGACCCTCAGACACTTCAGAACCCAGACCCAGGGACATACCTGTAGCTCTGCAGAGGGGTTCAGTAAAAACTGGTCCCTGAGGAAGGCTGAACCGGCGGCCAGCACCACTTTGTGACCGCGGAACATCTGCCTGCCGCCGGCCACGATGGTGATGTCGCAGAAGTGGCGCTGCTCCCTCAAGGAGTTCATGTTCCTCAGCGCAGCCTCGCTGTGGCCAGGCAGGCGGAAACACACCATGTCCATCTGTGCAGAGAGAGGAGACCAAGCTGCAGTTATTCCTACCTGAGACGTTAATGTTCTTCGACACAGCAAGAGCAAACACGCACTGTGGGCTTACGTGTGGAAGGAGGGAAAGAAGGAAAGTCAAGGAACCTGACAGAGCTTGTAAAGCTTCTCCTTGGACCTTAATTGTCCTTAAACTGTCCTTAACTGCGAGATTGGTTAGCTAAGCAGTGCCCAGCATCTCTCAGTATCTCAATACCTTTACAAGTCAACAAGACAGAGAAAGAATGGCGATGAGACATAAACCAACAATAAAAGAACAACACCATGTGGTACACTTTTACAGGAAAGTAATCAAAGACAAGCTGGTGTTATGGACTGCGTCTAAGAGCAAATCAGACTTACTTACTCCTGCTACCTATAAGTTGATTACTTTCCTCTAACAGCATGTCCTGACGTGTTTCGTTTCTCTTCCACCAGCAGTTTGCCAACACTAACAATATAACACAGAACTCAACACATTAACAACACATGACCTCAGACGTCCTACTCCATACATCATCCAAAAACAATCACATGAACATGATCAGAAATTCAGTCAAACACAACAGCTTATACAGACACTTCCCTCTACACAAAAACCACACATTTCATTCCGGTTTGTCTAAAAAGATGGAAAGTTTGCTCAGCATTTCCTTGTTAATGAGCTGAAAATGAACAAGGAACAAAAACATGACCCGCTGTGCTGTGATGGGAAAAAGTAAAAATAACAAACCAAAAAAAACAAAAACAAAACACATTTATAATTTTCCTTCCACTTCAGAATTATGTGCCACTTTGCCACATAAAATCCCAATAAAATACATTTACGTTTGTGGTTGTCATGTGACAAAATGTGGAAAAGCTCAAGGAGTATGAATAATTTTGCAAGGCACTGTATATTAACAAATGCCATGTCATACTTTTTAACCGTTTATAGTTACTCAAAACAAGATCCTGTTATCATTTATAGCAGCGATAAACAGTTGCTCCCTCAAAATTATTTGGAGAAGCAAAACACAGCTTGTCACATTACTAAAAAACCAGGCAGAAAAGTATTGCCCTGACTGCCACAAAGCACTCGCACTGGAGACTCCTTCCTTCAGCGGCATACTTGTTCCATCAACACTTTCTGACCGATCAGAACGAAGAGTTTAACAGCATCCATGGAAAGTTTGAGGGTGAAGTGAAAGAAAGCATTTTGAAAAATAAAAATTGTGCATTTTTACCAAATATACCTCACTTTTAAAAAACATTAGATATCTTTTTTAAAGGGTACCTTTTTCTCTTCTATGTCTTTAGGTCTCTAACCATTAAGTAGGTCCCGCCTCCATGATCTACAGCGGCCCGCTGATTGGAGTGTTTATAAAATGATTGACAGATGGCTCTTCCAAACAAAAACAAACATTCCGGACCGGAAAGCAGTTTTCCAAAGAGATTTTCTCAACGAATTCATACTTAATGCATTGTGGGGTTTTTTTTTTGTTTGACATAATGTTCTGTACATCCTCCAGATTATTCGTATAAGGAATAAACACACATAAACCACTACTGCACCTTTAACTCTCTTTTCCACCCCTATAAGGAAAACATACTAAACCTGTAAGATAATGTGCAACAACCTGACCAGGCAATGCATCAGGTTGTTTTCCCTAAGCAGTTAGATTCGTTTTAGAGAAACAAAATGTGTGTTGAACTATTCATCCTGTCACTTTCATTCATTCTGTGCCTAAATAACTGCTCATAAAGCTGTAAGGTTAAAGCACCAAACTATCACACACTGTTACTCAGATAAACGCTTATATTTAACGCAAATGCAGCTAGCTGATATTAGCTACTGCTAATTATAGATATGTAAGGCCCTACATAAACTAATGCACGTCTAGAGTTATTATTACTATATGTTTTTTTCCGTAAACAGAAACACTCCGCATCTTGTGCACTGCTAAACTGTAGCCTAGTTACCTTTTGTCTCGTCCAGCTAGCCAGCTAACGTTAGCTGCGTTCATGAGGCATTAAAAATCACAAGTATGCACCGTGAGCATACTTTTTTCCCTACTCAGTTTTTAAGGCGAATAAATTACAAACTCACCCTTTTAAATGTATTTCAGTCCCGGGCGAGCAGGCACGAAATCACACATAACAGAAACAGGCGTGTCGCAAACTGTCTTTAAGTCTTTAGGGCTAGTGTTTACTTTTTTAAGAAGCGTAACCTACACTACGGCGGCCGGGAAGTGACTTCCGGTTTGGTTGGAAACATGGCGGTTGCTAGTTCAATATTAGCTGAAGTTTTGAACTACAAACTTTAATGAATGAATTGTTTATATAAATAAAATATATCACATATTAAATACATTCTCAGATAAATTCTACACCAGTCAACATTGCTACGCCCAAAACATCCATAAACTCCGAGTATGTGTTAAAGATAACACTAGACTACTATGTGCCACCTCTAAAAGAAACAATTACATAATAATAATAATAATAATAATAATAATAATAATAATAATAAAAAAATAATAACAATAATAATAAATAATACATTTAATAAATAAATAATAAAATAATAAATACATTTTCCAGATGAGAGGGAAATATGGTTTTTGACAACATATTCCAATTGACCACAAGAGCTAGCCAAACACACCTGACCAGACAAAGCTGCCTCTCATGTCTTCTTGTGTAGGAAGCTTTAAAGTGGCACTTTATATCAACGCCCAGGCGCTGACTACAATTTAATTTAACGTACCACTGAAGGCTGAATAAAATCATGCCACTCTCAAGTGGTGCTCCAGGCAGCTGACTTTGTTACTTATGCAAGGACTGGCCTTGAGTATGGGATTAAGAGGCACTGTAGGGGCAGAGGCTATAGAAACGAAGGCCTTGAAACAAGAATGCAAGAAAGAATTACAAAAACTAACAAAGTGTCTCAGTAAGGTGTTGAGCCACTGAAACAGTGTCAATGTGATTTAGAGCTGTACTGCAGGGTTGAACAATATTCTTCCTAAAGATATTCACTCAGTTAGTGGTGTAATGATGGTGGTGGATCTCCATGGGTGTTCTGTTGAATTGATATATAACTTTTAGTATATAGGTTTAGTATATAGGTTTCATGGGGGCATTGGTGGCTCAGTGGCAGGTTTCTCGCCTATCATGTGGAAGGCCCGGGTTCGATTCCCAGCCACTGGATGCAGTGCCGGTCCCAAGCCTGGAAAAATAGGAGGGTTGCATCAGGAAGGGCATCCGGTGTAAAACGTTTGCCAAGTTGTTGTGCGGACCAGTTGGTCTGCTGTGGCGACCCCGAACAGGGAGCAGCCAAAAGCAACTTTAGTAAATAGGTTTCATTCTCAACAATCCTTTAGACCCTTCATACCATGTGGATAGGGACAGAGTATTCCTAAAAGAGACTATAATAAAAAGAGAGTGTCTCTGAAATCAGGGTTGTCAAAGATAAATCCTGTAGGCTGTGACTAGCTCGATAAATGTTTTAAACTGACTCAGTTAAATGAATTCTTAAATAAATTCATTCTGACCATTCTCAGCATATGCTTTCTCTCAACAATCTGTTTCTGCATCCAGAACTGCTGCTGGCTGGATTTTTTTTGTTTTTCACACCATTCTGTGTAAACTCAGTTTCTGATATATTCAAACCAACCTGTCTGGTACCATCAAACATTCCACACTGATCTTTCCACCATTCTGATATTTTGATATGAACATTAACTCTTGACTCATATTTACAGTACAGGACTGTATGCATTACGTTGCTGCTACATGATCGGCTGGTTGCTGCATATACGAGCAGGTGCATGTGTTTCATTCACTTTACTGAAAGGTAGCTCTTTTTGGTTCCATCACTTTGCATTGATTCATTGCTGATCCATATGTACAGACATCTCAAGCTATCATTCGTCAAAAGAGAGCAATAACGGTTCTCCTGTAATCAGTGAATCAGGTGTTGAAACAGGAAATACTTTGTGTTCTGAACACTTGGTGTAATGTATAACATCCCACACAGGCACAAAAGATGAAACTATTACCCAATAGTTTATAGCAGCAAAGGGTTTTTATAGCTGCACACAGTGTTCTTGCAGAGTGCAAGACAGATTCAACAATTAATCCCACGTGGCAAATTCTGGCCTTTCTTCTGCTTTTTGTGAAGCATTTTGAGGTTTAAGATTACAGGGCTCAGATATATATGCAATGACTATACTGCCTTTTTGCATGGAAAACTAAATACCTTTTAATAAATCTTTTTGTAATTATTCCAATTCCAAGAGGCTAAAAGATCTATTGAGAATGTTCTAGGCTCCTTTTTGTCAACCTAAGCTTGGTTTTTAGTAATTACAGATCTAACTGGATGGAAACAGCAGGTCAGGCTGATGAAACTCACATCTGGAAGCATTTGTGATAGAATCAGTTCAACACCAGATCAAGGAATCAAGCAGGAAAAACCATCGCTCTCCCCTCACGCCCTGACCGCCACATGCTTAAGCTCCTTCCCTTCAGCAGACCATGACTGCAGAAGACTCATGAACATCACACACAAAGAAGCACACAATTTTTTTTACACACATTCACATTACATTCCATGTAGTATGTCTCCAGATTTTCTAACATGCAGGGCATGTGGCTTTACCTTCTTGTTTTCATTTTTTCATATGCGATTTATATTCTTGTATTTATTTAACATTTTTAATATTTTTCCAAATGGCTTTATTTGTTTAGATTTTAATTTTTAAATGTGGTTTAAATTTTTTATATCACCATTAGCATTTTTTTTTTTATTTCTTCTGATTTTTTTCTAGATAGCTTTAAACAACTACTTAATTTTATTTACATGGTTTTATTTTCACATTTATAATTTTTAAAAATTATTTTCATATTTTAATTTTTCCTGTGTTTTTATTTGCACCTTTCCACATCACACAAATTTCACATTTTAAAATTTGTACATATAACTTTGATGATATATTGTATATTTTCTCTTGTGGTTTTACTTGTTTTTCTGGGGTTTTTTTTTGCATGTTGGTCATGTGATTTTGTTTTTACATTCTGAACCAAATAGGTCAACATATGGAATTCATATATTTTCATATTTCTTTTTTTTCTCCATTAGAGATGATGACAAAAAAAAAAAAAGCATTCGCAAACCTAGCCAGCAACAAAATCCATATTCTGCATTCAGATCTTGTCTCAGGAACAAATAAACTGCTCAACTTTCAATTAACTCTTCAGTGTGACTATGGTGATAAATCTGGAAATTGTGTGGAAAATTATCCTGCTCAGATTTAGCCAGGTTTGATTAAATGCACATTTGCTTAATGAGGCCCAAAATTGCTGCTTGATGTTTACGTGGAATTTGCTTCATCAAAATTTGTCTTTTCATCTGATATATTGGCTTTGGTTGGGGGAAGACTAATCCCCCACACAGTTGGGCTTCCCAGGCCTTTTCACAGCGCTTTCTGTATGCAACTCAGTCACAGACAATATAAAGAAAAAAAACCTGTAATTCATTTTGAGAGAAATTGATTCAGTGTCATAAATGAGTAATGTTTGTGTGTTTTAATATTGATATACTGTACGTACACTGCATTAGGCCTGACGTCAATGGGAATTGATTACAGATGGACCTTCTGTGCAGCAGCTGGGTCTATATTTCAGTGTAACAGCAGCTTGTGTGTGCAAGTCGAAATGTTGAAACGTTTGGGGGAAATCTTGCAGTTTCTTAGTGACCTTTAGTACATAGTAATTATAACTGTATACATCAGCAGTCATTAATAAATAATGACCAAAACCTCAATTGCTGTGTTGTAAGAGGAATAAAACACTGCAAGACATGCAACAAGAGATATTTTTTGGAAAATAATCCCTGGAAAATTACAATATGATAACAGATCACACTGTTATTTCTTTATTTCATTATTTTCCTACAGGCACATGACCCTAAGTGTTTTATTCTTTATATAAATTACGCATTCACTGGCCACTATATTAGGATCAACTATATATCTATTCACTCATGCAATTATGCCTTCAGCCAATCAGGTGGCAGCAGCACCATAAATAAACTTATTTATGAGCAGATACAGCTCAGGAGCATCAGTAAATATTTACTTAAATGATCAGAAGGAAGAAAAACCTGATCTCACTGAATTTGACCACTGAATGTTTGTTGGTGTCTGATGGGCTGCTTTGTGTATTTCAGAAACTCCTGAGATTTTGAGTTTACACAGAATGGTGTGAAAAACAAAAAACATCCAGTGAGCAGTAGGTGTGCAGACAGAAGCACCTTGTCCTTGTTGATGAGAGAGATCAGAGCAGAACGGTCAAACTGGTCAGAGCTGACAGGAAGGCTACAGTAACTCAAATAATCACTCTTTACAACCGTAGTGAGCAGAAAAGCAACTCAGAAGCTATAGCAAAAGACCACCACCTTGGGTTTTAAAAAAAAACACAAAACCCCCCCCAAAAATTATAATAATAATAATAATTTTAAAAAGTGGACAGTAAATATATGACACAAATGTACTCAAAATAGCTTGTAATATTGTAGTGGAGGAATCATTATTGTCTGCAAATTTATTTCCAAATTAAAAAAAGTTCTTAAGCTTAAAGAATTATTAATTGCACAAGTATTCACCCCCACCTACAAAACCCCTACATTTGTTATTTTTGGAATGAGACATGTTATTACATTACTATGACTTACATTATTAGCACATTTTCTCAGTAGCTGAGTACCTTGAGGTGGATGAGCTCCAACAGCAGATCGGATTTCAATCCTGTCGGGAAGAACAGGAATACGAAAGATTGGATAGCCGTATGACTCATCAGGTGTACTGGTGTTCCTAATAAAGTGATCAGTGAATATATACATATGCAGTGCATATTTTATGACAAAACATTCCTTGTTTAAAAGACCATACTTGACTCTGTACACATATTTAAGCCAGAAAATCATTCTAAAGAACTGGAAATGTGATCAATGGGAATGTTTATGTGGGAATCATGACAATGAACATCTCTGCACTCACACAGCAATCAGACATTTTATTACAAAGTTAATAAGTGAGGCATATGCGACCTCTTGGAATGAATCAAGAGTACATTTTCAGAACAGTCCAAAAAAACATACGACGATCGTATTATACTACGTTCCTAATCATTAGAGCGGGAATGATATATCCGTGTTGTGGAGTCCAGAATAAAACTACAGAGTCATTTGTAACAGTGTGCGATCCATTGTGTGCGATTCAATGCTAATTCTATAACTGTAAACCATACATTACAGTATATAATTACAGTTTCCTATCTATAACTGATGCCTTTATTATACCAATGTACAATTTACAAATTACAGATCAAACAAATGATCAGGATTACTCACAATTTTGTGCTGAAAGGTTGAACTGTCCGTTTGCTAGCCGAGATTATGGGTGTTGAAATGTATTTAAAGCTGAAGTACTACTGTACGAGTGTGTGTGTGTGTGCTTTGCAATATAACCAATCAGTGAGTCTGAAATTCTTTCATTAATTACGCCAAGTTAAATTTGATAATCCTAAACAATCTAGACTTCACAGAACACACATACATTCATTTTCAGTGCCCTTTAGAAAAGAAAAACACCATTCAAGACAAGACAGAAATTTCCCCAAATCATTAAATAGGAAGTGAAATAAAGCAGAAAAGAATTGGAATCTTGTAACGTAATAAGGTTTCACCATCACCCTCGCTACTCTGCCTATAGATCGAAGAATAACACTGCAGCCGTTAGTAGGGAATGTGCTCATGCTTCATAAATCTCTTAGTGTTGTGTTCCAGGAACGGAAATCAGTAAAGTGCGGAGAGCAACGACAAACTTACTCAAGTTAACTAACTCAACATTTGCATCAAAGCTCTACCTTTTGTATATTTTGTTCTTATACCCTGCACCAAAAGGCAAAACTATAAACAAAGCACTGAATAAAATGTTAATGAGGTGAGGAGAGGAAAAGGGGAAGAGGTGAAACAGGACAGATGTGTAAGTGATGAGTGTTATGGAGTATTGTACATCGTTAGATAGATATTTGCCCAGTTGTACGCTCTCGGGGGGTGAAAAGGGTACTAAGCGATACCTTTTCTTGCTGCTGCTAATCTGGTACTGTCGTGCATACACCTTTCTTACTTTCTAATACCTATTTCAGTACCTGAAAAGGTGTGTATTTACTCTTTTTAAAAACCAAAAAAGGGGAAAGGGTGCCCCCAAGGAAAAATTTTTAAAAGGTAAAAAAAAGAAAAAAAAGGACCTTTTTTTTTTTCCTCCCAGGCCCCTTTTTTGGAAAAGGCTAAAAAAAAACCTTTAAAAAACCCCTTTTTTTAAAATTCTGCCGGGAGTGTAATTTAAAAAACCCCTGGGAGGAGGGGCCCTTTTTTACGCTTTTCAGAAAATAAAAAAAAAAGGTCCTTTTAAAAAAAAATTCCAGCCTACAATGGAGAAAAAAACTGGGAAAAACACCACTAGGTCTTTTTTCCAGTCTTCATCTGGCACATGATTGAATAACTGCATGAAGCCTGAATGAGCAGGGTTTACAGATGTTCTGAATTAAGTGGCTGTTGAGTGTATCTTTCATGGCATCACTCTAGTCCCTTTGTTTCAGAGAGCGTATGTACTAGACCTTCCTCAATTGCACAGTGCATCTAGTTGGAATTGATGTTTGGCAACTTTACATGTCTAGAAAGAACCAACACTACTTTGGTAACAACGATATTGCTCAGTAAATCTGTGAGCTACAACAAAACGGTCCACTGAAGATCTTGTGCTGTGTAAAACTTCCGAGTCCACTGAATTTATATCAAAATAATACAGACTGTGTTGATATTTTTGGAATTATTTTTCAATATTCATGCTCTCCCATAAGTTCAGCACCATAGGGTTCATGTAGAGATTTATATTTTCAGATACAGACCATGACGTATCTGTTCAAGAGAACAGACATCCAGATAATTCATACTCATAGGAATATGTGGAAGGAGTAAATGGTGGACATATTAAGCAAAATTTTTTTATTTTTATTTTGTGGTGCTGGACTTATGGGACAAGGTATATATTACTAGAAATTACTGGAATATAATGTATTACTGTTTTAAAGAATTAAATCCAGTTCACACACAATTTGGCTAATTTCTTAAATTCATATTTGATTTCATGTAAATGTGATTTAGTTTAAATAGTAACATGTGACACGTGAAAGGTTGCTATTCATTCTTCTTAACTGATGTCAGTGGACTCAGTGGTGATTTTTTTGGACCTTTAACGCTAGTGCATCTGAAACATCGAGTGTAAATATATCATTGGACCCTGTCCCAAGTGTTTCATGAGGTTACATCTGTAATAAGAGACAGATTGCACATACTGCACATACAGGACAAGAGCAGATCAGTACAGACTCCAGAAAGATGATGAGGAGGAAGAAGAAGAAGACAAAGAGGAAGAAAAGGAAAGCAGGGCTGCTTTCAGTCCATCTTCTCTTTCTGGACCAGCTTGGGTGCGTCGACAAAATCCTTCCCATTAAAGAGGATGACCGCAGCTGTGAGAGTGCAGGCTGTGCCCCAGAACACCACGTAAGCGAACGTCTCTGTCCACGCTTCACCTGAGAGCGAGAGACGTGGTAATGTGAGACATCCTTACCCTTTTACATACACACGTTCTCAAGTATCCTAGGCTGTTTTTATTTAAGTAAATAAAAAATTTAAGCGCTATTTTCTTCTTACCAGCCATAAACAGGCACAGGATGCACATGGAGAAGGCCACCAGCATGATGACGGGTAACTACAGGAGCCAGAAAAATAAGCTCTCGGTCATAATCACAGATTTAATGCAGTTTAATCCACAGCGCTCAACATCTGCACCAGTATTTTGTTGGGAAACGCACAATGTTTCCATAATTTGAATGTAATATGGAATAAAAATAATGACCGTGAGGAATTTCCAGTCTTTCTGCACTTGAAGTGGCGTCAGACTCTCCGATTCATCCACTGAATAGTTGCCAAGGAAGAGGTCGATGGAGTCCTAACACGGAGCACAAACACATAACAGGATTAACACCACGCATTCAGCCCAATCCTTATCCTCATCCTCATCATGAAACAACACAGCACTGAAATCAGTCATGCTTTACCTGTCTGAAGCCATCTGAGAAGTTGTTTTTGTAATAACGAATCATAGAATTCCAGCCGTCCATTAGCAAACCCCAGTGAGTCCTTTTCCCGGTCCTGAGACAAAAAATAAATAGAGTAAAAAATTCACTATTCTCCAGTCTGATTGGACAGAAAGTGACCATGATTACGATTGCGTATTTTGTGTATTCTGACACGTTCTATCAGAACCAGCATTAAGTTTTTCAGCAATTTGAGCAACAGTAGCTCGTCTGTTGGATCGGATCACAC
>JAUCMX010000028.1:1188820-1193820 GCA_033459395.1 Hemibagrus guttatus
AATTTCCTCCAAACCAAACTCGCTCATCCATGTCTTTATGGACCTTGCTTTGTGCACTGGTGTGCAGTCATGTCGGAACAGGAAGGGGTCATCCCCAAACTGTTCCCACAAAGTTGAAATTGTCCAAAATGTCTTGGTATGCTGAAGCATTAAGAGTTCCTTTCACTGGAATTAAGGGGCCGATCCCAACCCTTGAAAAACAACACCTGATTTGGAGAGGTGTCCCAAAACTTTTGGCAACACAGTGTATCAGATGTGACAGGTTTTAATCCGGATGCTCTTCCTGACTCCTATTTTTTATCCGGGCTTAGAACCGGAACTGAGACTGTGCTGGTTTGTGCAACACAGAGAAATGCGGCCCTGAGAGCGCAATTCAATTCAGTTCAGTTTGTCTTGCGCAAGGCAGCGTGACAGGAGTATAAAAATGATAAAAAGTTCAAATTTAAATGCATATTCATCCCTAATGAGCAAGCTTGAAGTGATAGTGGTGAAAAAACACCTCCTGAGTCGATATGAGGAAGAAACCTTGTGATGAACCTCATCCTCCTCTGGGTGACCGCGGACAGTAAGATTAGAAATCATTTCCTTTCTGTAACTGTGTACAAGTGCAGCTGTGTGGCCGGGTCTGAGCATCAGCATTCTGAATTCATTACAGTTTTAACATGACCCTAGTGCAGGGTGCAATTCTTTCCCCAATTTAATTAAAATAAATAAATAAATAAATTTAGAAAATTCTGACTCAACTAAAACTGGTAAGAATGTTTGTGACCCAAATAAGATTTAGTCAGAATTTTCAAAATTTTGTATATTTTATTTTTTATTAAATTAGAAAGAATTTAGTCAGAATTTTCAAAAATGTATATTTAAAAAAAATTATATTGGAAAGAATTTTTACTTTAATGACTGTTTATGTTTTTAATTTGAATTAGTTGGAAAATCAACAAATGTGAGTAAAGCTTTTATATTTTTAAAACCACTTTCCTCCTATTTAAATTATTTAGATCAGCCTGTTGTGTTATGTTTTTTGAAAGAGAGAGGATCGGGAAACCCTGATCTACAACACACTGGAACATTGATGCAGAAGGAAGCCCATGTGCCAATTAAGTCATGTCAGAGATGTTCTTGGTGTGTGAATATGACAATCAATCAATCAATCAATCAATCAATAAATAAATAAATAAATAAGCAAAAGGCCTCACGTGAGTGGTGGTGCTGCTGATCAGCGGCTTGGGCTTGTACTTCAGGTTGGGTCTCTGAGACCAGAAGAAAGGCATGGAGCCCCGAGTCTGTTAGAGGAGACGGTGAAAGAGAGAGAGATGTCAAGAAGATTTATGTAGACACACACACAGACACACACACACACACACACTTATTCTGCTTCTCATGGACATCTCCTAATAACATCCCCTGCACTACATCTAATTTAATAACATTTGTTGTTCATTTTTATTCTTAATTCATTTACTCTGTATGGGACTGGAGTGTGTGTGGACTCTGTGTATACGTCGCTGTCCTGTCAAATTCTGCTGTTTATTACATTGCTATAACAAAACTATTACCCTCAGAGGGCAATAAATTATCTCTCTCTCTCTCTCTTACTCTCACACACACACACACACACACACACACCACACCATAATACACACACACACACACACACACACACACACACAACCATAATAATAGAAACCTGCGATTTGTCCTGTAGCTGGTCAACTTCAGAATCGACCAATCAGAAGTGAGAACTGGAAATGGCTCTGGTTTAATGTTAAACGTTAATATTTTCCCGTAACAACAAATCCATGTGGATGATTAGAAGGGTTCAAGAAGTGGCTTCAAAAATCATTAAAGTTTTCGGTAGCACAAATGAACTCATTAGAGATTTTGGTTGTTTCCTCAGGCATCATTAAAGTTTCAATAATTAGAACAGATCTTTTAGAGCCAATGTCGTGTCGCTACAGTCGTCCTTTATTTTCTAAAAGCCTTTTCTAAGATCCATTGACCGTGTCAGACCTCAGCTGTTTGGATTGTAGTCTTACTCATCGGTCAGTTCAACAAACAGCTCCAGAATCACTGCACGGCTAAAACCCCACCGATGTTGCTCTGTTTAACGTCTTGCTAATAACCACCGCTTTTACTGACCTGCACGAAGGAGGCTCTGCTGTTATTATACTGCACTATCTGTTCCGTTTCAACAAAGTTAGCGGCGTGTCCTTCCGAGTCGATCCCTAAAAACAAAAGAGTACACAATGATGTACACATGTCAAGCCACGCACAATAACGTGTGTCTCGTGAACGCCACCTTACCTCGGACGTAGTAGCGCACGCCGGCTCGGAAGCAGCTCCTCCGGGAGATGAGGATCCATTCGAATATCTTGCCGTTAATGCAGCACGGCTTCATCACAATAACTGGGGAGCAGAATTAAGGCTAGACACGACTTACACACAGGGCGATCGCACACACGGGAGTCTTAAAGATATGAAAAATGATGGTTTTTGCCAATGAAGGATACAGCCATGGATAACGGGAAAGGTGAACTTGTGGAGCTGAAAAACACAGAAATGAACACAGATCAACGTCATAGTGTTTAGAACGATGAGAATCTCGTGTGTTACATGTAAAGTGTGGTGGTTTCTTAAAAATGGTCACATCTGTCTGGACTGCCATTTCTACTGTTATTTACTATATTAATAATTATGGATATATTTGGTATTTAGAGGTTTAGATGGATGAACATGATTAATTATTTTAAAATTAATTTTATTAATAAATTTTTAAATAAAATTAATTATTAATGTAATTATTATAATAAGTTTTATTATTATTATTATTATTATTATTATTATTATATTTTTGTGCGAGTACACCTGATGTGTGCCATGTTCGGCGTGTGGTCAGAGGGTTAAGGCTATATGACGTATGGGAGTTGATAGGAAAACAGGAGTGAAGTGAAACACACTTTATTGACCACACTCACCTTCTACTGTGTTGTAAACATTTTTTTTTTTTAACTTATATTTTATGGTTCAATTACAACAACCTTCATTCGTCTTTGCATCTGTAAGCCGTCAATTAAATTATTTTTGACCACGTATGAAGGAGGTGAGAGTGCGTGTATAATCCAAACCAAGCTCCTAAGCTTTCGCCGGCTTTGGAGCTGCCCTGCAAATTCAAGGCCTTGAGGCTCAGGTATAAGAGCTCGTCTTCTCCAGGAGGAATACGCTCCCTTCCGCATCATGTGATAAGACTCAGCAGGCATGAGGTCTCTTTTCCAGAACCTTGTATCTGACTGAACTCAATCCAGACTGCAGAATCCGTCACTATCTTCAAAAATATGCTCTGATGTTCCACCTCTTCCCTGAACACTTAACTAACCCCTAACTTGTCCTAATGCCCGCCCCCCCAAAAAAAATGGCCACAAACTCTTACACCTCTACTCTATTAAAAATCTTGTATCTTAGCACTTCTTGTATTGTCCTCTCCTCGATATACCGCATTGCTTCCAGTTCCTCATTTGTAACCTGCTTTGGCTAAAAGCATCAATGCTAATTGAATTAGTGTAAATGTAAGTGAATTTTTAGGAAGCGATACATGGGACGTAGCATAAGGACACTCGTCTTTAGAGCTAAAGCTCCGTTAAGCGGTAAAGGAATCGTGCCGTTATACAGAAATAATTGAGTATGTGAAGCAGCATGAAGCTTTATCCATTTACATTTAGATTCAGTGTTGTGGAATGCCCATGAATCAATTCAGTTCCTGTCAATTCTCACATCTCATTTCCCTCCTTCACAAATTCACCTGACTGAGAAACCGCAAAACTCTCTGTACTTTCTGAAACCTTTCTACATGAAAATGGAAATTTACAGCTTTAACTCTTTGTCTGTTACGAAGCGCTGACACTTCTTCCTTAAATTGTTTGTGTATAGCATTTACTTTACAAGTCCAGGAATTAGTTGTTGCTATAGAAACGATATAGCTGTGCTATAGACGTGTTAATATAAAGGTCCAAATACGATCAACACCTTCTGGCCAATCGGATTCAAGAATTCAGCAGCGCAATAGTATTTAAAAAAAAAAAAAATCAATCTATCTAAGTGAGATGGTAATAGGAAGAAAAAAAAATAGCAATAATAATAATAATAATAATTATATATATATTATATATATATATATATATATATATATATATATACACACACACACACACACACACACACACACACACACACACATACACACATATATGTACTGCTCCAAAAAATTAAAGGAACACTTAACACGGAGTACAGCATAAGGTCAATTAAACTCCTGGGATATTGATCTGGTCAGTTAAGTAGCAGAGGGGGTTGTTAATCAGTTTCAGCTGCTTTGGTGTTAATGAACTTAACAACAGGTGCACTAGATGGGCAACAATGAGACGACCCCCAAAACAGGAATAGTTTTACAGGTGGAGGCCACTGATATTTTTTCCCTACTCATCTTTTCTAACTGTTTTTCACTAGTTTTGCATGTGGCTAGGGTCAGTGGCACTACTGGTAGCATGAGGTGATACCTGGACCCTTCATCAAGGTACCTGAATGTTGCACAGGCAGTCCAACTCCTCCAGGAAGGCACATCAATACGTGCCATCAATACGTGCCATTGCCAGAAGGTTTGCTGTGTCTCCCAGCACAGCCTCAAGAGCTTGGAGGAGATTCCAGGAGACAAGCAGTTACTCTAGGAGAGCTGGACTGGGCTTTAGAAGGTCCTTAACCCATCAGCAGGACCAGTATCTGCTCCTTTGTGCAAGGAGGAACAGGATGAGCACTGCCAGAGCCCTACAAAATGACCTCCAGCAGGCCACTGGTGTGAATGTCTCTGACCAAATAATCAGAAACAGACTTCATGAGAGTGACCTGAGGGCTCAACGTCCTCTAGTGGACCCTGTGCTCACTTCCTGGCACCGGTGGAGCTTAACTGGCATTTGCCATTTAACACCAGAATTGGCAGGTCTGCTACT
>JAUCMX010000028.1:1198820-1328820 GCA_033459395.1 Hemibagrus guttatus
ACACACACACACGTATATATGTACATATACATACACTGACCAGGCATAACATTATGACCACCTGCCTAATATTGTGTTGGTCCCCTTTTGCTGCCAAAACAGCCCTGACCCGTCATGCACTGTGTATTCTGACACCTTTCTATCAGAACCAGCATTAACTTCTTCAGCAATTTGAGCAACAGTAGCTCGTCTGTTGGATCATCAATGAGCCTTGGCTGCCCATGACCCTGTCGCCGGTTCACCACTGTTCCGTCCTTGCGCCACTTTTGATAGATACTGACCACTGCAAACTGGGAACACCCCACAAGAGCTGCAGTTTTGGAGATGCTCTGATCCAGTGGTCTAGCCATCACAATTTGTCCCTTGTCAAACTCGATCAAATTCTTACGCTTGTCCATTTTTCCTGCTTCTAACACATCAACTTTGAGGACAAAATGTTCACTTGCTGCCTAATATATCCCACCCACTAACAGGTGCCATGATGAGGAGATCATCAGTGTTATTCACTTCACCTGTGTGTGTGTGTGTATATATATATATACATATATATACACACAGAACATCCACAGGATTCTGAAACTCATAAGCCTTATGAATCTTTAAAATTTATTGTTCCCCCATAAAAAACGAATCAAGTGTGTGTGGTGAACGTCCAGCCGAACTGTTGAGTGTGTCCTAAATGGTTCTTCACTCATCTAAAGCGCCTCTTCATTTTTTTTTCAGGATGGAGCCAAACTATAGCAAAGCATCAGATCCTCTGAGACACTCCCGAACTCCACTGTTTTAATAAAAACTGAACCTACCAGCCACGAGGCGAACAGTTCCCATGATGCCGCAGATGGGTCTGGTGACTCCTGATGGTGGGAAGTTCATCACACCTTTAAAAAGAGAAAAATGACGTCTTTTTAAAATAACATCTGAATTGCGACCTTGCTGGAGTAAAACACGACGCATTAAACAGGAGACACTTGAGGGTTGTGCTGTTATAGGAAAACAAGCAACAACAAGCAGAGCTACAGGACTGCGAGAGCAGGAAAGGTGATTAGTTTCGAAGAACGACGAAGTGTTTTATTCCTCGAACACCACAGCAAGTTATCAACGAGGACAATATTTATTGAATGAAAAGATACGTTGTTCATTTTATCCATTTATAGTTATATTTAAAGTAAAATGTCTTAGTAATGTCACAACTTTCTTGGATGAACAAATTTTGAACGACTGCATTAACGTACACTTGTGATTTGCTCTAGAAAATTAACCATCACCTTCTAACCAATCAGAATCGAGAATTCATCACTGTGGTATTACAGACAATTCAAATTCATTTACATTATTTATAAATTACATTCATTTAAGATTAGGGGGGTTGCGTCAGGAAGGGCATCCGGCGTAAAACCTGTGCCAAGTTGTCGTGCGGACCAGTTGGTACGCTGTGGCGACCCCGAACAGGGAGCAGCCGAAAGCAACATTCATTTAAGATTAATTTAGTTTAATTAATACACAGTCTATAATTTAAAGGTGACAGATTTTCATTTCATTTTATTTTATCCAAGGAACAATAATGCTTCCAAAAAACAACAGGAAAAGCATCAGAGCATTTTATTACCAAAACCTGCACACTTCTTCTCTATCTCTCTCACTCTCTCTTCCTTTCTCTCGCTCTCTCTTTCTTTCTCTTGCTCCCCCCCCCCCCCCTCCCTCACTCTCTGTGCATGAACAGATCAGCAAGATCCTTTTCACTTTCTCAGTTCTCTCTTCTCGTTTCCTGTGAAGCGGTCAGCAGCTCTTACCCGTGAGCGTCATCTCCATGGAAGCTCTGTCGATGACCAGCACATCGCTAGCGCCATCATCACAGGCTTCGATGCAGAATTTGTCAGGAGTGGCGTGCCTGTACAGGGAGGGAAACGGAGGAAGAGGAGATATCATGGAAATGGGATCAGGTGTAAAATAAATCTCTAACCTAATAAGCAAAGCATTTCTCCTTCATATTATTAGAAGCTGGTTATGTTTTTGGGGATTGTGATTCTGCAGAACGTCAGTGCAAATCTAATTTCTATCAGGAAGGTTCATCTCGGTGCTTGCAGAACTGAACCATCTTTTCCTTTTCCTTGCATCTAGATATCTGCATGAATCATATTTCAGTCTGTGCTCAAAAAGAAACAGGTTGCAGAAATGAACTTCCGCTAATTGTGAGTTTTTAAGAGGCAGGAAGTGATGCAGCCGAGAGGCTCAGAGCTCAGACCTTTATTTAACTCTTTGAAATACTGATAACTTCTTCTTATATGTATTTTATATATATATAAATGTTGGCTGATTCAGCAGCTTCAAGCTTTCTGCAGTTTCTGGTGCAGTGTTCCCTCCTCGCAAGACTGCTGAGCAATACTCTTGATGTGCACTTAAAAATGCTGCGAAGCACAAACAGCAGAGTAAGCATGGAACATCAGCCCACAAACATAAATACCGAGCCAATCATTTGCTGCTTTTTTGCAATTCAGTTCTTGGCCTGGAGTCGAGCCACATGCTGAGCCACTCAGACACAGAGCTACTCTTTCAGCATTGCAAATAAATTGCAAATAACAACAGGTTTAAAGTGAGTATAGGCTGCACTAAAGCACAAACGGACTTTATCTGGACTAAAACGCCCTTGTCAGCTGACCACGTTGCAAGGTTGATCTGTTTGTCTTGTTTAAGCGCTCAAAATCATGTTCTTCTGCGGCTGACGTAATTTAAGTTCCTGATGAGGACAGGATTTGAGATCAATATCGCATTCCATACTGAGTCTAAATCTTCTTCTTTCAGCTTTTCCCTTCAGGGGTCGCCACAGCGAATCATCTCTCTCCACCTATCCCTATCTTCTGCATCCTCAACACTTGCACCCACTAGCTTCATATCCTCATTAATTCCATCCATATACCTCCTCTTTGGCCTTCCTCTTTGCCTCCTGCCTGGCAGCTCCATGTCCAACATTCTCCTACCAATATACTCACTCTCCCTCCTCTGAACATGTCCAAACCATCTTAATCTGGCCTCCCTAACTTTGTCCCCCAAACGTCCAACATGAGCTGTCCCTCTGATGTACTCGTTCCTAATCCTGTCCAATCTTGTCACTCCCAAAGAGAACCTCAACATCTTCAGCTCTGCTACCTCTAGCTCTGACTCCTGTCTCTTCCTCAGTGACACTGTCTCTAAACCATACAGCATGGCCGGTCTCACGACTGTCCTGTACACCTTCCCCTTGATTCTCGCTGATATTTTCCTATCACACAGAACTCCCGACACCTTTCTCCACCCATTCCAACCTGCCTGCACTCGCTTCTTTACCTCTTTCCCACACTCTCCATTACTCTGGACTGTTGACCCCAAGTACTTAAACTCCTGTACCTTCTTCACAATGTAACCTTAATACTGAGTCTAAATGAAGATGAGAAATAAAAAGAAGCTCTCATTGTCTCAAGGTGAAGAATAAAGTGATTTCTACCACAGCACTATCGAAATCTCGAACCCGATCAGGTCAGGAGGTGTTGATTTATTTTCTATAACAGCAAGACTTATTCTATCAGGTTTATATCAATGCACTTATTCTAAAACAACACCTTACTACTCACACAAAAAATTCTGTATAAATGTTTTTTGGAAGGAGTCTCCAGTATCAGACAGTAACAGTCATTTCTGACACACTACAGTTTTTGTATCAAGCTACAAGCTGATGAGGGGAACAAATGTTTGTGTTCTGTTGCAGTGACAACAGACGTGAACCAATTTTGCATAAAATTTCACCAGGACATTCTAGAAATGTTTTGAAATGTATAAACCTTATATCCTTGCAGAGATGTTTGCTAGTTGCATGTGCTTTTACAGTGAATGTCATGTTTTGATAAACCTGTTGCATAGTGAAACAAAAATACACCTAAATACATATCTATTAAACAGCAACTGTCATATAATCCATCAATCCTATGCTCCGTCATTGAATTATATATGGATAAAACGGACAATGTGTCATTTTTAATGAACAGAATAGAGAATTTCAGGATTTATCACATCAACCTGCTGTAGTTTATTATCATAACAGGACACACCCAAGTCCCTTCATTTAAAATGTATAATACTGCATCATTTTTAGACACTTATCGCCCTGTCTTTTATAATAAACAAGTAAGAAGCCATAAAGTATCTTTCAGAAATAAATGAAATAAATGTAAGAGGCTTTTGAAGAGTTGATCATTCACACTGGATTGGTGGATCCTATAATCCACATTCAAGCACTACAGCATTTCAGCTGAGCTCAGCATTCAGATGGTTTGCTATATAACAACAAAAAGCCAAGCAAACAATCACCAGAGTGTAATCAAGTTGTTTTTAAGGTTCACACAGCCGTAACTGCTGCATTTGCCTGAAATTAGAGCTGTCAAAGGAACAGCCAGTGACTTTGAATGGCTCAGCAGTAGCACAGGTACCTGAAATACAGCGCCTACTTTAAAGCGGAAAAACACTTCCAAAACAATTCCGATAGAGAAATATAGTACCGAACAAGCAGAAAATGAATAACTGCAGACAATTTAGACACACGATCGCACTTTAGAAGTAATAAATACATCGCGACTTACAGCTTAAACCTCTCGTAGGCAGTCGCCATCTTTACTTCCGGGTTTACAATGACTTCCCGTGACGCGCAGAGTGACGTCACACAGGAGCGTTGTGTTTGTCCTCTTTTCCCTCCCTGTTTTAGAGATTTTCCTGTACACACACACACACACACACACGCACACTTCTGCTCTCTAGAAAGATTAAGTGTCTAAAATATTAGTATGATTGAATTTATAGGACGTTAAAACGAGCGAGTTTTTGCTTAATACTTTGAGAAACACTATGACCAAAAGAATGTGGACACCTGACCACTACACCCATATATGGACAAAGTTTGTAGTTGAGTAGAATGTTTTTGTATGCTGTAGCTTTACATTTTCCCTTCACAGGAGCTAACAGTCTCAGACACCTTTCCACCATCACAACGTGAGCCCCATGAAGACATGGTGTATTAATGTTGGAGTAGAAGTCGAGAGTCCTGTACAGAGCCCTGACCTCAATTGACCTCGACACCTTTGGGATAACATCAACACCTTCCCAGACCTCCTCACTCTTACATCAGACTCACTAATGCTCTTGTAGCTGAATGATCACACAGCCTTCCCACAGCCTTCCTAGAAGAGAAGAGTGGAGCTTATTATAACAGTGAAAGGAAATAAATCACATGGGTATGATGATTAATGTCCACATACTTTTGGCCAGATGTTGTAACGGTTTAAAACGGAATTATTTGTCATTTGAAGTAAGACAGAGATTAAGTTTAAATGAATATGATTAAACACATAATCCAGAGCTAAAGAGTTAACATGGAAGACTTCACATTTGGGAGCTTTTGATTGACAGATAAATTAATCCCTGAAGTTACACTTAAACTAAAAGGCACTATTTTATCATCGGAAAATGATGGATGTTGTTGGGACATGCAAAGGTGCAGGAGTTAATTAATTTCTAAAAGGCAGATGCAAAGATGCCGATTATCCCTGTAGAGAGCAGAGAGAGAGAGAGATTTTTTTTTCTAAGATTAGACACACCAGAGGACCCATTACTGAGTCTTGAGGGATTATCAGTTATGTAATACTGTATATAGCAACACACATAATATTGCAGTAATGGGTGTTTCACAAATGATGTCACTCACAGATGGAATCCAGACGATCTATTTTAAAGGACAGCTGTGTTCTAACGATCTATTTGGAGGAGTGCTGCATGTGTCATTTATGGGGAAATCAGTGCTATAATTCTGTTTATGGGACAAAAATGGAAATGGAGTTTAATCAGAATTAACAACAGACAGATCAGTTACTCTGATCAACATGTTTCTGATGAAAAGATGTGGAGTTATATATGTTGAAGCTTTATTTCCTTCAAAAATGGAAAATGGTTACAATGGTGTAGCCCTAAAAAAACTGCTTCCTTCCTTCCTTCCTTCGTTCCTTCCTTCCTTTCTTTCTCCCTCCTTCCTTCCTTCCTTCCTTCCTTCCTTCATTCATTCATTCATTCATCTCCTCTTTCTTTCTTTCTTTCTTTCTTTCTTTTTCTTTCTTTCTTTCTTTCTTTCTTTCTTTCTTTCTTTCTTTCTTTCTTTCTTTCTTTCTCCTTCCTTCCTTCCTTCCTTCCTTCCTTCCTTCCTTCCTTTATTCATTTACTCATCCACCCATTCATTCATTCATTCATTCATTCATTCATTCATTCATTCATTCATTCATTCATCTCCCCTTTCTTTCTTTCTTTCTTTCTTTCTTTCTTTCTTTCTTTCTTTCTTTCTTTCTTTCTTTCTGTCGTTTTTTCTTTCTTTCTTTAGGAAAAAACAAATTAGATCATAATAGAATATACACACAGGTGAAAAATAAATGGAAAACCAACCCAAAGTGTCTTTGTTAGCTTCCACATGCCACTAGAACAGCTTTAGCGATGCTACACATCTCTGGATCTGTACTGGAGCGATAAACACCGCTCTTCCCCAAACTAGGTTCCTCAGTTGAGGTTTTGATGAATGTGGTGGAGAGCGCTGCCTAACACATTGCTCCAAATTCCCCAACAGATGTTCAATTAGGTTGAGATCTAGTGAGTGTGACAGCTGTAGCAGAAGATTTACATCATTTTCATCCTTAACAAACCGTTCAGTAAGTCCTCGCGCCCTGTGGATGGGGGTGGAGTCATCCGTAAGACACCACGCCCATCACGATGTTTCATATAGGATAAATGTGATCCATCGAAACGTAGTAAAGGTTTTCCTTTAATTTGTCACCTGTCTGTTTCTGTTTGTGTCCATATTTAAGGATCTCAGACTGTACAGTATTAGTGTAACAAAGTACTTAATAAACAGTAGGACAAGCTCTGAGAAAGGTGCTAGCTACAGTATATATTGGGTTGCACTTTATTAACCATCTCATCCTGCTTAACAAAATTCCTGATTTCAAAAATGTTGAACATAATTAGCACGTGCGATATCATGCATTAGCACAAGACGAGGAAATGCTATATTTGTCGAAAAAGAAAATACACACTTCCCTTCTAAATCTGTGTGGAAATCCACTATGAGTGGTCCGTGTGTAGTTTATACAGTGTTGCACATGGGGAAACTCCAGCTCTGGAGGTGTTGCATTACGGTCTCATTGAGCATAACTGTAGATTTAACCACACATCCACCTACAAGGACAGAGCAAGGTGTTATGCTGTGAATTCATTCAAATATATTTTAATATATTCTTGATAAATTGCTCACGGGAGATGAAATTTTAAAGCATGAAGGATCAATAGGTAATTAAAACTCGTGAGACAGAAGAGGTGTAGTGTAAACGATCCACAATGAATACTACAATATCGCATAGAGTCTTAATTACGGTGAAAATAGTAACAGTATATCCTTCCATTGCTTGTAAATGTATAGTGTATAATATATAGGGAGTAAAAAAAAAAAAAGTCAAGGGCTGATGGGGAATTACACGGAGCTAAAGCATGACATGAATGAGTGGGATAGTTTTTAAAAGTGTACATCTTCTTAATTCCCCTTAAATGAAGATAAAGCTTTGTATCCTTATCTATACTTGTTTTCTAGCATACTTCTTTTTAAGCTCATATGTTCCATGAGATGGGAAATTAAAAGAGAGGGGCTTGCCTGTATCAAATAATTCTCCATGTATGAGTAAGCACAGAAACCCTCCTCCACAGCTTAGTGTGTAGAGAGTTTCATTTGCTCCCTTCACTCTTCAGGTAAAGCCTCCACCTGGCTAAAAACAAGCATGTTAATCAAGGGCAGGTATATGGGAAAGTCCCTCTTACACACACACTTTCACACATGCATGAGCAGACACACACAAATCCACACACCCACACACACCCACACAGAGGTTGTCCCCGCTGTAATATTCTCCATTAGAGTCACTCATGATTAATGTGCACATGGCCAATACAACAATATTACTAACATTAATATAAAGAGTATAAACAAGTTCTAACAGTGTTACAAAAATGTTCCATAGTGAATAAACTAAAACTGAATAAACAACAACAACAATAATAACAGCAGAAGACTTTTATGATAGCAGGAGACACTGAACTACAAGCATGAATGGACAGTGGTTTATTTATTTTAAATGCAAAATATAATTTTATATTATATAAATAAAATATAAAGTTATTAGGATTTATTATTAAAAAAACAATCTAATGCTCTTCTGGGTCAGACACTAAGAGGCTAAATAAATACATGTATGTATTTATTCATATTTATTTATTTTATTAGTATTATTAATAATAATATCAATAGTAATAGTGTTATTAGTACTAATAGTCATAATATTAGAAGCAGTAGTAGCCGTCTCAGGTGATTAATCAAGAATAGTTTCGGTCTCCCTTAAGGTGTGAATTGTGGGCAGGGCTAACTAATTTATATTGAAGGTTCTCTGCTACAGACACTTGTGTCTGCAGATTGCCTCGTCAATACCTGATACTCACTTAAATAGTAATTATATTGTCATCTTTTCTTGTTCTCTTGCATCCTTAATCTCACTTTTCATACTTTGACAAGACCACAGACATGTGCCTCAAACCGATTTCTGTTGTTACCTCTTACAGACGCAGACATTCTCATCCATGAAGCAGAGGTCATGTTTCCAGCAACCTCATCTACCCTCCCCTGTTGTCTCAGTCTCAAACAGTGGTGGTAGGTGGGCTCTGGAACTGCTGGAACATCTGCTGTAAGGAAGGCTGACTTCATGGTGGTACAAGTCTGCTGTTGTCACAGAGATGGTGTTCCTCACCTCTCCCCTTGTCTCATCTAACCATCTCTTCTTTTGAATTCCATGCAGTTTCAGTTACCTCTCCAATCAACCTCTTCATCATTGTCATCTACCGCCCCCCTGGTCCCTTAGGAAACTTCTTGGATGAAATGGACACACTCCTCAGTGTCTTCCCTTCTGACAGCACCCCTCTGACAGTTCTTGGAGATTTCAACCTCCCATCTGACAAGCTTCACTCTTCTGGCCTTCTGGCTCTTCTGAATTAATTCTCCTTGTCCTTCAACAGCTGCCCTCCCACACACAAGGAAGGAAACGTCCTGGATCTAGTCTTCACTCATCCTTCTTCAGCTACAGACATGACTGTTACCCCACTTCATATCTCCGATCATCACCTGGTATCCTTCACTATCACTCTCCCTGTTCTGCCTAAACGTAACTCCCAGCACCTCTCTCTCACCCGCCGAAACCTCCACTCTATCTCTCCTTCCTCTGTAACTTCATGCACTCTTTCATCTCTTCCTGACCATGAATCCTTCTCCTCCCTTCCCCTGGACTCAGCTACTGACACTTTGCTCTCCTCCCTTTCCTCAACCATGGACCTTCTCTGCCCTTTGTCCACTATACGCAAGAAGAATTCTTCTCCTGCTCCTTGGCTGTCAGACGTGCTTCGCAACAATCGGAGAGAACTACGATCAGCAGCGAGGAAGTGGAAGAAATCTAAATTCGACACAGACCTCATCTCTTATCGCACGCTCCTGTCCAAATTCTCCTTGGACGTGACTTCTGCCAAGACCTCCTTCTACAAAGAAAAGCTTGAAACTTCTGCACAAGATCCCCGAAAGCTCCACAACATCTTCTCGTCACTACTCAACCCTCCGTCTCCACCTTCTCCATCCTCCCTGACAACCGAAGATTTCGCCACTTTTTACACAGAGAAGATTGAGAGGATCTGACAGACCTTCATGTCTCTCCCAACTTCACCTACATCACACAGTCAGCACTCTGCTACTCCTTCACTGACGCAGCTCTCAACTGTAGCAGCAGAAGAGGTTTTGCAAATTACCCGGTCCTGCAACCCTACCACCTGCCCACTGGATCCAATCCCTTCAGCTATGCTCCAGACTATCTCACCTGACTTCCTACCCTTCATCACCACAGTCATCAATGGATCCTTAACGTCTGGTCATGTTCCAACTGCCTTTAAGAAAGCCAGGGTCATCCCCATCCTGAAGAAACCTGCTCTGGATCCCTCAGACATCAGCAACTACAGACCGGTATCACTTCTCTCATTTCTTTCAAAAATTCTTGAACGCGTTGTTTGTAATCAGCTGTCTGACTATCTCATGCAGAATAACCTCCATGACCCCAACCAGTCTGGCTTCAAAGCAGCACATTCCACAGAGACTGCCCTTTTGGCAATCACTGAGAAACTACATGCTGCTAGATCAGCCAAACTGTCATCGGCCCTCATCCTCCTCGACCTGTCTGCAGCATTTGACACAGTGAACCACAAGACTCTCTTGTCCATCCTCAGGAGTCTTGGAATTTGTGGAACAGCATGGGAATATTTTGCTTCCTACCTGGATGGTCGCTCATATCAGGTAACATGGAAGGGATTGACATCTGCTCCTAGATTTCCCCTTCAGCCACTGCTCGCAACCTTGGGGTAACCATGGACAATCAACTATCCTTTTCCTCACATGTCACTAATGTGACACGTTCATGTCGGTTTCTTCTGTACAACATCAGAATTATTCGGCCATTTCTATCCACACAGGCTACTCAGGTGCTTGTTCAATCTCTGGTCATCTCGAGATTGGACTACTGCAACTCTCTTCTGGCAGGTCTACCTCTGAACGCAATTCGCCCACTGCAAATGATCCAAAATGCAGCTGCTTGTTTTCAACCTGCCCAAGTTCTCCCACACCACCCCATTGCTGCGTTCCCTCCACTGGCTTCCGGTAGCTGTACGTATCAGATTCAAAACACTAATGCTTACCTACAAAGCCAAGAATGGACCAACGCCATCTTACCTCAAAGCTCTCGTCACTCCTCGCACTGCACCTCGCTCACTCAGATCCACTAGCACTGCTCGACTGGTCACACCATCTCTCAGGGAAAAAGGTAGGTATACATCTAGACTCTTCTCTGTTCTGGCACCGAGGTGGTGGAACGAACTTCCCCTAGGTATCCGTACGGCCGAGTCTCTGACCGTCTTCAAACGGCAACTGAAGACTTACCTCTTCCTGAAGTACTTAAACTAGCTCTCTGAAGTAGAAATATTTGTAGAAGGAGTAGAAGTAGAAATAGTAGTATAAAAAGTAGAAGGTTGAAATAGTAGTATAAGTAGATGTAGAAATAGTAGAAGTCAAAGTAGAAATAGTAACAGAAGAAGAAGAAGAAGTAGAAATAGTAGCAGAAGAAGAAGAAGAAGTAGAAATAGTAGCAGAAGTCGAAGCAGAAATAGTATTAGAAGAAGTAGTAGTAGTAGAAGTAGAAATAGTAGTAGTAGCACCAGTGCACTAAGCAAGGACCATAAGGGCATTTGGTGTGGAGGAACTTGACACCTTTGGGATGAATTTGAGCGAAGACTGTGAGCCAGTGCTTTTTCATCTAACATCAGTGCCTGACCTCACAAATGTGCTTCTAGAGGAATAGTCAAAAACACACTCCTAAACCTTGAGGAAGGGCAGGCCAACTCCATATTACATTCATGTGCATTCAAGTGACCAGTATTGAGTCAGGGAATTTTCTTAGCTATGATAGTGCCTACAAAGTGTGAAAGAAATTCTTAGCTAGGAATATTACTTTTCATGCTGAGAGGAGAGGACACCCAATCATACATTTTACTTTTACATTTTCTAATACACAAGTCTATATATGGCGGTGCTTGATGTTTCCTAATGGTATGGCACAATCTTGTATAATGTGACATATCCCTGTGTAATTATGACACAGAAGCATGGAGGTGTACAGCTTCAGGAAGTCAAGTTAATCATTGTCTGGATGATGAAATTTCTCTTTTATCCTTCCCACAGTGTCCATCATTCACTGCGCACACACACACACACACACACACACACACACACACACACACACACACACACACACACACACACTGGCACATGGGGTGTCATGTTTAGCTACTCATCCCCTGATGGTATACACCACATAGAAGATACAGGCCACATGCTTTAGGTTTGAATCCATCACAACTATACATCATCTCTGACCTGAAACCATGTTCCCTAAAAATTCTTTGTTTCTCAGTTTCACTTCTCATGTGTGTTGGGAATTTGTATTAACAACTAGGGAACTTTTAAAGAAGTGATTTTAAACACATAATAGAGACAGAAAGAGAAAGCGAGAGAGAGAGAGAGAGAGACAGAGAGAGAGAGAGAAAGGAGAGAGAGTTAATAAATACAATGCTTAGCAGGACGCTAATAAGTGACTGTGAGTGTTCAGAGCACAGACAGTACATACATACTGAAACTATAATGAACATGTCTGCTGAGGCGCAGATCTACAGAGCTATGACATTTTTAAAAAACTTAATTAATAAAGCGTAGCTATGTGTCAATATATTTAGAGCATGAGATAATTCTTTAGTTAGCGCTAAGTACTGTAAAATGTTAGGACATTAATAGAAATGGAGCATCATGGCAGGAACCTGGGCACGGAGAAGATTGCTCATAAAACACCTCATTCTCGGAATGACGCACAAAGACAAAATGGAGTCACTGGTTGCTGAGTTACGGATATACCATGAACCCAAATCACCTTATAAGAATTTTCAAAGCAAATACCTGTTTTGTTTTTCCCTTATTCGTGATAAACAAATAAGCTGTGGCTTGTGTGACATATATATGTATATATATTCGTCCTATATATTGTGGTTCTATGATTTATGTAGAGATACGTTGTTGGGATCAAGGCGTATTATCTCATTGCCTATTGATTTCCACACTGTTCCAAACAGTTTTCACCAGCCTCAATTCTCTCTCTCTCTCTCTCCCTCTCTCTCTCTCGCTCTCTGTCTCTATCTCTCTCTTTTTCTTTTCTTTCTTTCTTTTTTTTTTTATAAACAAACACCTTATCATTTTACACAGAAAGTAGTGGAAGCACAAACTCCTCTACACTCAAGACTTTCAATAAATGTCTTGTAACAGAGCAATTCACCACCACAATGATTATATACAGTACATTTTATTTCAATAACTCAATAACAGATTTTTTAAAATCCCCTTATTATTAATCTTAGATCACATGAAGCTTCTGCAATTTATATGTGCTATTACTATAGAATACATTACTATAATGTACCAAAACAAGTGTATTAATATAAACCTGTCGCTGATGTTAAACCTTTTGAGCTGTGCTGTTAGACTAAAGTAATCTGCTCACACCCTCTGACCAATCAGATTTGAGCATTCAGCTGCATTCAGGTGATATAAAGCTAAGATTTATTAAGAAGTCAAGTTATTTCCTGTTCTCACTGAAGTCCTTCCTTCTCCTGCATCTATCTCTTTTCTCTCTCATGAATATTTTCAAGGTTTGTCCTTTTTAAATAAAGTCTTTTCTTTCTTTTCTTTTTTTTTAAATTGCCGAATTCATGTGTGTAAGCTGTTACCATGGGAACAATAATGTATTAGACCTATCATGTTAAAAGTTATTAACATCAACTTCTCTCCAACTGAAGCTATTATCTGAGCTGCTGTTAAAGTAAATGAACCAAAACCGATCGTATTCAAGAATCTGATATTGTACAAAAATAACCACAGTCACCTTAGCAGCCCTGTAGAGATATGGAAACACATGGGGCTCTCCCGTATTAGGTCCCTAAATTTTACCATTTCTTACCACCACCATTTACAGAGAAGTAGAGCTCCACTGTACTATTTAAAACTGCCCCACTTTCAGGTCTTCTACGCAAGCTTACAAGTTTTTCACACATCTGGTTAGTTCAGTTTCCGCCCACACCCCAAGCTCAGTCTCCTTTGTGTGGTTCTCCCAAACTGCATCATCACATCACTCACTACATCTGCACTACGATAACTACAACAGCTACAGCGAAAAGAATCATCCGCACTCTGTATAACAGAACCTTCCTAAAAATTTTGGTTAGCTTAATAATGGAGAACAGAATCTGTTCTGTGAAATAGATAAAATAAAATTTTTCTGTGAAATAAATAAAATTAAATGTTTACTTCTACTACTAAAATGATTCACTTCCACATTCGGTTGTTTAAGAATGAAATTCTGTGGAACTGTTTTTTTCTTTTTATGCTAATTTCTATCTCCCACGTCTGACATACATGTGATTACCACCAAAAACACCAACATTTATTTTTAAAAAAAAATCCAAAACAAAAACAAAACAGAAATTTAAAACACACTTAAATGAGTTAAAATGAAGTTAAATAAACGTGAAATGTTAAAGATATTTTGAGGCACGGTGGCTTGGTGGTTAGCATGTTTACCGCACACCTCCAGGGTTGGGGGCTCGATTCCTGCCTCCGCCATGCGTGTGTGGAGTTTGCATGTTCTCCCCATGCCTCGGGGGTTTCCTCCGGGTACTCCGGTTTCCTCCCCCCGGTCCAAAGACATGCATTGGAGGTTGATTGGCATCTCTAAATTGTCTGTGAGTGAATGAGAGTGTGTGTGTGCCCTGCGATGGGATGGCACTCCGTCCAGGGTGTATCCTGCCTTGACGCCTGAGAACAGATCCTGCCTTGACCCGAGAACAGATCAGATAAGTGGTAGACAATGAATGAATGAATGTTAAACATATTCCTTGCAGAATTGGAATGTTTTATAGAATTTATTCACCAGCCCAAAAAAGTTTCAGAAAACTTTCAAAAAGTTTAAAATCAGTGTAAATAAGGTAACATGCCATTGCCTCATTTTCCACCTGATTACACATGAAAACCACAAAACATGACGAAATAAAGGACTTTGTATTGCTGCAGAGTTTCTCTCATGTTCTCACAGTTACTGAACCTGGAGATTTCAGTAAATATTAAATATCTCGTCACTGAAAACTTCACCATATCGTATCGTTTTTCCAAACGAATTCTCCGCCTTGTTGCTATATGAACAATAATTTATCACAAATAGCGCATGAATATAAACCTGTGATTTGAATTACAGCCAGAACTACTGTCCGAGCTGCAGTTATAGAAAACTAATCAACAATCTGTGAAAAATAAACAAAGCAAATGTCTTCACGCATGAAATGAATTTTGGAATAAATGCTTCATATTATTACATACTGCTTCAAAGATCCACAAGAAATGAATATATTTGAGACTATAAAGCTGAAGAAGACTTACAACAATCAGGCATAACGTTCTGAGCAGTGAGAGGTGAAGTGAATAACACTGATGATCTCCTCATCATGGCACCTGTTAGTGGGTGGGATATATTCAGCAGCAAGTGAACATTTTGTCCTCAAAGTTGATGTGTTAGAAGCAGGAAAAATGGGCAAGTGTAAGGATTTGAGCGAGTTTGACAAGAGCCAAACTGTGATGGTTAGACCACTGGATCAGAGCATCTCCAAAACTGCAGCTCTTGTGGGGTGTTCCTGGTCTGCAGTGGTCAGTATCTGTCAAAAGTGGTCCAAGGAAGGAACAGTGGTGAACCGGCGACAGGGTCATGGCCGGCCAAGGCTCATTGATGCACGTGGGGAGTGAAGGCTGGCCCGTGTGATCCGATCCAACAGACGAGCTACTGTTGCTCAAATTGCTGAAGACGTTAATGCTGGTTCTGATAGAAAGGTGTCAGAATACACAGTTCATGACGGGTCAGGGCTGTATTTTCAGCAAAAGGGGGACCAAAAACAATATTAGGCAGGTGGTCTTAATGTTAAGCCTGGAGTGTGTATACAAAACACACTTAAAGCTTTTCTTTTAAAACGGTGACGTATTATTTTGTTATTGTCTTCATTAATCCTGCATCCGTTAAGCTTTATTCTTCTGTGTGTACGTTATCAGAGAAATTTGATCTTCCGATACTAAACATTCATACTGCCAATAACACTCTTACAGAGCATCTCACTCCAGAGCCTGTAACGCATATACGTCTGAAGGACATGTGCTAGTTCTCGCTGTATCTCATGTCATCCTGAAAAAACACTACAACGGTCTACATTTGCACGTTATACAACTTGTATAAGATTGTATAACACAATCTGATCAAATTGGTGATGTCATTAGCAATGACATCACAATATGTATTTCATATAGTTGTAATATTTGATGAGTAACACTTTCATTTCCTGAGGTATCAAGTTGGTAAAGATAAAAAAAACCAAAAAAAACTACAGCAACAAGTGAGAAGGTCATCATATGAAGGATGCCATGCTCTGCTGCTCTGGTGTGTAACGTGTGGGGATGTAAACTACCATAAAAGGATGAATTATCACGCATTAGGTCATTAGGCATCTGTGAATTTCAAAGAATCAGCGGTGTAGATGTTCTCGAATTCAGCCATCATTCCAAACCCACTCGTGACTCATGAATGTCACAAGTGTGAAATCCTCGTGCACAAAACTCATTTTCATTTACAGCTCAAACTTCCCTACACAAACACTAATGTTACGTAACTCAGGTTTTCTTCCTCATGTTGGGAAAACATAATTTCGTAACCTCTTCGCCTCTGGATTGCCCTAAAGCTGCTGAGTGACTGCGCCTGTTGTTTGTTACAAGCGCTAGAGAAATAATACCGAAATCAATTTTATAGAACAAGGGGGAAGTCTGACCTCAGAAAATCTAGAGATAATGTTTAAGGAGCAGGTGCTTAAATAAAAACAAAAAGGAATTCATGCATTATTTCAGCTCAGGTTTTCCTTTTTTTTTATTCTGAATAATAAGCTAAATTGTGTGTGCATGGTTAATAATGCTACGCTATCATTTTAATGCCTTCTATATCATTAGTTATCAAATTATTATTACAGGCTAACAAAACATATAGTAAATGTTTTAATGACTATTCAAGACCATAACATATACTGTCATAAACATATAATACACTCGTATACTATGAGTGTTTATGTGTTTTTAAAAGGCCAAAATGCAAACCTCATTTTTAAAAAAAAAATTAAGCCGATGTTAGCATGCAAGTCACACTGACATTAGCTAGCTATAAGCTCCTTATTTGGCTATTTTATTGCAATAAAACACTTAGTAGCTGTTCATGTTTTAATTTGTTGAGCGCACGATGAGAATTGTGTACAGAAATCAACAAGAAACGTAGATTATGTTACGCAGTTCTTTCGACTTTCTCACAGCCGAGTTAAAACACAAGTATTTAGCTTGCTAACTTACATAATATCTTCCAGTCATGGAAAATAATGAATCTCACCAGCTATTAAACTCAAAGCACAGAGCGCAATATAGGAAACGAATAACATTGAATCGAATGATTCATCAGATTGACCTTACTTATGTTGAAAAAATCTGCACAATAATTTCATGAAAGGCATCATGCAATATTCGAGTAATTAATTATTCGTCTAGTGTAGAGATTTACCGAACGTTGTCGTGTCTGGTCTCGGATTATTTTTGATATTTTGCCCGGATTATAAACCAGCGCTTTTTGTGCATGAGTTAGAAAGTAATTAAAAGTAGTTTTTCATTTGATTTTTTCCCCAATTGCTTTAAATTTGTATAGTTATCTGAGACTCTGAGAAATGTACAGTAACATTTAGAGTATATTAATGAATTGGATCGTTTCTTTATTAAAACACTATATAAAATAGTTACAGTAATAAATATTACAGTAATGTTAAAAGCTGACCTTGAGACCATGATTATTCTGAAAAATCCACTTTATTTATAACTGGATAATGTCAGAAATACATTGAACTCTTTTCCTTAGAGGCTAAAAACAGAATTCGCTCCTGTTTTTGTTGTGTCCATGTTCAGTATTGAATGTATTTGTCATGTCTCACTCCACAGTGGAGGTTAATATGAAGCTCATACGAAAGTACACACTCAGAGAGACTTTAAGAATTTGTAGTGTTTCATAAGGATTTATGTTTTTATCTATCCTACTAGGGTCGTCAGTATAGCCATAGAAAAGTTCCAAATAACAAAAAGAAATTGCTACACAAATGTTTGTATCTGCAAAGTAAATGTTGATATAAAACCTATTTCTGCTCTCAGTGACTCTCCAAGTGCTTGTTCATAAGACTCTAAAGGTGTTTATCTTCACCCACTAAAATTCTGTGTAAGGTTATCCAACAGAGGGAAAAACACATGTCAACAGAGTCCTGACTCATTTTATATCAGATTTCCAGATCAAATAATTCATTTGTTTACACTGATTGAAAATGTCCCATGAGTCCATTTCTATCCCGCCGGCAGACTGGAACACCGGTAAAAAGGGTTAATAATTCGGCTACTAGACAGAACCTTCCACTCTTAACCAAGTTTATCTGAAGATTTGAAGCTGAAACTTTGCTAATTTCATTCCAACTAGAGTGTCCTCTAGTGATGAAGTGTATTATCAAAATGCCGAACACCTTTGATAAACACAAAAAACCTTATCTCATAATCCTACGCTCACAAACAGCTGAGTGGTCTGATTTTCCCCCCTCCTCCCTTCTTCACCACTTAGATGTTAAATGTCAAAGGGGAAAAATGCAAAGAAACATCAGAGGATTTCTCTTTAGCACCCCACGCCTGCTGAGAGATACTGCGCAATGTATTAAAGCATTAAAGCGAGACACTGCACAATGTACACCAGCTTCTTGCACCTATTTTTAGTTAAAGGAAGGAAACTGAGTAAAAGAGTCGAGAGGCTGAATCCCCGAGTCTAACTAAAAGGACTTTTCAAGAATACAGTAAACAATCTGAAGAAAACGAAAGTCTCATGTTAGACAATATAGAAATAAAACTCAGAGAAAGTGAAGCAGCACAGTAACAGGTGTGAATAAAAAACAAAAAGGAATGTGATTTTTGTTTTAGCTCAGGTTTTATCTTTTCGAAATTAGGCTTTGTGTGTGTGTGTGTGTACTTATTAATAATATTATTATTATTATTATTATTTTTATTATTATTATTATCATTATACGTATTTATTATTAAAGGCTAACATGATGTACAATAAATGTGCAGGTTTATACCAGAACATATTTTATCTCTATGTATTTCGGGGGTGATTTCTAAAAGGCCAAAATGCAAACCTTCCTTTTTTTTTTATTTTTTATTAAGCTACGTGTAAAGTTGACATTTCCATGCTAGTCACACTAACATTAGCTAGCTATAGGCTCTTTATTTGGCTCAAACTCTTCATTATGTTATGTAATTATGTCTGTACGTGAGTCTTTCTGTCCTTCCGTTCCGATTCTTTCGACGTTCTCAGTTAAAAACTGAAGCTAATTAGGTTACATAACTCACATAATGTCTTCCAGCCGTGGAAGATGAGTCAAAGTAAAAGTTTTAAACGTAGCACTGAGCACAGAGAGCAATATAGTAAACTGTTTGTTAATTATTTAGTAAAAAATAAATAAATAAATAAATGAATAAATAAATAAATAAATAAATAAGTTTTTGGAATTTGTTAAGGATTTTTCTCAAGGTGAATTGAACTTTGATTTAAAGTGGACGTCAGTAAAATCACTAAAAACTTCGATCCTAGATAAAAGATTTCATTAAGTGCTCGTATCTTCTACTCGTATTGAAACTCGGTTTTAATGTTCTGTGTGGACCATCTGATGATTTCTCCATAGGGACAAACTAAATACGTTGGGTTTGATATCTATCTATCTATCTGTCTGTCTGTCTGTCTGTCTGTCTGTCTATCTATCTATCTATCTATCTATCTATCTATCTATCTATCTATCTATCTATTTGACCACACACTTTAGCCCCAATACAGGAACATAAACTTCTTAAAACATTTAATATTATCCACAGTAATTTTAATGATTTGATTTAAAGATATCTAGCAGGATTAAAGATATCTCATCAGGTTCAAGAGGGCAAAATAAGTTACATACATTTGCTCTGTATCCTCTACTGAACCTTCTATAAAGAAATTTGCAGTACAGTTAGTTTGAGGTGTCCTTATAAGCACAAACTGAAGTTTTGACCCGAACTGAACTGAACTGAACCAAAAAACTAACCACTAAAGAATAAGAAGAATAAGTATAAGTGACCTATTCAACTTACTTAAGGAGGGGAGAGAAGAAAAGTGAGACAAGGAAGGAAGTGTAAAACATGTGAACCAAAAACTCCTACAACTAGAAAATTTTGTTAAAAACACAAAAATAAAACTATTACAACTCAAGCATGGAATCATAAATATCTCTTAGGAACAGAAAGAGGTAAGTTTGTGTGTGTGTGTGTGTGTGTGTGATACGTTCTTCCCCTGTGGTGACATCAGGGAGTTTCCGCTAGAGCATAAAAAGCCGCTCAGAACACAGGAGCACCAGACTACGATCAGACACACAAGCCAGACACGAAGATCAGATTCAGCTCCAGTCAGATATCTGAACTGAATTTACTCAGCCACTACTGAAATCAGAAGACTGAATTTCTCCTTAAACACTAACTACAGAACTTCTAAACGACTCAGCGATGGTCAGCGATAGTCAGGTTGTGTTGGATGTGGACGTGCCGCAGGTGATGCTTGTACGTGAGAAGGCCAAGTCAGCGTCAGGAATGTGGAGAACGTGTGGAGTTCTGCTCGCCATGGCTCTCTGCGCTGCCGCTGCAGTCTGCTTTACTCTACACCAGGTGAGAGCCGTGATGTATACATAACGCTGCTCTATAGCGTGTTAATGTTTTACCTCTGCAGTAACACAGTTCCTCTTTCTCTTTATTTCTTCCATTTAACAGACACAAAATAAACCAGATGAAACTCAAGGTGAGTTCAGATCAAGTCTTGCTCGAATTGTTGCTTTCATTAGTCAATTTTAGCTCTGAAACTTATTCCAAAAACTCAGGATGCTAACGACATTGTTGCTTCTCTCACAGCAGAAATCAAGCATTCACTGAGGCAGATTTCCGAGTCAGCAAAGGCTGCGATTCATCTCTCAGGTAAGACTGGATTCATGAGTCAGAACATAAAAGAGCTTAGCTAGAGCCATAAACCAATCTCCAAAGAAACAAAGGTTAGGAATGCTCTGAAGAAATTTCACTTTAGACTAAGACAAAGAAAATCATAAAATAATGTATTAAACATGAGCTGAAATTTAAAATGCTTGTAATTCTAAGCTGGGACAAAATCCACAGAGATTTACAGAAATATCTGCTGTATTAACTTTTAGATCGTATTTAAGCAACAAGAAAGCATGTCTAATTTGAATTTTTCTTTCCCTGAAGGTAACTACAAGGCAAGCGTTTCTAACGAGTCTGTGGTTTGGACTGACAACGCAGACCAGTCTTTCGCGTCAGGCTTAAAATTGGAGGGCAACAAGATCACGATTCTCCGTAATGGCCTGTACTTCGTCTACAGCCAGGCCTCGTACCGTCTGAACTGCCTGGCCGATAATGAGGAAAGCGAAGGCCAGGTGGTGCACATGAGCCACACCATCTCTCGCTGGTCTGACGCCTACGGAGCATGGAAGCCACTGCTGAGCGCCACCAGATCAGCCTGCAAGGAATCCTATGGAGAGCATCAGTCTCACTGGTACGGTGCTATCTACCTCGGAGCCGCGTTCGAGCTTGAGGCCGGAGACCAACTGCGCACCATCATGGATAAGAAGCTGCTGTCCAAAGTGGAGAGCTCAGGCGGGAAAACATTTTTCGGAGCTTTCTCCTTATAAAGATCTCAAATGTAATCATCATGAAACTTTTTAATGGTTCCTTGACACGGAACCTAGAGTGTCTAGAATTCATCGTTTTGTATCAAAACATCATCTAAAATAGTGCTTTAACCAATGAAGCAGATGTAATTCTGTCACTGACAAAATCTAAAGAAGAGCTTTTCTACAAATGTCGTATTTATAGATGTATTTATTTATTTATTAATCTATTTTTATTTATTATGTCGACAGCTATTTATTAAGATGTATTTAACTGATTTTGTTTTGTCATGTTTTATGAACCAAAAAAAAAAAGCAATAAATCTGAAAAAAAAAGAAAGAAACGTCTTTCGTTCTGTCTTGCCTTGTTACTGACTTATTTTGGTTGAAATGACTGGAATTTATTATTTATTTATTTATTTATTTTTTGCGTAAGAATGTTCAAACACCCAGACTTAACGGGTCTGTTAATTACTTAAATAGATTTCTATAATGACATAAGGAATGAATTATCCGTCTTTTATGATCCGATGGAAATAGCCAAGCAACAAACCAACAACAAAAAAAAAAGAATACGTATTATGTTTTTAGAAGCTTTAGATTTAAAACTAGGTTAAATCTAATTCCTTAATGTCTAAAGAACCCTTTTGTCTAAGTGTAAATCATCATTATTGCATTATGGATTATAATGTAATGTAATAAAATGTAATATTATATAATTTGAAGCCAAAAAAACGCAGGCTGTCATGTTGGCGAGAATGTGAGACAAAAACCAAACATTCCTTCATTTGCCTCAGGTATTTATGTTATTAAGAACATTTGTAAGCAATGCACACTTGAATTGTATTGTATATTTCAGAAGGAAGCTGTATTACTCAGATTTTTACTCATATTATTACTGAGCAGTCACTGTGTGTCATCATGGCCATGGCTTACTTTATTAACCACAGTGCCCTTGATGTGGAATACTCTTAAACACGATGCCCCAGATCTACCACAGTACCATGATGGCAAATGATGATGATTGCATAATAAAAAGGAAGTGGTCAGTCTGTGCTATATAAAAAGTTATGAGTAGTAATGTTTCTAGGGTTTATTTTCATTTAGAAGTAAACTTTATTATGTCGTAATTGCCCAACCATTAAAAACGCCTCAAGTAAGGTTTCGCACCTTGCGTCACTTTTAGCACACACTGCAATTTCCACTGGAGCTCCTTCTCCTTACAAGGGTGGGAGAGAAAGAGCGTGAGTTTTCAGTGAAAGGGGAAACTCCATCTGCAGGTCTTCCTCTGCAGGTCACATTTGCCGCCACCGCAATCTGGGGTCAGATGACCTGGAAAGTTACAACCTTGAAAAAAAAGCTGAGAATCTTCTTTTAACAGATAAGATTTAGAGTAAGAAGGATGAAAGACTAGAGAGGAAAGACAGAACTGTCAGTCAAACATAAGCAGGTTTGGGTTAATGAGACCCTCTGGATTTTAGCCAGCACAGTGCTGAAATGACCTCTCCACTCTGAGTCCAGCGCACTTGGAAGTGTGATATTTGAACGGTCCATGTGACCTTTCAGAAGTGCCTTGATGTCAATTATTTTAAGAGTAATAATAAATTGCACTTGAACTTTAAAAAGCAAGCAATGTGGCCTATTTGTGCAGGAAAGGTCACTTAAAGTCGTTCGTGAAAAAGGATTTTTAATGCTAAATGTTACAGCCAGAGACATGTTTCATTACTTAGTGCTCTGAGAGATGGGAAGTAAAGTTACCTTATTTTACTGACATACTTTACTTAATACTTTACTTAATAACTTACTTTACTTAATACCTTACTTAATGTTTTACTTTATAACTTACTTTACTTAATACTTTACTTAATAATTTACTTTACTTAAAACTACTTAACTTACTTTACTTAATACTTTACTTAATAATTTACTTTACTTAAGACTTTACTTAATACTTTACTTAATAACTTACTTTACTTAATACTTTACTTAATAACTTACTTTACTTAATACTTTACTTAATAATTTACTTTACTTAATACTTTACTTAATACTTTACTTAATAATTTACTTTACTTAATACTTTACTTAATAACTTACTTTACTTAATACCTTACTTAATAACTTACTTTACTTAATACTTTACTTAATAACTTACTTTATTTAATACCTTACTTAATAATTTACTTTACTTAATACTTTACTTAATAACTTACTTTACTTAATACTTTACTTAATAACTTACTTTACTTAATACCTTACTTAATAACTTACTTTACTTAATACTTTACTTAATAACTTACTTTACTTAATACCTTACTTAATGTTTTACTTTATAACTTACTTTACTTAATAATTTACTTTACTTAAAACTACTTAACTTACTTTACTTAATACTTTACTTAATAATTTACTTTACTTAATACTTTACTTAATACTTTACTTAATAACTTACTTTACTTTATACTTTACTTAATAACTTACTTTACTTAATACTTTACTTAATAACTTACTTTACTTAATACTTTACTTAATACTTTACTTAATAACTTACTTTACTTAATACTTTACTTAATAACTTACTTTACTTAATACCTTACTTAATAATTTACTTTACTTAATACTTTACTTAATAACTTACTTTACTTAATACTTTACTTAATAATTTACTTTACTTAATACTTTACTTAATAACTTACTTTACTTAATACTTTACTTAATAATTTACTTTACTTAATACTTTACTTAATAACTTACTTTACTTAATACTTTACTTAATAACTTACTTTACTTAATACTTTGCTTAATAACTTACTTTACTTAATACTTTACTTAATAACTTACTTTACTTAATACCTTACTTAATAATTTACTTTACTTAATACTTTACTTAATAATTTACTTTACTTAATACTTTACTTAATAACTTACTTTACTTAATACTTTACTTAATAACTTACTTTACTTAATACTTTACTTAATAACTTACTTTACTTAATACTTTACTTAATAACTTACTTTACTTAATACCTTACTTAATAACTTACTTTACTTAATACCTTACTTAATAACTTACTTTACTTAATACCTTACTTAATACTTACTTTACTTAATACCTTACTTAATAATTTACTTTACTTAATACTTTACTTAATAACTTACTTTACTTAATACTTTACTTAATAACTTACTTTACTTAATACTTTACTTAATAACTTACTTTACTTAATACCTTACTTAATAACTTACTTTACTTAATACCTTACTTAATAACTTACTTTACTTAATACCTTACTTAATACTTACTTTACTTAATACCTTACTTAATAATTTACTTTACTTAATACTTTACTTAATAACTTACTTTACTTAATACCTTACTTAATACTTTACTTAATAATTTACTTTACTTAATACTTTACTTAATAATTTACTTAACTTAATAACTTTCCCTTCGCATACTCACTTATATTATTTTTAATTATTTCCTCAATATTTACTTTTTTTCTTCCGTTTAATATTTATTTATTTACTTTACTTTTTACTTAATTCATTTACTTAGGCACAATATTTTTAATGTATTACTTCTGCATATTTATGTAATAACTTAAAAAGAATCTTACTTTCCTTATTCATTTTTTAAATTTAATTTCTTCAATTTTTACTTACTTAGTTTACATAGGTAATTAACTTAAATTCTAAGTTTTTCTTAGGCACATTTTACTTATTTATCTTGCATTTTCTTACCTACATGTACTTACTTTTTTCTTTCTTAACTTTACAAAATAGATTGTTACTTTTATTTCCTAAAGGGTAATAACTTAAATAAGTACATAAGTAAGAAGCAATTTACTTTATTTACTTCTTTTCTCACTCACTCACTCACATACTCACACACTCACTCACACACTCACTCACGCACTCACTCACACACTCACTCACTCACACACTCATCCATTCATTCACTCATTTCATAGCATCTTTCATCTTTCATAGCAACACCCTAGGTAACTGTACAAAGTATGTAACACAAATTTTTACAAAATTTAACACGAACAAACAAACAAACCAAAAAAACCCAAGAGGAGAATATACGATGTAAAGCAAAGCCCATGTTCAGTCATGACCTAGTGTTATTTCATTTCTCTGAGTGCTGAGACCATAAAACTCACACTTGACATTTGTTTTTACCAAAGAACATAAAGGTCAACTGAAGATGAAGTGAAAGACTCGCACGCTATAGTAGAAAAAAAACCAATTCTCTTTATTTATCCATAGACACCAATTCTGTTGCGACTGACAGAATCTGAACATCTGAAGTCTATAACGGTGAATATAAATATACTTTCAATACCACATGGGAAATACGATTTACCGTACACACTTTATATCGTATGTGCAAGAGAACACAGTTAACAAGTACATACTCGGCATGTGCATAACGTCTGGATGATTACAGCTGGAGTTTCTTTTTGATCGGTTTGAAGACGCCTGAAATGCTGCCATCTAAGAACGAATGTCAGATAATAAAATATAAAATCGAATATCTTGTTCGTGTGCCTTTGTTTTAAACATTTTCATGGAAACAGATGAATAACGGTGCATTGTTTTATGCAAGGAATCCTTTCGAGAAGCACGGGGTGAAACAAAGGCCATGAGTCAACTAAAAGATAAAAGTCACACAGGCTGTGGATCCAAGCTGGTATTTCAAACACTACGAATGACATTCCTACCCCCACATACTGCACAATGCAAGAAGACCAGAGAGAGAACACAACAGGTAAGAGCTTGCTCAGTAAAAAGTACCTCAACCCTGGCTTCTTCTCATCAAATGTAACCACAAGACTGGGATTTATGCTGAGAGGAAACTGTAAGAAGTGAAAGAAACAAGTGAGGTGTTGTTTTGTGACTCATGTGATGCATTCCACAATAATCCCCTCTCTTTTTTGAACTCTTTATTTTAGGTGGGGGGGGGGGGGGTGTTGTTTTATATCATATAATAACATTGCTGGTCTGCATGACATGAAAATGCTTCTATGCAGGAGTCGTTAAGATATGACGCTAACTGGATTACAGCAGCTGGTAGATTACATCTAAAGCTTTCAGCTGTGGGGAGGATAAAAGATAAGCTAAAAAAAACAAAACAATCAAATCACACACTTGCAATCTGCCACAATAGGCTTTTAAACACGCAACAGTGCAACATCTGCAAACTTGGGGAGGTTTACTGCACTGAACTGTGGGAGGCCGAGCGACTGCAGCCAAAACCAGTGCACGTCATTTCTGAGCATCTGTTCAGATTAGGCCTTGAAAAAAAACAAAGCATGCTCGGATGCAAAATACCGTTGGGTTTTTAATTTCTCATAATGGAACCGTATTCCAGGATGGGGACGTGTGAGAGTGCTTCGTAACAACTTCAAGGTGCTTGACAACTTCACGGTGTACGTTAGTAAGATCGTAAAACGCAACAATCCTGTTCACCGGCTGAAGACCAGCACTGAACACGCTGCACCACCAAAAGCTGTAAAGACTTATTATGTTTGATCATTACACCCTAAAACAGATGATCCACGCCAAGGTTTGACCAGTACAGCTCTGCCCTGAAGCCAGAAACAAAAGAAACACCAGTTTCCAAAAGCTGGTAAGCGCTTTTCACAGGTTAATTATGCAACACTACTAGCTGCACGCATCAGGGAACGAGCGATGATGTCACTGTAAAAAAGGACACGGTTGCAAAATCGACAGATTTCCCTTTCGAGCACCTCCTGTGGAAAAAAGCGTTAAGATGGGGGAAGTGAGGCAATAATAATTATTGTTCAGGAAGATTCAACACCAAATCAAAACCTCCTCTTACATTTCCGACATAAAAAAGCACTTTCCAGCTCCATTAAAACATGCTGAGACATGCTAAGTGATCAAGTAGCTCAGCTATGAAGATGGCAATTCAAAAACCATTTAAGATACCAGATACCTCATATTAGAGGTTTATGATCCGCTCTGTGAAACTTGTCCGAGGAAGGCTTTTCAGAGTTAGCCTCCCTCGGAGAAGAAAACTTCCCACAGCACTACACATGCAGCTTCAACAAGAGCGATTCTGCCGTGACGTGACAAGGTCCAGCTGCTTGTTCCGTGACCTAAATGTTTCGAAATGAGGGAACGAACACCAAAGTATAAGACAAGGAAACAGGTAGATGATGAACAGATTTGTGCCCCATCCCCCTTTTTAGTTCAGGTCTTCTTCCTGCCACGTTCCTTGATCTTTTGTTGTCTCACTTGTAGAGGAGCTGCAGGCGGCTGGCATGGCAGTTGTTGCGGCTGATCTTTCCATCTGGCTGGTAAACGCTGGTAGAGTTTGAGAAGGTTGGAGGGAGAGCGTGATTGTCCGAGGTGGGAAGAGGGTATCCGGGTGGAGGGAGGAGAGATTTGGGGTCAGTGTGGGAGACTGAAAGAGGAGGGGTGCTGTGGTTTAGGTGGGTGGATGACGGACGTCTCCGGGAGCGTAAGGCTTGTCGCTCTGAGAGCTGGTTCCTCAGTTCGGACACACGTTCTTCCTTCTGTTCAAAAAACAAACAATAGAGACAAACGTTCAAGATTCATCTTCAGTAATCCTTGTCCTGAATTTATCATAGCCATTGAGCCTTACAAGAGAAAAACCGAGGCACACACTGATGCGTCATACGTGAGTCTGAACAGATTTTAACCTGAGCTCAAGACTGAACAGATGATCCTGGAGCTGTGAGACCACAACTCTACCTGCTCCACAACAGTAAAATGCTTTCCTTCACATGTCATAGCTAGGTCGAAGTCAGGGTCTGAGTACAGGATTATCCATGATATGGCACCATGGAGCAGTTTCCTGCTCAAGAACCCAAGGGATTTGAACTCATGACCTTTTAATCAGTAGCCCAGAGACCTCACACTGTCACAACCGCTGAGCCGACATGTGCCACAAAAGCACCTTTTCGATTTCCGTCATAGTTACCATGGCAACATGGAAACCATGTTAGGGTCCTGTCTCGTCCCTTATATTATTATCGGTCTGATTTTTTGCACCTCACCCTTGTTTCACTTCCTTGTTGTCTTCATACCTTGCCACTAAACCTTGTTGTGCATTTGCCTTCAAGTCAAATCAATCATTTTTTTGTAAGATTGAAGTTCTTTATTTTTACCTGTATGACTCTGGAATTATCGAATTTCTTATGATTTATGATCCCTGAGTTGTCTTGTACTGATCACTGCAGATGCCATGGACACTGACTGTGGTTTCTGGAGGAGTCCTAATTAATAACCCTAATTAATCACACTGAGGTTACACACTTCCTGCATCCAGCCTCTTACCACATTACATCATGTGCATGGCTCAATCACATCTAACTCTTTATCCCAGAGGCCAAAAAAATTGAATTTTTCACCTGTTTTCTTGGGTCCATGTTGATCACTGAATGTCTTTGTCATGTCTCACTCCACAGTGGTGTTAATATGAAGCTCATATAAAATAGACACTCAGAGCTTTAAGAATGTGTAGTTTTTGTAGTATTTCTCTTGTTATCTAGTCTACTGGGGGAAATATATTCATAGAAAAGTTTTGTTCCATTCAAATGTTTCTATCTTCAAAGTAAATGCTGATATCAATATCTGAGATGCTCTAAGTGTTTGTTCATAACATCTAAAATTTGAAGGTGTTTATCTTCTACCATTAAAATTCTGTGTAAGGTTATCCAACAGAGGGAAAACACACACATCTAAAACACACTGAAAGCCTGAGAAACGAGTCCTGACTCATTTTATATCTGACTCACAGCCAGTTCATCACTCATTTCTTTACACTGATTGAAAATGTCCCATAAATCCATTTCCATTCCAAAGGATTAAAATTCATAAGTATATTTGAATCATTTTGACCTGAGGGTCAGAAGGTGAAACAGTGCTAACATGGCTATTCTCAACCCTCACCAGGGTCATATCTACCCCACCATCAGAAAGAAAGAGTCCCAGGCATGAGAAGGACGTCTGGGGCTCCGTTTTTATCAGTCTGGTTTATATTGCAATCATTAAGAGATGACATTTTGAAATACATTTTATATCTATGCTGCTGGAGATTGTAAAGAGACTCCCTGCTTCAATAGGACTTCTATTGATAAAACAATATTTCAGCCATGAACTTTTCTTGGTGTCTGAAGTTCGGACTGAAGCTATGAGATTCGTTTTGTTAAAAAACTTGTGGAAGATTTGAGTTTTATTGAGAATCTTTAAGAGATTTGCTTTGTGATTTCTGACCATCTTAAAGCTGGAATCCCTAGCTTGTTTTTTTTTTTTTTTTTTGGATATTCTCTTTTTCTAGTATAGTCTTACATAACTATATACACAACCAGGAGCATTCCTGATCCAAGTGAGTGAAGAATGTGATGATATTGAAATATTCTGAACTACTAGTTATAAATCGTTGTTGTATAAATATATGTGTCAACTATATTAAGCCACATCTGGGCTGATTTTATATGAGAGGGAAAACATGAGAGGATGTAGAAGATGTAGTATATCTCCTAAAATCTGGGGTGAGTCCATGGTGTCCTTTAGTTCAATGACATTCACTTAACCCTGAAAACATTCACCCCTGTGGGATATATGGAATATTCCACAAGTCACATGATCAGCTAAATTTCCTGAAGATCATGATAACACAATGATGTTGTGTTATTGACTGAACAGTTCAAAGAAAGTATGAAAGTACAAATCTGTTCAAAGCTGGGGTAAGGTCATAGTGTCCTTTACAACAACCTCAGTATATAGCTCAGATAAATTTCTTAAATCTTTAATAAAAGCTTCAAAATCCACAGCAGGGATTTTTACAACAACAAAAAAAACAGCACTTTGCCCGCACACTGTGGCTAAAAAAAATGATCATTAAAATACTTCATTTTATTCTCACATTAATGTCTGAATCTGTTACGACTTTTTTCGTAAGCTATTTTTCGTAAGTTATGAAAAATGTAGGTTTTAGTTCAACGACATTCACTTAACCCTGAACACGTTCGCCCCTGTGGGATATCTGGAATGTTCCACAAGTCACACGATCTGATCAACTAAATTTCCTGAAGACCATGAGAAGAAGAAATGTTATTTATTAATTGATTGATTGATTGAGTTATTTATATATTTAAGGGATATTTTACTGTGATATTGAATGAAAAGTTAAAAAAAAGTATGAAAGTATAAATCTGTTATCCAAATTATATATAGAAAGCAATTATTTTAATTCAAAATATCCATATTGAGTAAACGATAAGATTTTCCTTAATGTCCTTAATTAGCATGCAGGCCAGTTAAACAAATCTGTATATATGCTAAACATTCAAGAGTATTTAAGAGAACTAATTCAAGAGCAAAATGCCTCCAGTATCAGCAAAGAGACTTTGCAATAATGAGAGCTTCTTGCTTCACCTCTTGGATGATCTTCTGCAGCTCTTTGTTCTCGCGCTCCAGCTGGCGGGATTTTTCTTCGTCGTTGTTATTCGTGGACGAACCGGTCTTCATGGTCTCCTGCTGATCGGACTGCCACTCGCCACGTGTGATTAACCTTCGCATCTACAAGGTCGGACACACAGAAATATATATAGTTATGCATACGAATAAACAAATACAAAAATAAAACCTGAAGCCTGACGTGAAAGCATAATCAGATACCAAATACAATCCCTGCTGTCATAAAATGCTAGATAGATCTCTCATTTTCAGACTCATTGATATCTGAGGTTACTGCACCTTAACTGAGGTTACTTAACGATCCTGTGCTTTACCTTGGGCACAAAAAGCACGACCAGAGTGATGTAGACGGAGAACACGATGGCGAGAGAAGCGAAGGCAAAAGAGGCGTCCTGCTTCGAGGACAGGATCATGGTGACAGGAGCCGTAATCATGCACAAAACCTGAAAGAAAGGACAAACGACGTACACCCAGAGGAGAGGAAAAAAAGGGGAGAGAGCAAGGTGAATCAATAAATATTGACCCATAGTCAGTCATCTCTCCAAACAAACACAATTTCATCCAAACCGGCTGGACAAAATCGGCTGACATTAACAAGAGGTGATTTTTATTTATTTTTCTGGTGTGTATCATTAGTTATCTGGATAGGACACGAGGTGCTGATAACATAACAACGCTACATCCTCACGCTTTACTGCACAGGTCATGAGCCGCTGGTCACTCAGAGCTAAATCTTTATCCAAACAAATAAATCCACATCATCATCATCATCATCATCACCATCATCATCAGTGCGGCCTGAAACCGAGCCAGGTTTATTTCAGAAATGTTCTTCTCTGTGTTATTTATGACAGGAAATGTAAGCATCCCTACTGTAGTTAATCTTTAATTAAAGGAGATATCCACCCAGAACGACTTCAATATTAATCTTCATAATTGACATGTAATCCAAGATTTATTGTGCAATAGACTTTCAGTGATTTATTTTTTCACTTAAAGCTTTCGCTGATATATTTCGCTGGTTTATTTTCTGTTGGACTACCTGCTGAAAGGAGCAAAATGCAGCAGCACTTTAGTCCTTCAGTCGGTCCGGTCGTCTGACCTCCTTATCTGAACACTCAAACAGATCAACTTCCAATCATTAAACTTTCATGCTAATACCACTTTCAATGCCATCGAGCTCGCTATCGCTTAGATCTGTGACTAGCGTAGCGAGTTTCAATCACATCATCAGAGCTGAATTCGGAATTCTCATTAATGACTCAGAATGTCGCCGGAAAATGGTGACGAAAGACAAGATATATATATTTTTAGGAACATTATATTATATATTTCCCTGTATATAATATATATCCTCCTGTGACAACATAAATATCATTAAAGCCTTTACGAATATTTAAATATAAATATACATCATATTCTCCTCCCTTTAAAAACGCTGCCACTGTATCTCTCAAACCAACAGTCATTTATTTAATAGCCGGAGCAGAGAAAGTCAGTGAGCTGAGCTAGGCTCAAATTTGGCTGGGTGTATAATGGACAAACCCGTGGAGACGAGGCAGAAGATGACAGCGAGGATGAAAGGAGAGAAGGAGAGTCAGTCAGAAAGCACTTGTGAGCTGAAATGATTGATAAAGCCGGAGCGTAGCATCCTGCTCACAGCAGTGATTTTGACTCAGCATGGTGTTAGCTGCTCAGCAGTCTGCTCTCTTTGAAGTTAAAGATTTCAGAAAAAGCACACGGATGCAAACTGTCCACGGGGTTGTCTGTATCTGTAGCTGAGTAATAGCATCTGCTTGAAACAGAAAATGTTTGAGAAAATGTAAGATCTAAATGTGTCACAAAGCTAGCATAAACCTTCAAAGGGTATTTGACATCATGTAGGACTCATTACTAGATTCTTACGCCGGTGAGTTGGACTCACACTATGCTGCTTGTGTATGAAGACTGGAGCACAGAGTAAAAGTGATTTAGTGTAAAACAAACACAGCTGAGGCGATGATTTATTTTCAGAACTTACTCCTCCTTGTCATTCTTATAGATAGATCATATACATCATTGGTGTTGATGCTGCATGATCCATTTACACTCTGAAGTTTGATCAATTTTTAATAACAGCATGTAAATTTCAATTTATGGCAACAATAACTATTTATGTATTTTATCACATCAAATTATATTTATATTTAGTGCTATTAAACATTCACAAACCAAATTAATTCCTTTATACATTTGCAGCGTTTGGCAGAGGTCATTATCCATGATCCGTTATTTATTTATATTGTTTTTTTGGCACTGGTGGCTCAAGTGGTTAAGGCTCTGGGTTGTTGATCGGAGTTTGCCACTGTTGGGCCCTTGAGCAAGGCCCTTAACCCTCTCTGCTCCAGGGGCGCTGTATTATGGCTGACCCTCCGCTCTGACCTCAACTTCCAACATTGGGATGTGCAAAGAAAGAATTTCATTGTGCTGTAATGTATATGTGACAAACAAAGGCTTCTGTTCTATTCTAAAATACTTTAAGTCCCCGGCGATCTCAATGCCGTGACCAGGGTTCGAATCCTGAGCAGGGAACCGACCCAACCACTGAGGGGTTACATCTCAATACCGGGCTCAAGCCCAGATAAAACAGAAGGGTCACGTCTGGAAGGGCATCCGGTGTAAAGCCTGTGCCAAAATTCAAATATACAACAGGGATCAGCTGAATGACAACAACAACAACATTACAACATAGTGAAGTGCCTTTCTTTACATGTTCTTGTTAGGAAGTTGGGGTCAGAGCACAGGGTCAGCCATGATACAGCTCTCTGAAGCAGACAGGGTTAAGGCTCTTGCTCAAGGACCCACCAGTTTCAGCTTGATGGTGCCGAGGCTTAAAACCAGACCTTCTGATCAACAAACCAGAGCCTTAACCACCACCACTGTCCTTCCTTACAGAAGTTCACTGAGGTCTCTATCAATGAATACACTGATACTGGTTCACTAGGTCACAGACTAAGAATAACAGCAGTCTAAAAACTCTAGTGAGAGGTTAGGAGGTCTACATCAGTCAGTTGTTCACATTCATTTCTCTGAATTACATTAATAAGACACTAATAAAATGTCACATTATTAAAAAAACAACAACAACAGAAAACCAGTCATCCAACTTAATGAGTTCTCCATGTTGAAAAACTATTATAAGACCCTGGCAATGGTGACTCCTTCCAAAAGTGTGAAATAATCACCTCCTCACAGAAATACTAGTTAAATCCTTTATAAATTAAGTTTTGGTAGAGCATCTGCAGTACAAGAAATCGAGGAAGTCGTTACTATAGAAATAACAGTATTCACCTCACAGCCAAGTTATTTCACAGCTACTGTTATAAACATTTATACTAAATCTATATTACAGATTATAGATTATACATAATCATACCTGACCAATCAGAATGGAACATTCATCAATATTCATGCTATAATTTTAATTTACCATGAATTACCATTTAATTTAGCAACAATAAATCATTTCAAATATTTGTAAGGTGCTAGTGAAGGATTTTTCAGGGTTGCCAGATCATACTAAATGTTTCCATTCAATCCACCGTTTAAATCAACTCAAACATGGCAATCTGCATCTATAGCAAATAATATTTATTAGCACTAAATTATTTGCCTCCACATCACAAGATATTAAAAGGGTATTCGAAGGTATGAGTTTTAATCCTACAACCCAGGTAGAGATGCAAACTTTTAACCTGTGCTGTTTACTGCAGTTTCAACAAATGTAAATGAAATCTAGCAATAAAACATATTCTATTAAAAAAAGTAAAGGTAACCTAACACTATCCAGTCGCACGCTAATCCGGGATTTACTCTGCTACCTAGCTGTCAGGTTTTTTGTGGTTTTTCAGGTTTTTCCGCGACGCAGGCAGTTTTCGTCTCCAACGCTCCAACCCACCCTTTCTTTTTTTTTTTTTACAGTTTGACCACCAGTGACATTTGTTTACTCATCACTGTGACCTTTATAAGGACTGTATTAAGATATCGTATTTGGATTGAAGAATTCAGCAGCGTTTTTGATAAACGGATCTATTTCCAGTCAAGTTCATTCCAGTCACATGCCCCAACACACGACCTCCGCTTTTTTTCATGGGTGACTTTTGCCGTTCTGACACGACGGAACGATCGGTAGGACGTGTCAGCGTTTACAGAAGCACTTAGATATTAAATTGCATTTAACAAATTCCAGTGTCAGCACTTTGGTTTCTCGGTAACATGAAAAACTGTGGGGTTTTTTTTTGTATTATTAACTAAGAGTGAGAAACAGAGAGGCTGGTGAAGGAATGGTTTCTGTAACATAAGTGTTAACAGAAACTAGCTTTCATCTCAATCCACAACAATTTAAAAATAAACAGATAAAAAGTTTGATTCTATTTTTTATCATACGAACAGCCGAGAAAGCATTTCACTACACTGTGTGTGGTTGTGTACGTGATAAATAAAATTAGCATTTGATGTCATTTTTTCATGAACTCTTTTCCCCAGAGGTCAAAAAATGGAATTTGGAATTTGCTATAATTACCTCACGAACTGAGTAATATACAATAATTAAAAAAAATGTAGCAATGTAGAAAAAAGGAAAACACAAATAAAGTACAAATACCTAACTCTTTTTCCCCGGAGGCTAAAACACGGAATTTGCTCCTGTTTTGTTGTGTTCATGTTCAGCATTGAATGTCTTCATCGTGTCTCACTCCACAGTGGAGGTTCATATGAAGTTAATATGAAAGTAGACACTTAGGACTAAGAATTTGTAGTGTTTCAGAAGTATTTCTGTTCTTATCTAGCCTAATAGGGGCAATATATTCATAACAAATTTCCAAAAAACTGTTTTTTATTTTATCTTCAAAGTAAATGTTGATATCAAACCTATTTCTACTCTTTGTGATGCTCCAAGTGCTTGCTCATATCTAAAATTTGAAAGTGTTTACCTTCAAACACTAAGATTCACAAAAATCCAACAGAGGGAAAATGTCTCACACTGAAAGCCAACAGAGTCCTGACTCATATCACACTTGCAGCGATAACAGAATTCATTTGCTTATAATTCAATATTTCATACTAAAAAATGTCGCAAAAGTCTATTTCCATTCCGCTGGCTAGTCTATAGACTATGATATAGAATATTATATATTATTATATATTAAACAGATTTCAATGAGATACATCACAACACCACCATGACTTGATTATTTTTTCCCTAACATTGTGTTTTGTGGAAGTATAATGGACTCTGCATGAGGTAAAAAACTTTTACTCTCACTAGAACATCTGAGAAGATCTGAAGTGTTTGAATAAGAGTTAAGGGAACATTAACACGAGACTTCATTTTTGCTGATGAAAAGAGAAATCTTCACTGAACTGAGAGAGAGATCCTGCAGTGAAAGAGTGAAATATTTTTGCATTTTCATCACTTTGGGAAATTTTAATCGCTTTAATGTTTAGCCTGAAACTACGGCCCTTTACTCGGTATTTAAGAGGATGAAAACAGTACGTTAGGCCACGCTCACTCCAGACATTTTTACTCAACATTTTTACATGTACATTTTTGAGAAGTGGCTAATTTTAATCACTACACCCAGTAATTGTTTTAATCAGAGAAAAAACACTTTCGAAAGCCAAAAAGGTTCCTTTCCGAAAAGATATCCAGTATGTTTTTTCACCTTGCTAAGTAGCAGGTAAAATGACCAAAAATGTTTCACTCAGGTAAAAGTGACATTTATTACCAAATAAATCCTGTGGTAAATGTTCAAAATCGTTACTTAGGCTTGAGTAGAAAAGCTCTTACACTATAAGATTACTTTAATTCTGAAAATAAAAAAGATTCACAAAAAAAGAAGAACGAGGGAACACAGGATTTGCTACGGCTAACTAACAAGAGCTGTATTGCTAATCTCACAAAAGTTAGCTAGCATAATAGCCTTTCTGACAAAACAAAATAGCTGAATGCTAAACCATACAAAGTACATGTAGCTTGAGATAGAGCAAAGTGATATGTGTATTTTTTTTTTGCTGTTAAATGTAGATCCGTTATGAATTTAGATCAACTCTTTGAAGCAATCGGATGCTGATGCTAAACAATGACCTTAAACTAATATTATACAAATAAACTGACCAGCTAGTTTAACAGGAACACCCGTACACCTGTTTATTTTGCACAATCCTGTATAAACTCTAGAGACTGATGTGTGTGAAAATCCCAGATCACAATTCTTCTTTATACAGATGTTTGATGTGAATATTAACTGACCTGCATCTGCAGGATTTATGCACTGCTCTGCAATACAGGTGTTCCTAATAAAGTGAATGTGGGAAAAGATTAGCTTACAAAAGGATAACAGTGAAACAGTATTATTGCTTGTCTCTTACGTGTTAGCTATCTGACTGTACAAACTAGCTGAATGCTAATCAAGCTCATTTATGAGCTTGGAATTATTCTTTAGATACCTAAATTAGACTCCTTGAAATTTGTCTGATGCTATAATTACCTCACAGATTGAGTAATATACCATTATAAAGAAATGTCGCAATGTAGAAAAAAGGAAAACTCAAGTAAAGTACCGATACTTAACTCTTTTTCCCCCCAGAGGTCAAAAAAGAGGATTTGTTCCTGTTTTGTTGTCTCCACAGTGGAGGTTAATATGAAGCTAATATGAAAGTAGACACTCAGAGATTTAAGAATTTGTAGTGTTTCATAAGCATTTCTGTTTTTATTTAGCCTACTAGGGGTGATATATACATTGAAAAGTATATTCATAGAAAAAGCACAAAAACGGTTATTTCTTTTCCACACAAATGTTTGTATCTTCAAAGTAAATGTTGATATTAAACCCTTTTCTGCTTCAGGTGTTTGTTTATAAGCAGCTAAAATTTCAACCACTAAAATTCTGTGTAAGGTTATCCAACAGAGATAAAAACACACGTCTCATACTGAAAGCCAACAGAGTCCTGACTCATAGTTTAAAGTCGATTTATAATGCCAGTGTACTGGTAAAAAGGGTTGAAAACCGACTTAGGTAGAGTAACAAAGGGCTGTTTGGTCCCAAATAAGATCACTAAGCACATTAACTCAATGTTGTTGTTTAGCACAGTGCAGCAGACATAATAAACTAATCAACATATCATGTGAGCTACAGTTTACATATCAATACACACACTCACACTCGCACACACACATACACATATAAGCCTTTCAATCTTTACCAAATCCACTCCCTCAGCTGGGTGGATTGCGAGGTGCTGTGAAATTTCCAAAATGATAGGAACAGACGGAGAAACAGACAAGCTGAGGGACTCACAGAGACGTTATAGATGGCCATTCCCACGGCTCGGTGGTCATTTATCTTCTCTGTAGAGATAGATTTGGTCTCGTAGGCAAGGAAGATGCCAAGCAGCAGCAATAAGCCCTTGTAGCCATAAACCACCCCTGAAACAATAAGGACACAACAAGGTCATACACACAAAACAAACATGTAATAGAGCTGCTCAAAATGCTGTGTTTTATCCATACAGTCATTCTGGCTGTCGGAAAATTGATTGGAAAATAAATCGCAATCTTGGCCATTTTTTTTTTTTTTTTAATTTAAATTTAAGCGAGCATGGATATTTAAGCAGATAAAAAACGCATTAATTAATAATAATTCACAGGCAGAGCTTGTGATATAGCACCGAAGTCGTTTTCACGGTAAATCAGACTCGTGTTCTCAAGGTCACTGCCACAAATGTGCTTCACACATGCATTTTAATCACTCTGTGTTCATTCAATGCAGAGCGGTTTAATCTGTTTTATCAGGAATGTGATTAATTTGTTTCATTAGTGCGAAATATTACATGAAATGAAAAACCTGCGGCGAAAAAAACGAGCGAATTCCCAGTGAGAGTTACAGTATTAAAATTCCTGTCTCACACACACACCCACACACCAACCCACACAAACAGACGATTTAGGAATCTTACACAGTGACAATATCTGTCTCTGTACCTGTTTATTGCTCCAAATATTCTTATATCTGTATTAAGATTTAAACCTAAGGTGGGCGTGGCCTAACTGAACACGCCCACTCCAGGTTTAAATCCTAATACAGATATATGAATATTTGAATATTCTAACATATTAAGCTTGTTCTATTTTCCAAAATAGAAACAAATTATAGTCACACTTTAAAGCACTAGGACCCGGACCAGGCAGTTACTAAGGATGAATGAATGATCTGTTGTCCACATGAAAGTAACACCCTTCCAGAAACATGTTCTTTTCTTTTCATCCCAGTGCACGGCTCTAGTCCCAACCAAATGCCTTCTGTATTTGTTTCCATTAACAAATAACATGTTGGTATTTGTTGCATCCCTCATGCACGAGTCCTTACCCAGCCACGTGTTCATCTTCTCCGAGCTGCAGTGCTCCAGCAGTGGCTCGATCAACACGTCCAAGTCTTCTTTCGGCGCCTCTCTCGTGAACTTCTGCTCAAAGCGTGCAACCGAGCAACGACACACAGAGAGAGAAGGAAAGGAAGAGAGAAGCAAAAAAAAAATTTTTCATTTTATTTCAAATCCTCTCCCTGATACTTTTATCCCAGTAAGGTATCTCACTGGCAGACCTGTGATTTATATTCACAGCCTTCAGAGTATCCTCAGCTGAAAGACCAAAAAAAGTCTCAGCCTCCACCCAATTTAATTCCTGCATCAACACAGGCATGCACCGTACGCAGCGAGAAATCAAACACGGTCATAGCCATACCTCCTCTGTGATGTGCAGCGGATCCACAATCTGCCAGATCATGAGGGAGAGGACGTCAATAACCAGCAGCACACCGACCGTGGCGTAGAGCTTCCAGGGCTCCAGATGCTGCTGGAATACACAAAGACCAACAAGTCACCTTTTCTCATGAGCAGAAACCACTCGAGTGGACAGGAAAGGATTTATGACCCCATAACCAGTGTGTGCACAAAGAACTTGAGGAGAAAACAAGTAGGCCATTACCGCAAAGCCAATTCAGCCCAGGACAGAGTGTAGATCTTATACAAGCGTCAGGCTTCAATTGAAAGCATTACTCTTTTACAGAGTCGATGATTCCTGTTCGCGTTTTATGTTATGGATGACTGTGTTTACGAAGAACAAAATCCATCTTGAGAATGATCGACGCAGAAAAGTTTTATTGTCACTGTTTTGGGCTCTCGCAGCAGACGATGGTCGTTTACACGCTAGATCTTCTTTTACAAAATAACAGACAAATGCATGACTGGCTATAGAGACTAAAGCAACCAAACAATTCATATGCAGAGCGTTGTGTTTACTTCCTCTTAGAATGCAATTTTTATGGTAATGATTATTATTTATTAATAAGCATAAATGCACATGTGTCAAAAGACTTGCTTTAAGTAACAATGCAAGATTTTTTGACCTGACTGTTGACATACTTCCTCTTCCTGAGGAAACCAAAGAAAACCTGTTTAAGTCAGTCTAGGGCCAGATGCTGACACTGATACAGATACTGTTATTGAGTATCGGTCTGATACTGTGCTTATTTACTTGGAAATAAATGGTCTGAACCAGAATCTGAGGAGCAGGTGATACTATATGACATCAGCCTACTGTACGTTGTCATGGTAATGAACAGACGGCGTGAAATAACTGCGATCTGTCTGTATTTCACGGCAAGCAGACTGTTTTTAATACACTATTTAATACACAAAGGTTTTTGCGAGAGTGCAGAGGAAACTGTTGCAAGTAAAAAGCACTTCACTTCAGCATGCACTGAACACTGAGACACGTTAAAGATAATGCTTAAATGTCCAAAAACCCAGCACGAGGACTTCGCACAGCAGCAACCAACACAAACGGCACTAAATAAAATGCCCTGTGGTGCCCCTGATTGCCGAACACGTTCCCCGAGGTACTGAGTAAATAGCTTTTTCATTCTTTGCTTTTCCTCAGTACAGGGAAATGAGACAGAATTCTTGTCAGTGATAATCAAACATACTGTACAGCTGAGGTAGGTAGAGATTAGACCGAAACACTCTGAAGTATTCCTTTAATCTCTTATGACAGGAAACAAATTTTACCCCCCCACTCAAATATTTGCATTTTACGTCCCTGATGTGGCTCCTGAGAATCCTTGAACAAAAAAACGAACGTGAGAATACATTTCCGTCGGTCGCATTGTGCAGCATGGAGCATCATCATCGTTAAGTAGAGCACGAGCTGCATTTGTGACAACTCTCCATATTCTAATCCCCAAAAAACCAGGCAGACGCTCATAAATATTCACTAATGGCTAGTTATCTCTGAAAAAGCCTCTGCTTTTCCGACTCGCCTTATCTCTGCTCTCTCTCCTCTTATTCCTGCCACCCAAGAATTCTACGTGATGGCCGACACGTATCGCGTCGACCGGAGAGTGTTAATGAGAAAGTGGCTGTGTTGACGTGGGTTTTTGCGAAATGATTGAGAGAATCGGCTCAGCCGGAGCCGTGCGCAAGGGTCATGGAGTTTGGGCTGTGCGATAAATGGTTCATTTAGAAGTGTTCAAGGGCGTCTGGAGACCCATTTCTCTGAGGTCAGCCAGAGAGATGAGGTCTAAAGTGATCGAGTGAGAAAGAGAAAGAGAGAGGGAGACCTATTTTAGTTAAGAAGAATAGAAAAGACATCAGGGTGAGATACAGAAAAGGAGAGAAGGAAAGAGCAGGCAGTGTTCGACAGACTTATTATCATATAATTAAGTAATATGATAATAATGATCATAGAATTTTTCACACATGATCTTTGTTGAGAATTTAATGAAGTCAGGATTAGAGCTCTGTATGACATTTACGGAAAATTTACCTTCCGCTTGTCTTTCTTCTCGTCCTTCTTGGTGAAAACCGTGTGAACCCACCAGATCTTGGTAAACATGCTTCCGTAGGCCAGACTGAAGCCGAGCCCGAGCAGCCACAAGCGGAACTGGAACAGAAATTGTCCTTTCAATATTTCCTTCATAAAACTAAAGAAATATTTCAGAAAAAAAAAACAGCCATGTATCCTAGAGCTCAACCTCCAGCATTATAATTTCCCATGATGCCTTTGGGTATACCTGGCACACTACAGGAAATTGAGAGCGACGGACGTGAAGCCCGTCGATCCCCAGAGGAAACACGGCAGCCAGAGCCATCATACAGCCCACGGCCGTCATGTTGTTCAGATACGGCTGCGAGTTCTGGATGTACCTGGAACATATGGGAACATTCACAAGAGATCTTCAGTTTCACCGGCAAACCTAACGGCCTCCAGCTTCCACGTGCACCTGCCAGGATGTGCTGTATTTAACCACAGAGACACCTTGTTGTTTATGCAGGTCGGGTATGAGAGCATCTGGAAAATTTCATATGAGAAAGTTACAGCGCCTCGCTATCTCAGCGTCGCCTAATACCCAGGAATAAAGTTAGCGATGGCATCTGGATGTTTTTATGACAAACTGACAGCTCAGAATGTTAATGTTACACTGATTCAGTCGACAGATGCTTTCATCCGATCAGACTTAATGAAAAGGCAAACTCTAAATAAAGTTAATTAAATCAGGGGATAGAAAATCAGGACCGATAAAATCGTGTTTTTCCCCCTGTCGATTTCAGTATGATGTTGCATAAAAGGCATAACTGCAAATAAACGTGATTAAGTTCCATTGTCTATCGCTTATCCGATCTATTCTAAGGTCACGGGGAGCCTGTGCCTAACTCAGGCATCATCGGGCATCAAGGCAGGATACACCCTGGACGGAGTGCCAACCCATCGCAGGGCACACACACACTCTCACACTACAGACAATTTAGAGATGCCAATCAACCTACAATGCATGTCTTTGGACTGGGGGAGGAAACCGGAGTACCCAGAGGAAACCCCTGAGGCACGGGGAGAACATGCAAACTCCATACACACATGGCGGAGGCGGGAATCGAACCCCCAACGCTGGAGGTGTGAGGCAAACATGCTAACCACTAAGCCACCGTGCCCCCCCTAAATGTGATTAAGAATCATTTGAAAATATATACAAAAAGCAATCATTTAATTAAACATCAAATAGCAGATATTAGCAGTCAACATACTAATGCTTTTTTTTAAATAATCATGTAAATTTGCAATGACTGCAAAGCTGTCTTCATTTACATAAAGGCTTCCAAAGAGTGCTTTGGGTATATTTGAGTAAATTTAGCCAAAAACAGGAACTTGGTTCTGTATCGCTTGGTACTTGAGTTGATCTCTCACAAGAAAATCTGACTCAGATTCAAGATTGAGACACTTGTATCTGTGTTTTGGTCCAACATTCAGTGTCTGAACACTGTACATGTCTGTATTTATCTCATTTTTATCTAATTACATTGCTCACGACTTAAATTTCTATCAATCTATTAAAGTGGAAAAAACAGCTAGAGATCTGTTTCAGTCAGTGCTACATTCACGTTTCTGTCGAAGCTCATCACGGATTCTTCCGGAAAAGCCAATGTGAATCCTACATCGAATATCAGTCGATCATTGTCTAGCGCTTATCCGATCTATTCTCAGGTCACGGGGGGCCTGTGCCTATCTCAGGTGTCATTGGGCATCAAGGTAGGATACACCCTGGACGGAGTGCCAACCCATGACAGGGCACACACACACACACTACGGACAACTTAGAGATGCCAAACAACCTACAATGCATGTGTTTGGACCAGGGGAGGAAACATGCAAACTCCCCACACACGGCGGAGGCGGGAATCAAACCCCCAACCCTGGAGGTGTGAGGCAAAAGGCTAACCACCAAGCCACCGTGCCTACATCTAATATAATAAGAAAAAATCAGTTCATTTTGGTGGTCGCTATTAACCTAGCATGTCCTCTAGGAACTTCTCAGCAGCTTAGAAATCTGTTCATTTGGTCAAACTGTATGAGGATGTGCGAGTTGCAGCTCAAGCATTTCTCTCCACAGTGTATTCTTCCATAGAAATTCTCCAACTTGACCCATTTTGTTAAGACCAAAACATCCTATTTTTATGGTTATTGTTTAACATCTGTTACAGCACTTTAAAAAAAAAGTCGATCCCTCGCCAGATCCTCTTCTGAAGTGTATAAGATGAAAAATGCAGCTTGTCGTGTTACCAAAAGCGCTCTGTCCTGAAGACTTTCCCATGGAAAAGTTCCCTGCTACAAGCTCCTTTACTGAACAGAATGCAAACGTCTCCACATCACACTTAAAGAAAATGCCTGGAAATCTGCTGACCAATCAGATTCGAGAATACTTCCCATATTTCTCCCAACAGCTGACAAAAAAGAAACATTAATGGATAATATTACATGGTTTTCCCCCTCAATATCAGTCGTACCAGTGCATTTTGTTACAAACTGATTTATTTAGTTTGTTTTCGTTTTTTTTTTAGTCACCAGCTACAGCGCTAACTCACACTGCTAGCTTGTTTACTGCAGCTGCTAGCAAACTGAACTCACAGGATGAGACTTGTTTTGAATATCACAAAACAGATCAGGAAGAGAAGAGGGGATGAGCGGGTGTGGAGGAGTGTTACTCTGGAGTTCTGCAGCGATTCTGTCACAAGTTTTAGAGGAAATGAACAACCTGGAACTGAATTTCTGCGGCCGAGACAAACTGATGGGAAATAGTTGCATGGGCATGAGGATGAATGTGAATGTGATTTCAATATTCTTTGAGCTGTTGCACACGAACGTCTTCTTCTTTTTTTGTCAGAATAGAACACAAACACACACACTGTCACATTCATACACACACACGCACACACACAATCACATTCATACACACACACACACACACACAATCACATTCATACACACACACACAATCACATTCATACACACACACACAATCACATTCATACACACACACACACACACAATCACATTCATACACACACACACACAATCACATTCATACACACACACAATCACATTCATACACACACACACACACACAATCACATTCATACACACACACACAATCACATTCATACACACACACACAATCACATTCATACACACACACACACACACAATCACATTCATACACACACACACACAATCACATTCATACACCACACAATCACATTCATACACACACACACACAATCACATTCATACACACACACACATAATCACATTCATACACACACACACACAATCACATTCATACACACACACACAACACAATCCCCCATTCAATACACAAAACACACACACAATCACATTCATACACACACACACACACACACACACAACACACACACACAATCACATTCATACACACACACACACACACACACACACAATCACATTCATACACACACACACAATCACATTCATAAAAACACAATCACATTCATACACACACACACACAATCACATTCATACACACACACACACACACACACACAATCACATTCATACACACACACACACAATCACATTCATACACACACACACACACAACACAATCACATTCATACACACACACACAATCACATTCATCACACACACACACAATCACATTCATACACACACACACACAATCACATTCATACACACACACACAATCACATTCATACACACACACACAATCACATTCATACACACACACACACAATCACATTCATACACACACACACACAATCACATTCATACACACACACACACACCAATCACATTCATACACACACACACAATCACATTCATACACACACACACACAATCACATTCATACACACACACACACAATCACATTCATACACACACACACAATCACATTCATACACACACACACAATCACATTCATACACACACACACAATCACATTCATACACACACACACAATCACATTCATACACACACACACAATCACATTCATACACACACACACAATCACATTCATACACACACACACACAAATCACATTCATACACACACACACAATCACATTCATACACACACACACACAATCACATTCATACACACACACACACAATCACATTCATAAAACACACACACACACACAATCACATTCATACACACACACACACACACAATCACATTCATACACACACACACAATCACATTCATACACACACACACAATCACATTCATACACACACACACACAATCACATTCATACACACACACACACAAAACACACACACAATCACATTCATACACACACACACACAATCACATTCATACACACACACACACACACACACATATCACACAACACACACATCACACATCAACACACACACACAAAATCACATTCATCACACACACACACAATCACATTCATACACACACACACAATACATCACAGCACACACACACACACACACAATCACACATACATCACACACACACACACATCACACATACACACACACACAATACATCATCACACACACACACATCACACATACACACACACACTCACATACATGCACACACATCACACATACACACACACACAACACATACATAAAAGCACACATGCACATCACACACACACACACACACATACACACACACACACACATCATACACACACACACAATACATGCACACACACACACACTCACACATACACACACACACACAATCACACACATCACACACACACCAATCACACATACACACACACACACATCACATTACATAAAAGCACACATGCACACAACACACACACACACACACTACATAAAAGCACACATGCACACACACTCATACACACACACACATACATCAACACACACACACATCACACTCACACACACACACACACATTACATAAAAGCACACATGCACACACACTCACACACACACCTACATAAAAGCACACATGCACACACACTCACACACAACACCTACATACACACAGCACACAATCACACACACACACACACACAACACCTACATAAAAGCACACATGCAACACACACACACACATCACATAACACACACACACAATCACACATACACACACACACACATAAAATCACATCATACACACACACACACACACACTACACACACACACTACATAAAAGCACACATGCACACACATTCATCACACACACACACCTACATAAAAGCACACATGCACACACACTCACACACACACACACACACACACACCTACATAAAAGCACACATGCACACACACTCACACATACACACGCACATCTACATAAAAGCACACATGCACACACACTCACACACACACCTACATAAAAGCACACATGCACACACACTCACACATACACACGCACATCTACATAAAAGCACACATGCACACACACTCACACACACACCTACATAAAAGCACACATGCACACACACTCACACAGCACACTCTACATAAAAGCACACATGCACAGCACACATACACTTCATAGACAGACATGCACACACACCTGCATACATAAAAGCACACAATTACTCACACACACATGGGCCTGCAAAAGTTATCTGAGGTTTGAGTGTTATCTCAGGCAGTTAGTCGAAATGAAAGCACAGAATACTTTCATGCACACACACACACACACACACACACACACACACACACACACACAGCAGTCTGACGCTGCTTATCACAAGTACACTGCATACTTAGTATGCGTATCATGCACTTAAAATTCTGAATCTATCAGCCACTTACTCGGCTCTGCACGCTTCTCTGCACACTGCATCACTATCTAATGCATACATATGTGAGGGAGACTGTGGCTCTGGCTATTAACTAGCGCAGATGGAACATCTGAAGTCCTCTCCATCTTATTCAATCTCATTCACTCACATGGCCTCCTCTGCTACTATTCCGGGCTGCATTGAGCTCGAGCTGTAATGACGAGGGACCGTTCTGACATCCTGTTTTTGGGAATCCAGCACACACTGATAGACACACCTCACATTGCTGTTGTAGATGTTGAACGTGAGACACACGATGCCCAGTAAGATTCCCAGACCAGCAAACACTGACACGGAGACAAAGAGCTTCTGAGACAGGAATCTGAACTTCCTGATCACCACCGTCTGATCCGCCGGGGGACCAGGGCCTGGAGTGAGAAGAGAGGAGAGGAGAGAGGAGGAAAAGAAATAAGAGAAGTGGATACAAAGAACAGAGAAGAAAGATGAATAGTAGATGAAATAAAAGAGTTGAGAAGAGAATAGAATGAAAATGAGACGAAAAGGGAAGATGAGATGAAAATTAAAAAGAGAAGGGAAGGGAAGCAAAGGGAATAGAGAAGAGAAGAGGAGAAGAGAAGAGAGGAGAGGAGAGAAGAGAAGAGAAGAGAAGAGAAGAGAAGAGAAGAGAAGAGAAGAGAGGAGAGGAGAGGAGAGGAGAGGAGAGAAGAGAAGAAGATGAGAGGGGAGGAGAGAAGAGAAGAGAAGAGGACAGAAAGGAAGAGAAAGGAAGGAAAGAGAAGAGGAGAGAAGAGAGGACAAGAGAAGAGGAGAGGAGAGAAGAGAACACAAAAATATAAGAAGAACAGAACAGAATAGAAAGGAGGAAAGAATAGAAAAAGACATGAAAAAATAAAGAAGTAGAGAAGAATATACAAGAGATGTTCGAAGAGATAAAACAATAACAAGAAGTAGTTAAGAGGGAAAAGAAGAATGTAGAACAGTGAACAAATGATGAAATGAGAGAAGAGAAGAGAAGAGAAGAGAAGAGAAGAGAAGAGAAGAGAAGAGAAGAGAAGAGAAGAGAAGAGAAGAGAAGAGAAACTGCATTTGCACTGAAATACCAAGGGAGTCAGGAGCTGAATATAAGTGAGACACAGAACATAGAGAGAGAGAGAGAGAGAGAGAGAGAGAGAGAGAGAGAGAGAGAGAGAGGGGAGGGAGGCTTTAGCAGTGACCCAGTTGTATAAAGTAAGCCTCTTTCTCTTTCTCTTGTAATCATGGTGCTGTGTATCAGAGTCTCAGAGTCTCATGCTCAGTGTGGAGTTTGAGTTTCATCTCTTCACTTCCCCCATCTGTGTGCACTGATATCATCACAGCCTCTCTTTCCTCCTCTGTGAGCCTCGGGTGCAGGAGCTCATGCTGAGCGCAGCGTGACTTTTCTCTCCCGAGAGGCTGCTGCACTCCAAAGCTTTACTCGCTCTCTGTTTGTGTCTCTCTCTAGCGTAGGATTGTTCGTGCTCTCGAGTGCGCAGCAGATCCTGAACTCGGAGCACGGAGAAACTCACGGCCTCCCGCTGACTCCGAGCTTTAAAGCCTGCCGTTAAGGGTTAACAGGTTCGAGCGAGAGCTTTCCATCTCACGGAAGAGCCTTGTGGAGGAGAATGCAGCTGTTGAATAAAACTATTCAAGTCCTGACAGATGAGTGCACTGTGATTCAGGTGAAGGAGAGAGTGTGAAGTGCAAATAGACTTCGCTTTGAGAGTCAATGAGAAGATGGAGAGAGAGAGAGAGAGAGAGAGAGAGAGAGAGAGAAGAGAGAGAAAGACAGAGAAAGAGAGAGAGTGAGAGAAAGAAGAAAAAGAGAGAGAGAGAGAGAGTGAGAGTGAGAGAGAAGAAAAAAAAAATTTTGCACCCGATGCAGTTACCGTGGCGATTCAGGACGTGATGTCACCACCCTCATATTGAGGTTTATTTTATTTGAGAGTATAGTTAATCATTTTACTCGCAAGTAAATCAATCAAACAGATCACTTACATTTCTTGTTACAGGATTGAAATCCTGTTTTTCTCATGCTGATTTACTCTTAAAAATCTCTTTCACAAGGGGCAGAGCAATCGATAGGTTCCTCGCCACTCGGCCCTTAGGAGAAAATTGGAGAGGGGAAATTGGCTGGTTGGATCGTGTTCGGCTCCGTATGAAGGCTTTCTCATTTTCAGTGGAGAGACACTTCAGCAGCAGCGGACATCGCATTAATGACGTGTCTCTCCTCGCGGCGTCAGCTCTCGCTAAGGCAGCCATGATGTGAGGAAAAAACTTCCGGAAAGCCTTCTCACACTCGGTGTAGGGAACAGGACACTGGTACACTTTTAGACATTTCCACATGACATCAGAATATAGTGTTCACACATCTTGCTGTGAAAGGTCGTTATTGTGAAAAAGAGATGTAGTTACACTGTCAAGTCTTTAGCTTGCTGATGAAGAATTACATCGTCACCAGTAGCTGAGGTTCATACCGAGATGAGCTTTTATGGTCCGTGAGACATTTTTAAAAAAGCAAGAAAAATAAAGTGAAAAATTTCCATCATGCCATGTGACATTCAGCTTTAGGATGTTTTGTATTTGTTTTTTTCCCCATTATTTTATTTTACTTTCTGTGTGTTTTGTTACTTTGTGTTTGTTTTATCAAATAAACTTATACTAGGCAAATTAGACTAATATTTATTTTTTTGTTTGTACATACAGTCATTGATTCATTTGTGTGTTTGTTCATTCATTCGTTTGTTTGTCTGTTCATTCATTCGTTCGTTTGTTTGTTCAGTCATTTGTTTGTTTGTTCAGTCATTCGTTTGTTTGTTTGTTCATTCATTCGTTTGTTTGTTCAGTCATTTTTTTTTTGTTTGTTCAGTTTATTTGTTTGTTTGTTCAGTTTATTCATTTGTTTGTTTGTTCAGTTTATTGTTTGTTTGTTTGTTCATTCATTTTTTTTTGTTTGTTTGTTTGTTCATTCATTCGTTTGTTTGTTCAGTCATTCGTTTGTTTGTTCAGTTTATTTTCGTTTGTTTGTTCAGTTTATTCGTTTGTTTGTTCAGTCATTCGTTTGTTTGTTTGTTCATTCATTTGTTTTTTTTGTTCATTCATTTGTTTGTTTGTTCAGTCATTCGTTCGTTTGTTTGTTCATTCATTTGTTTGTTTGTTCAGTTTATTCGTTTGTTTGCTTTAGTCATTTGTTTGTTTGTTTGTTCATTCATTTGTTTGTTCGTTTAGTCATTCGTTTGTTTGTTTGTTCATTCATTTGTTTGTTTGTTCAGTCATTTGTTTGTTTGTTTGTTCATTCATTCGTTTGTTTGTTCATTCGTTTGTTTGTTCATTCATTTGCTTGTTTGTTCATTCATTCGTTTGTTTGTTCATTTGTTTAGTTATTCATTCATCCATTTGTTTGTTCATTTGTTTGTTTGTTCATTCATTCTTTTTGTTCATTCATTCATTTGTTTGTTCATTGTTTAGTATTCATTCTTTCCCTTTGTTTGTTCATTCATTTGTTTGTTCATTCATTCATGTTTGTTCATTCATTCGTTTGTTTGTTCATTTGTTTATTTTCATTCGTCTCTTTGTTTGTTCATTCATTTGTTTGTTCATTCATTCCTTCATTTGTTCATTCATTCATTTGCTCTTTCATTTGTTTGTTCATTCATTCATTTGTTTGTTTGTTCATTCATTCGTTTGTTCATTTTTTTGTCATTCATTTGTTTGTTCATTTATTCGTTTGTTTGTTCATTCGTTTGTTTGTTTGTTTTTATTTGTTCATTCATTCTTGTTTTTTGTTTGTTCATTCATTCATTTGTTTGTTTGTTCATTCATTCGTTTGTTTGTTGTTTGTTTGTTCATTCAATTCGTTTGTTTGTTCATTTCGTTTGTTTGTTTGTTCATTCATTTGTTTGTTTTTTTCATTCATTCGTTTGTTTGTTGGTTTGTTCATTCAATCCTTTGTTTGTTTGTTCATTCATTCATTCATTCGTTTGTTTGTTGTTTGTTTGTTCATTCATTCATTCGTTTGTTTGTTCATTCATTCATTCGTTTGTTTGTTTTTTTCATTCATTTGTTTGTTCATTCATTCGCTTTTTTGTTTGTACGATTATTCATTTTATTAATACAATCATGGGACTGCAGGTCAGAATGTGAAAGTCTCTAATAAATAAAAATAAAACTAAACTTCATTTATAGCATGGATTCTAAACACAAAAACTCTTACGCTATAAAGTCGAGATGCTCCAACATTTTCAGGCAAAAAATCTGCCGACTATTTTGACTGAAAATAAAAAAGACTACAATAAAGCGTCCAATCCGACACTTTTAATGTTAACTTTTAATGGTACTGGGAATTAGACAGGGGTTAAAACTTTGTTTCTTTGAAATTTTCATCACAAAAGAGTTGAAACAAGTTTGAGCAGCAGATCAGTGGTGAAAATGTTGACCATGTGGAAATCGGGTATCAAGATGATGTACAACTTGCTCACTATACTGTAACCGATACAGCAGGGAGACAGACGTGACACTGAACGTTTCTGCTAGGATGCCATCTGCAGTAACGGTTTTAAGAAAAGAAAGAATGAAAATACAGAATTATGTCAAAAGTGTCAAAGACCTAACTAAAAAAATAGAACAGAACTCATTGTCATGGATGATCGGTCATCCTTTGTCATTGAGGATGTTGGATTTCTGTGTCTACCAGAGCATGTTAGGTTTTGTTCTGCCATTTTAACATCTACTGAAAAGAAAAGGAAAAAACGCAGCTAGTAACATTCCAGCCTTCAGGTTCTCTGACTGAAAAAATAACATGTATCAGGTTTTGGCTTCTTTCCAAGAATTTTGGTGCATCAGTACTTTACTTTACACCACCTACCATCACCTGGATTACCTCCTCCAGCTTCAAGGACTTTCTGTATGAAACATCCTGTTCTTCCCTCTCAGTCTAAATAATCGCCAAGAAAATAAAACTAAAAAAAAATGTTAAGGCAACTAAGTAACCTCTTACACGACCAATTAACCAGTAACATAATGAATGTGAATGTTTTGTGAGAGAAATATGTCACTCCTGAAGGAATTGAACATCAGAAATACGAAGTAAATAATTAGGTTAATAAAGAATTTTCTTTGTGGTGCCTTGGTAAAGCCATCCACACAGCTCACACATGTTTAGATGTCAGGAGCTGGTGAAGTCTTAAGCATATAATTAGCAATGACATGATTAGGAAGAGAGACAGAGCATCACGTTACAGTGCAATCAACAAATTATGCTTTAATTCTAATGGCCGGGATCATTTTGTCACAAAAAGTGATCTACTGAAACACAGGAACACTGATCTACTGATCCACTGATCTACTGATCCACTCATCCACTAATCCACTGATCTATTCATCCACTGATCTACTGTTTGACTGATCTACTCATCCACTGATCTAATGATCCATTTTGACCCCTTCCCCAATCCACTAACCCCTTCCCCAATCTACGGGATTCCCCCCCTGATCTTTCCCGATCCATTTTTTTTGACCCCTTCCCCGATCCACTGATTTTTCCCCAATCCAACCCTAATCTTCCCAATCTACTGATCCACTGATCTTCCCGATCCACTGATCTTCCCGATCCACTTTTGATCTTCCCAATCCACTGATCTACTGATCCACTAATCCACTGATCTACTGATCCACTGATCAACTGATCCACTGACCCCTATTTTCATCCACTGATCTACTCATCCACCAAGCATGATTTATGTCGTCTGATTTGCATAGGTATTTAAGTTAGTATCGTTACCCTGTGCCCATTACCACAGAAGTTAAATCTGTCAGAGATGGCAGATGGATAGGAGATGTGAAAAAATCCAAACATATGCCACTTTTATTGTCCACCTGATGTTTATGGTCCGCTAGCTGCCTGCGATTTGTGAATGTTTAATTGTTAGTGACAGCCAGTGTCCTCTTTTTTATTTTAAGGCAGTTAATTTATACGATCTGCTCTGTGTTGTTTTCGTAGATAGATAAAAGGCACTGAAACTTATCCAAGAGCTAGAGTTTTAACTGACTAAAAAACTAACTTATAATAATATATATATATATATATATATAAGACCAGGGAAAATATTACAAGTATTCACACTTCGCACTGGTGGATCGTAACCAGGCTGTAAGAACTTCTTCAAAATGTCAAAAGAAGAAACAAGAGTGAGACAAAAAACAGAGAAAAGGCAATTTATTGAAAACTGCATTTAAACTCAAACAGGCTGTCAAACAGGCTAACATCAGCTGATCAATAGTTTAAGGCCATAGCCCAAAAATACCCACAACAGAACTAAAAGTGTCAGAAAAGGACTCAGTAGTGAGTAGCCCCACCGTTCTTGTTGATAATTTCAAACACTCGTTTCGGCATGCTTGATGCAACTGTTTCCAGGAGGCTGGTGGGAACATTGCTCCATGTGGTGAAGATGGCTTCACGAAGGGCATCCACAGTCTGGAACTGACGTCCGTTTTTGTAAACTTCCCTTGCCATCCATCCCCAAACATTCTCAAGGGGATTTAGATCAGGGGAACACACAAGATGGTCCAGAAGTGCAACGTTATTGTCCTGGAAGAAGTCCTTCGTCAGGCGGGCATTGTGAACTGCAGCGTTGTCCTGTTGAAAGACCCAGTCATTACCACACAGACGTGGGCCCTCAGTCAAGAGGGATGTCTGCTGCAACATGTCCACATAGCCAGCCGCCGTTTGATGCCTCTGCACAACCTGAAGCTCCATTTTCCCATTGAAGGAAATAGCACCCCAGATCATGATGGAGCCTCCTCCATGGTGCCATGTAGAAAACATCTCCAGTGGGATCTCCATGTCATGCCGGTATCGTTGGAAGCCATCAGGACCATCCAGGTTAAATTTTTTCTCGTCCGAGAATAAAATTTTCTTCCTTCTTTCAATGTCCCATGTTTGGTGCTCACTTGCAAATTCCAAACAGGCAAGTTTGTGGTGTGGGAGGAGACGTGGCTTTCGAAAACGTTTTTTTGTTCTTTAAGCCCTTCTCTCGCAGATGCAGTCAGCATCAGTAAGGGCCTTCATTTGGGTCGAGGATCGGCCTGTGTCTTCACGGACAGCTCGTCGGATCCTCCGGCTCAGTGCAGGTGAAATTGTTTTGGGTCTACCACTTAATTTTTTTGTCCCATAACTCTCAAGATCTTTTAAGAAATTTAAAATGACTGCCTTACTGCGTCCAACCTCGTCAGCAATGGCGCGTTGCGAGAGTCCTTGCTTGTGCAGCTCAACAATCCTGCCACGTTCAAAAACAGAAAGTCTTTTTGCTTTTGCCATCAGGAGATCATGACAGTGTGACTGTCTGAAGGACAATGACATTAAAGCCATATTTTTGCACAGATTTTAACTTGTCCAAAAGGCTATGGTCTTAAACTTTTGATCAGATGATGACCAGCCTGTTTGAGTTGTTTTCAATACAAAGAGTTGTTGCCTGTTTCAGTTTTCAATAAATTGACCACTCTCTATTTTTTGTCCCTTGCTCTTGCTTCTTTTGGCATTTTGAAGAAGTACTTACAACCTGGTTACAATCCACCAGTGTGAAGTGTGAATACTTGTAATATTTTCCCTGGTCTTAAGATTTAGTTCAGGAATATATATATATATATATATATATATATATATATATATATATATATATATATATATATATATATATATATACGTACATAGAGAGAGAGAGAAAGAGAGAGACATGCTGTGAATAATTGTTACAGCAGTAACGTGACTATTTGGCAATATCCGGTAATATTGGCAACATTATTTTCCCTCTGAACGGAGTAACAGGACTGGAATAATCTAGAACTTAAATGCATGTTAATAATTTTCAATAAAATGAATCATCGTAAAATGCCAGAAGGACATTTCCTCCCTTTCGACCCATACGTTCTTGTCATTTCTTGTTTTCTACCAGATATCTCTAATGTTTCACAGACAGGAAAATCTGCCTCTCTCTGGAGACACGGCAGTGGAGACACTGAAGATCGTTTCCAGATGATCTGATCTGAAAGCTGCAGAATTGTCTTCACATTGTACTGTATGTGTTTCTATTTGTGCTGTGACTGATCATCCCTATCCAGTGTTTGTGTGTGTGTGTATGTGTGTGTGTGTGTGTTTGGGGACTGCCTGTCTGCATTCGCTTTTCAGTACTTCTACCTGACCTTGATGGTGAAATCAGGGGCATACACTACCATGGCAACCAAGCCTCATAATGGTAATGGTTGCTACGGAGATGGGAGAAGACGGCAGCAATGCAGCGGTTGTCAGGGGCGACCAGGGAAGGAGAGAGAACATGTATCGTGTTAGGAGAGACAGCAAGAGAGAGAGAGAGAGAGAGAGAGAGAGAGAGAGAGAGAGAGAGAGCAACATGCCAAATAAAAAAGAAGGAATTGCTTAACATGTAATGTCCTGGAGCAAAGTCACACTCTTCTTGGCAGTTCCTTTACTCAACCACGTCACTGCTTAATGTTTATTTATAGACACAGAACAGCAGCGGGCATGAGGTTGGCGCTAAGCAACATTCGCCATGGCGACAGTGTGACAGGGTCACTACGGCCGTTTTACTACCCAGCGGTGACCTGGGATGCTCTCGCGTCTACACTGTGACAGTTGGCATGTGTGTGTCCATGCTCCCAGATGGCACGGCTTGTGTCCCTGCCATCGGGTTACACATACACACACACACACACACACACAAACACACACACAGCTCATGCATCAACCTTGGTGCGTGTGCAGCATGCAGACATAGTATTTTTCTCTCCAGAGTCTCCTTAGTCTCTACGCAATATGGAGCATAATAAGATGAAGGTCAATGTACACTGTCACTCCAATGCCTTTCTGACAGGTTCCATTTCACCCCACTCACACACACACACTCACACGCACGCACAATCTCACACTGAATCTATAGGTAAAAGGATTTGCCACATCAGCCTGCTGTCACCTCAGTGTTCACACTCACAAGTTGAATAAACACTTGCAGCCTTCCTCACATTCCCACCGGAAGCGTTTTCGTGAAAATCGCAATTAGCGCTTTCAGTGACACAGGCTCGCTACAGTTGCCATGGAGCTTGATGGATTCTCTACATTTTAAAAAGCTAATAAGGCCGTTTTGAAAGCTCGCAGGCATACGCTGGCCTTGTTCAGGGAATGCACAGTGCGCATAAAGAGCTGCATGTTCAGAGCTGACACTCTATCTTCAGCCCGCCAGCTAAACGAGCCTGGAGCTAATGACATTGAGCACGCAACTCAGATACAATTTTGAATTCCTGCATCCCACTTTTGAGTTCTAAACGGCTGACAGAAAAATTTGGAAGCGCGTAGGATGCACGTCACCGCTGCCTATGCTGATTGGACTATTCATATCCTCGGAGGACGCGGAGACGCCTCTCGGCCGCCTGTCTGGTCTTTCCTTCTGATTTGTTTTGTTCCAGATGTCATGAGGCATCTTCTCCACACAGCCTCCCTGAGACGGAGTTTGAGCCAGTCATGAAATTTGATTAGAAAACTGAACGCTGCCATCACTCATACTATGTGGGGCAGATTTTTTATTAGTCTGCTTGCTCAATTTATGTTTAGAATTACCTAGTGGCAGTTTTCTAATGTCATTCATTTTTCATTTTTTCCCCCCTTCCTTCCTTTCCTCTATCTTCTTGTTCTCACAAAGAGAATACTAAACAGAGTTTGACTGATTGATTAAGAGCCTCCAGCTTGGCTTGCCTCGGATCTGCTCTGAGCGTGTGTGTGTGTGTATGTGTGCGTGTGTGTGTGTTTGTGTATGGGGTTATGGATGTGACCATAAGAGACACAGAGCTAAAAAAAAAAAAAGCAACGTGGAAGGAACAGTGTGTGTTTTTGAAAGATAAAGAGTGAAAAAAAGGAAGGATGCGAGGTAGGAGGCCTGATGATCGATGATAAAGAGATATAACAGTCCAGAAGTGAAGATTAAAACATCTCATAAGTACAGCAATTTTCCAACCCTAGCAATTTTGTAATTTATTGAAAAACAAAACATACATTTTATCCAATTAATATTGTGGAATGATCATGTTCCTGTTATCCTTTCACTTTAGCAGCTATAAACCTCACCAGCTTCTCTGATTTGTCTCATTTTGAAGAAAACAAAATCCTGAAGACTTTCCTGAGAAGCACTGCAGACCCTTTCCATCAATGTTAAATATGAGCTTCACCATATCAACAACTACAATTATTCTACATAAATATATCTTTCTTTCATTCTGCCAAAACCATTATTAACCCATTATTTTTATTTGCTTTTAGATTCCCAGTGACTGAGCTGTTACTATAGAAACAATAACGTATCAGAACAAACACGTTTTAATTTACGGAAATTAATCAACGTCTTTTGACCAATCAAATTTGAGAGTTCAACATTACCACGATAGAATATAATAGAATAAAATATATATATAATAAAGATAATCACATCTCACCTATCCACTTGTCGTTCCCGTACCAGGAGAGATTGCCTTTGGTCATATCGTAATATCCGATCTTCTTATAGCTCCCTCCTATAGGAGACAGACACAGGAGTGTGAGACAGCATGAGGGACACAGAAGAGGTATAATAAGAGACAGAGGCATGGCAGGTGTCACATCATACACCGCTTTAAATCAACATCATAAGACAGCTGAACATTTTGACAGCTTTCTTAATACAAGAGCCAGCAGCCTGAAACCAGAATCTATCATCAATCCTCATGATTGTGAGAGTTCCTTCTCACATAAACAATGCACGTGATGTTTCTGTTTTTTCTTCACAATTCAGATGGAGAGAGGACACAGTAACTGGATAAGACTGATATTCCAGTGCAGAAGAGAGAGAACAAGCCGGCGGAGATATTTATCTTCATTTCATGTAATCAGACTGAAAGCAACTGCACTATCTAACAGCCAGATATACACAACTACACACACACACACACACACACAGATATACACATGCAGTGCATGTTGTCTGCCATTTATTGCCATTTGGGTCTTTACAGGACTCCGGGGGTTTGCAGCCGCATACACAACAAGAAATTAAGTTAAGTGAGAAGCATTATAATTATCAGGTAATCATTAAGCATAATTACTACACTCAGCTCCAGCTACCTCCTGGGAGATTCATGTGTGTGTGTGTGTGTGTGTGTGTGTGTGTGTCTGTGTGTGTGTATGAATGTATGTTTATATCTACATGTGAGCAAGTAACGGAAAGGAAAAACAGGATAGAAAGTGAAAAACAGAGAATACAGTGCGAGAGAAAGAGTTATTATTAGCTCCTGTTGTTGCTGTGTGCTTTCACTGTATAACACCGACTTCAGCATCATTTTCCGTGAAAAGCGCTCATGACGCTCGAACAGTGAGTTGTTCACTTAATTTAAACTTCTACTGCTTTTCTTAATTATGTGTCACTTTAATCAAATCTTAGTTTCAGCGCACTGGGACTATTTTAGAGTGATACAGTATTGATATTGATATTGATATTGTATTGATAGTATATGATACAGTATATACCATGCATTAAAAATATTTAGACCTGAATTGACATAAAACTGATTTTAAAACTGATCCTAAACATAATTAAATGCAACAATTTAGCTGCCATGTCATGTACTTTTGACCCCCTTCGACCTCCACATTTGGCCCACCATTTTATGATACTCTTGGCTTCCCATTTTACACACAGAGCTCAAATGAGCAAGTGTAGATAAACCCCTTTAAAATTCGCATTTAGTTATTCATGCTAAAACATATGAGCAACATGGTAGAGCTGTAAGTGCCACAACTGCCTCACAGCTACAAGTTCAATCCTGAGATCAATGTACTCTATATGTGTTCTCAGGATTACTCTGATGTCCCAGAAACATGCTGGTATGTGGAAGATATATGAATGAATGAATGAATAATCTATCTAGTAATTAATGGCATGTATACTTGGAAGCCAAGAGAATCATAAACTGGGATGAACTGTGGAGGACGAAGGGGGTCAAAAGTAGGATTGATATGAAAGATAAGTTGTTACAGTTAAGAACTATTCAGAAACTACTGTAAAGAAGGAAGATAAATATTAGTCGAGGCCACAGGCACATTCTCAGTTTAAGAGATTAAAACAAAAAGAAAATGTTAAAATCAAAAATGTAAAAATCTAACAACTTAGCTGTCAGATCCAGCCTACTTTTGACCTCATTCGACCTCCACACTCTCCCCACCTGTTTTTGACCCCACTGGCTTCCCATTTTACATATAAATACATCCGTTTCATTAATTAGACACATCTCAAACTCATTTCCACTTTCTGTGGAACTGTTTCTGTAAACTCATGCAATTCAAAGCCTTTTTTATCTGTTTTCTGTAGATCCTTGCCACTTAATCGTTGGGTGTGTCTCGATCGTTTATTTGCTGTTCCTCATTTCCTTTCTGTGTTTTCCCTCTTCGCATCTTAGCCCAGGAACGGAAACCAGGACAGGAGAAATCAATAGCAAACTAATTTGCCAAATGATTCAGTCTTGCTCAATGAAGCGTCACGTCAAAGTGACGTCACTTACTGATGTCCAGCTGTATAGCCTGTCACTAAAAAAAAAAAAACTCTGAATAAATACATGGCAGGATTACATACTAATTAATCACTGCAAATGTACACAATTTAATGTTTTAGACACACTTTATTAAAGGTTTTATTTTGCTGTGTGTACACAGGCGTGTGTGTAGACAATATAAGTGGAACGACTCTGTTAGTTTTGTCTAGCTCAGTGTATAATATATAACATACGGTCCGTGGGCAGAGTGTCTCAGTCTGAGATGAGCTAGCCAGTATTATCCTGCTGTTAGTTTTTCAACATCTAAAGAAATGTGGATATAAATGTGTCATGGCTCAGGAGGCTGAAAGCTACTCTACATGCCACTAAAATCTAGCACTTAATACTCTTACAGGAGTGTTGATGTGTCCTTGTGGGTTCAAATATCTCACAAAATGACTTGGTAGGAAAATTCATCCCAGGAACATCTCATTCTTGGTGTTTAACAAGCAGTCGAACAGAGGAAAGAGACAGAGAGCGAGAGAGTATGGATGTGAGTATAGCTTTTTTTCCTGAGTGTTTTATGGCACCATAGTGAAAGGGTACACCTTGCATCTGCAGCTCACAAAGCTACCAAGTCACAAATCAGCCATCCAATGCCTTGATGCACTCTCTCTCTCTCTCTCTCTCTCTCTCTTTCTCTGCCTCACTCAAACAATCACACTCTTTATATAAGGCAACAATATTTTCAACTTTTTCAATCTACACTGAACAAGAAGAGGAAAAATATACTTCAGGCTTTAAAAATAAAGCTCCTTTTTAAAGCTACAGAGCTGGAAAGTTGGACAGGAGATACGGGTGACGACACAGGCACAAAGACTCGAGCAGGAGAATATAAGCCTCGCCAATCACACGGTTCGGACCCTGGAAATAGCTATGGCCTGACAAAACTCCAGTGGAGATAAGAGGATGCAATCAGCGTGTGGTAGCAGAGACTGGCATATCGAACTTGCCAATTGCAGCTGCTTGATCGAGACAGTGAAGCAGAAAAGAGCATGGGTCTATTTCTATTCCATCACTGAGCCCAGGAAAATCACCTGCCTAAACAACAACAACAACAGAACATTCACTCTGTAAAAAAAGGGCTACTTTAGTACGGAAATGAAATCAGCTTTGCTGGGCCTGGGGAAACCCTTCATACCAGCAATGTTTGACATTTTCTACTACATATAGTTTTAAAAACAACATCTCAAATATAAGTTCTAGCAATTTAAAGCCCGGCTTGTTAAAAAAAAATCTAAATCTCATTCCAGCACCACTTAGAGATGCTAACATATTCACAAACACAATTTATTCACTTATTTTACATTTAATAATAAATAAGAAGACAGACAGACAGGATAGCCAGAAGCCCCGCCCATTCAACAGTCAATCTGTGCTTTAAAAACTCTCTTTTTTCTCTCTCTCTGAGTTAACAATAATTTTAATTAAATATTACACACAGCATGTCACGTTACTGAAAGTCCTGATGACTTTCCCATGGCAGAAAACCTACTAAAACTGGAGACTCCTTTAATAAAGGAGCATAAATAAACTTCTTACAGAATACTTACATGATCTTTGTTAAATATCAACATTTTTTTTGTCAATGTATGAATAGGATTATGTAGTCTAAGTCCTCATGTTTCAGCTGTTCAGATCATGAATAAGTAGCACCACAAAAAAGAGCTAATGTAAAATTAACATTAATTCATATTATATGTTAATATTAGTAATATTAATGAGCAGCTCATTGAATGAAGTTCATTTGATTTAAATGTACGTTTGTATAGAAGTCAATCTGTTTACATTTTTCAGCCTTGGATGGATAAATACAGATCTGGATCGTGTGAGCATTAAAAAACAGAAAAGAAAAATATAAAAAGATTTGGGCGTGTTTCACCTGACACCTGTGTGTCCCTGGAACAAGAAACGACAAGGCTGACACCAGTCTCATAAATCATCTGCATGTCAGGAAGTAGTGGAGTGTAATGATCACTTCTGACATGTAGCACTTAACCTGCAGCTGCTGCCTCTTAAAAGCCTTTCACACACTGCACTCACACTCGGTTGGGCAGCAGTGGGTTAAATAAAGAGGTAAATGTTTAGCCGGACTACATGCAGCGATGTAGGGCCTTTCACGAAACGTTACATATTAATCATTATCATTTCAGACTTCAAGCAGACACAAACCAGAGAGATTTTCCTGTCTGCTGCTGACTGAAGCCATGTTCTCTCTGGAGTCACAGGTAATTATACATACAGTGAATGAGTGATTATCATAATCACATGTTGATGCAATGATGGAGATTCAGTCAAATCGACGCCATTACCTTGCAGCTGCTCGATCAGAGTCCAGGCCATTCTCGATCCCTGTGCATCAAACACAACGTGACCCTGGAAGAGATGAGAGGAAAGATCGTTTCACACCGCTGTTTATTTTAGAGACTCTCATTAATGGTTTTGAAGTCTTCATCTCTTAAACACACCTTTTCTTCTCCGTAATGGAGATATCACACTTATTTTAAAGCAACATGATTTTCAAAGATGGAGGGTAGATCAATATAATAAAAAGCTATCAGTCTCTATGTGGCCTATTCCTTTTTGAAAGCTCCTCTACATCTATCCATCTAGTGACTCAGCAATCCAGCAAGTCATTCATCCATTTATCCTTCCACCATCCATGCATCCATCCATCCACAAATCCATCAGTCTTTCCAGCCACCCACCAATTCATCCACTGACAAAAATTAATCATCCATCTACCAATCCATCCATTCATCTATCTATCGATCCACCCATCCATCCAAACATAAACTCTTCACATCCAGTCATGCATCCATTCATCCACCAATCAAGCTCCCTATCCATCCATTAAGCCAGACATCTGTCCACAAAGCAGTCACCCACAAAACCAACCCATTCATTCATCCACTTACCCACAAACCCACCCAAACAGCCATCCATCCATCCATCCATCCAGCAATTCATCAGTTGACCAAAATCATCCATCCACAAACCTGTCCATCTATTCATCCAATCTTCTTCCATCCATGTATCCATCTTTTCATCTTTCCTTCCATCCATCCATCCATCCATCCATCCATCCATCAACCCAAAACCATCCATCCCGTTACTCACAGAGACTCCCTCAAATGAGCTGGTGTTGAGAGCACGGTAAATCTCAGCAGTAATATCCTTGTTGTTGTAGTTAAAGTCCTCCAGCCTGCGGCCTCTGGCTCTTAACGGTCCAACAGTCTTATTGAGCGCTAGAGCCAGAGCCCACACTGCGTCATAGGCGAGCGGCGCTTCCTGAAACCCTCCTGTTTCTTCCGGGTTCTTCCCTCCCAGTTTAGACATCAGCTGAGTCAAGAATTCCTGTGAGGTCTGCAAGGCAAACAAAATGAAAACATGTATGTCACAGATGATGTGTGTGTGTGTGAGAGAGAGAGAGAGAGAGAGAGAGAGAGAGAGAGAGAGAGAGAGAGAGAGAGAATTATACAGTATAAGTCAAGATTAAGTACAATCTTTCCCTGTGGAAGCATTTTATGCAGATGGAGGTAGCTTTTTTCCCCTTTTCATTCACATGTTCACATACACATGCAAAAAAAATACAAAATCCCTGTGTGACACTGCTTAAAAGGGGAATTGTGTGGAATTTAGGGACAGGAGAGAGGAAGTGGTTTTGCAGTTATTTCAGCTGCAGATGGCAAAAATGATTTTCTCCTCCTCTCTTCTATTCGAAGTAATGACTCCACCATTTTTTACGCTACAGACAGGTCCATTTAGCCAAAAAGCCAAGGTGTAGGTAAATAGCTTGGGGCTGTGACTATGTGTGTGTGTGTGTGTGTGTGTGCACGTGTAAAAGCCAGGGAGGTAGTACAGTATATGGGTGTGTGTGCGTGCACATAAAGCATCAGCGCTGTCAAAAAGCATTTCCTGCCTTTCAAATCCACTGCATCAAAGAGCAGTATGGCAGGAGGAAATGAGGGAGAGAAAATTGCTCCAGAATGAAGTAAATTTAGCATGCCGATTTTTCCACAAACATGCTTGTCCAATATGACGTGGTTTTTTTTTTGGCATCAGGTGTAACGCGCGGGCATCTGGAAATGAGCCCAGACTGAGCAGGATGTGGGAGAACAGCGGGGGCATCTGTACTCATGACAGCTCCCAGCACGGGGCACTGGAGCTGGATGTGCTTCAAACAGCATGCCCCCGGGAGTGCATTCCACCCCGAAACTCACACCTGTCTTCTCATCAGCAGTTTGGACTCCAGAGACAGCCATCACATCTTCCACAGATATGACTCTGGCTGTGAGCCGATTCATGACACGAGGATGTGTTTTCAAATGTTTGTGCAAACATGAAGAGCATTCTATCCATCACGGTCATGTGACCACACTGAAGAGGACTGCGGTACCGAAAGGTGGTAGCCAAACCCACATGATCAGAGACTGGAACAAACACAGTGTTCATTCGAAAAACAAGTTTCCGTTTCTCGCCTGTAGAGCATTCTTTCTTTATGCGAGAGCCAGGTTTTATACTTCAAAAGTTTAGCAACCTTTAGGTGATTTCCAAATGACTGGGTTTTCTAGTAAGGTTGTCAAAGCTTGCAAAAAACAGGGGGATGGAAACCACATCATGGTCTTCACTGTAGAAAGTACAGGTGGATGGAAAACACGAGCAGGTGGATGGAAACCACATCATGCTTTCATGGCCAAGAGTACTCTAAAAGAGGAAATACGGCACTAGTGCAATTTTCAATCTTGCTAACAAAAAAATCCTAGCAGACTGAAAGAAAAAAGAAGAATTTCTTGACAAAAACCCTTGCATCTGGCCATGCTCTGAGTGAGAGTGATGTGATTAACTCTCTCTTAGCTGTCAATCACAGTGTCTAATCACATTGTCCATTCACAATGTCTAATCACAGTTTCCATTCACTGTGACTAATCAGTGTCTAATCAGTGTCCATTCACAATGTCTAATCATAGTGTCCAATCACAGTGTCTAATCAGTGTCTAATCAAAGTGTCCATTCACAATGTCTAATCACAGTGCCTAATCACAGTGTCCATTCACAGTGCCTAATCGCAGTGTCCATTCACAGTGTCTAATCACAGTGTCCATTCACAGTGACTAATCAGTGTCTAATCACAGTGCCTAATCACAGTGTCCATTCACAGTGACTAATCAGTGCCTAATCACAGTGTCCATTCACAATGTCTAATCACAGTGTCCATTCACAGTGCCTAATCACAGTGTCCATTCACTGTGTCTAATCACAGTGTCCATTCACAGTGCCTAATCACAGTGTCCATTCACTGTGCCTAATCACAGTGTCCATTCACTGTGACTAATCAGTGTCCAATCACAGTGTCCATTCACAGTGACTAATCACAGTGTCCATTCACAATGTCTAATCACAGTGTCCATTCACAGTGCCTAATCACAGTGTCTAATCACAGTGTCCATTCACAGTGCCTAATCACAGTGTCCATTCACAGTGACTAATCACAGTGTCCAATCACAGTGTCCATTCACAGTGTCTAATCACAGTGTCCATTCACAGTGGCTAATCACAGTGTCTTATCACAGTATCCATTCACAGTGGCTAATCACAGTGTCCAATCACAGTGTCTAATCACAGTGTCTAATTATAGTGTTTAATAGCTCTGGCCAGTCACAGTCACCAATCTCAGTGTCTAATCACAGTGCCCAATCATGGTATCTAATCACAGTGTCTAATCACACTGTCCAATCACAGTGTTTAATCACAGTGTCCAATCAAATTTGCCAATCACAGTGGTGTCTGTGAACTCATGTACTGTATGTGGAGAAGGACAAATAGCACTTTTGAGTGTTATGATGCCCTGTGTGGCTAGCCTGTGTCTCAGAGGAAACACCTGTTAGCTTTTACCCTCATGCTGATAGCTGTTGCAGGATGGGGAGAGCTGGATGGTTAGTGGGAATTTGCAGGTGACCAAATTGAGAGGAAAACGAAGAAAAATCCAAATCAGAGATCACAGTCACAGAGCCCCGCCCACTTGTTTTCTATCAGTTCACAAAAAACCAAGGTTCAAGAATTCACAGGTTCACCTAGATTAAATTGGTACCATGGAACAAAAGCATGTCTTTCACGTCTTGTTTCCTTTCTCCTCCAGTGAACTGACTGGCTTTTCCAGCAGGATCAAATTAATTCACGTTAGATCCATGACAGACTCTATATTGTTCACGTTCCTGTTAATCTACCAATATATGCATAAAAAAACAAAAACATTGCGATGGAGCAAAGAACTAAAAACAAAAGCCTCACCAGATTGGAGGCTCCTCGAACCGTCTCAGGGTTGAGCATGACTATCTCCGTGGTAACGTGGCCTTCTACCGCCTCCGTCATCTGCTCCACGGTGCAGTTGATTGATGGGTCTTTTATCTTGAACCAGTTGTCGGCGTACCAACCAATCAGGAACCAGACGTACTTCTTTCCATACAGCTTGTCTTTATAGACCTGCAGAGGAGAGTTTCACAAACCAGCAGATTTTCAGCTAGGAAAGAAGTTCTTCCTGGGAAACCATTAATCATGTTGGATCACAAAAGCACCAGAGACTGACCTCACAGAAGACTTTCCGGGCCTCAGTCTCATAAAACAGACCCACAATGATTCGAGCATCCTGGCGCTGTGGGAGGAGAAAGGAAAGTTGGGAGTCAGGGGACAGAAATGCTATCTGTGACACAAAAGTATGAGAGAGAAAGTAAAACTGAGAGAAAGAGAGGAAATGAGGAAGAGGAACTGTCTGAACATTTCAGAACATCTTCTGAAAGTATGCTAACATTAATACACACGTGACCTTCGTGGAAAGGTCGGTGCTCTTAGCGCTGCTCTGTGAAACGGAAGGACGCAGATTGCTCCTTTAAATCCCTCTTATAGTTGTGCTATATTCCAGGTTACCATGGTATCTCAAATGATAGCCAATTAATCTCCTGTACCAAAACTGGGTCAGCTGAATGAGCTGCCATCATGTGGGCACAGAGAGTGAGAGAGAGAGAGAGAGAGAGAGAGAGAGAGAGAGAGAGAGAGGAGATTCCCTGAAGAGACTGGAGAGGAGAAGAAGATCAGACCCACGTTCTAATTTATACGATTTTTGTCTCCCAAATAAAAAAACACAGACATCTGAATGCACCCTCTGGTATTTGTCCAGGAACAGGGATGATTACTTTGGTCATGACGAGCCAGTCCTACTTTACTGCAAGTGCGTGTGTGTGTGTGTGTGTGTGTGTGTGTGTGTGTGTGTGTGCATGGTTCTCTCAGTGTGGGTGTTTTTTATGTGTGTACATGCTTCAGATTTAATGTTTATATAATACAAAATATCTTCAGCGTGACCTTTAACCTTCAACTTTTGATCGAAGCGTCTGCTAAATATGTAAGAAAATATAAATCAGTTTCAGCGCAACATCATCTAACTTCTAGTCATTGTGTATACATTTGTGTACGTGTGTGTGTGTGTGTGTGTGTGTGTGTGTGTGTATGTGTGTGTGTAGGCGTTCTGTGGAGAAGAAACGAAGGACAGTCAAGGAGAAGTGAAGGCACCTTAAGGTTCTTGACAGCCACAGCAGGGTCAGTGAGGAAACTCTGCCTTACGCTGATCTCAATTCCAGCCTCCTTCACTCTCTGCTCCAAATCATCTAGAGTCTGAGGGGAGAGAGAGAGAGAGAGAGAGAGACGAAGGGGAAGAAGAGTTAAAAAACAAGGAGACGATGGCAAAGAGGTAGAAAAGTAAAAAAAATTATAAAAAGACACACAATATAAAGGAGGGGGCAAAAAAATAGCGGGATGGTGGGAGGGAAAGAAAGAAAGAAAGAAAGAAAGAAAGAAAGAAAGAAAGAAAGAAAGAAAGAAAGAAAGAAAAAGAGGCAAAGACAGAAGAACAGAAATTAAAAGAGAGTGAGGCATAAAAATGGAGGATGGGAGAAAAAGATTGAGAAAGAGAGAGTAAGAATAGAAAGGAAAAAGGAAGAGAAATGAAAAGAAAAAGGTGAAAAGGAGTGGTAGAACAATGGAGAGAGGCAGAGAGAAATAGAGAGGAATGTGTGAGAGAAATAACAGACAGCAGAAAAACAGTGAATTAAAAGGAACGTTTAGAGAGAAAGTAAGGGCGAGAGATTGAGGGAGAACATAGAGGTGTCCAGAAGAGAAGAAAGAGAAGAAAGAGAGGAAAGAAAGTACAGAGAGGAAAGAGAGAGTGCAGGTTTTAGTTATTTATTATTTCCAAACGAAAACGTTCGTGATCAAGCTGATTTATTTACGTGTTGCTGTTTAGCTGCAGATTCTGACACGTGTGATGACGTGTGCTGGAAGGAAAATGCACGTGACTCACAGAAGTGAAGACCTCAGTGGTCTGCTGGATGGTGGCGATCTTGGTCCACTTCCACTTCTGGAAGAGCTGCACACGTGTGGGGTTGTGCAGAGTGGCAGACGGGTGCGTGCGGAAAAACGTGGGGAAGCGCTGCCGGTTGGACAGAGCCGGGGAGCTGGAGCCGTACGACAGCTGGGGCATAAGCGTAAAAAAACATTAAGAGGAGAAGAAAAAGTAGAGCCATGAAAGAGTGCACAGTCTTCTTAACGATCAGAGGAGGGGGAAGTGTAAACAGGAAGGAAATGAAGTGTGGGATTACAGCTATCTAATTAAAGGAGGCTCTAGGCTTCAACTCGCTGATCTCGTTTGATCTCGTCCTATTATTTCACAGGGGTTTATGTTTTTTATTGCTAACGCCGCTGCTACCTTGTTAGCATTTCAGGGAATTCTCGTTAAGAGATGAGGGGTATGGTGAGCGGCGGTGTGGAAGACCCTATAGTTAAGACTATTTAAAAGACTGAACAAATCATTTTTTCCAGAAAGGTATACAGTTTCAGATTGGGGGCGGGGCTTATAATCACAGGTTTCCACAAGACTCCACCCACTATGGTAAGTGTCTGTTCTTCGTGTTGCAATCGCGTTCTATTACTTCTTTGTTTTTCTTATTATTTCTATTTGTTATTTTTTTTTAACTTAGTTTATAAATGTATTTTATTTATAATCATCATATAAAGATGAGCAGGATTTCCAGTTGTATATAACTACGTACATGACATAAAATCTTGAATCTTGAAGGCTTGGAGACTATCTCACCATCTTTAGTCAGCTTTCGGAAGGAAGGAATTAGTGCTACGTCTATAATGAACTCAGAAAATACACTGACCTATTAGTTCCTCAAGAGCTCGTGATGGACATTATCAACATTTACATTATTTACTGTCCAGTGTCACCCAGATGAGGATGAGGTTCCCTTCTGAGCCTGGTTCCTCTCAAGGTTTCTTCCTCATAACATCTCAGGGAGTTTTTCCTCGCCGCCGGAAATAGTATCTTAACTTTAAACTTGATCATTTTTCTCTGTTTTTATACTTCTGTAAAGCTGCTTCGAGGCAATGTCTATTGTTCAAAGCACTATACGAATAAATTGGATTGAATTGTCACATAATTTTCAGAGCTTATTTTAAAGGTGAAGGTTAAATGGGACGTTCAACAAGCACATACGGATACGATGGCGAGGTGTCTGTATACTTTTGGCCATGTAGTGTACCTCTGAGTTTCTCCTAGTCTTTTGTAGTTTTTTAGGGGTGTACTGGTAGGGTTTAAGCCAAGCCTCGTGTGAAATGAAATATTTAGAGTGCTAAACAGAGCACTAGAGTGAGCAGTTTTCAGGCCAGCAGAGGGTTATGTGGGTCACATGTGGTGATGTTGGTGTCAGATATTGAAATAGATCAGAAAAAGATTTTGAAACGGAAAGAACCAGCTCAGCACTTTTTTTTTTTGAAGGAAAAACGAAAGAGTCAGGAAATGACACAGATACCAGCTTCTATTTTTATACCTGAGAACTCCACCGATTTCAGCTTCATACTGTGGTCAGCATATTCAGTAGCCGTGTAGGAGTCCCCACCTGCTTTAGGGAATTATGAGATCTGCTCGTGAGATGGCCACTCGATTGATCCTTCACTTGGATTCATTACATTTATCTGATAAGAAGATAGGATAAGGGGATTTATATCCTCTGGGGGACTATCAGGCTGTGTTTGACCTACCAAGAAACTGAGATAAAACACTCAGTAGCCTGAAAAGATGCCTCTACTTCTCTATCTCACATGCCAGGGCTGATTTGATGGTATGACATCATCCAAGTTTAAAAAAAATGGATGAAAATGCTTGTTCTTGTCCTTGATACGGTGGATCTTTGAAAAACTGAAAGATCGTTTCCATGACATCAGCTCAACATCATGCTGTGAAACGAACGCAGTCAAGAGGTTTTTGACCTCCTGATCAATCAGGTCACAATTTGAGGGCAAGTGAGAAAAACACTCATACGGATAATATCACAAATGATTCCTCTCAGCAGATATTACTGATCCCAGAGCAGCAAGCACTGTGTATTCAAACCTTTACAACATTTTATGTTTAGGTTTCGTCTTCTCCTCCCCTGTTAACTGGCTGTTTTTCTGGTGTCACATGAGTCTTGTTCTTAGCTAATGACGCTGTGTAGATTTAAGATTTTCTGCAGCTTGCTTTCATGTTTCTTGTCTCTTGTTTCTCGTTATCCTAGTTATTTCACAAGAGGCATCCTCATGTCAAGTTCTGTTATTTTCCTTCATACAGCTGTATTTTGAGACTTTACAGAGCGCACAGGTGGAAAAATCTGTTTTTGAACTGTATTTGATTGAAAATATTGTGTATATATATATATATATATATATATAAATCATGTAAGTCGATTATCAAGCAAGACAGTAATATTCACTGACATGGACATAACTTATAAGCATGTGATATTCTGTAGTAATTTATTGTGTCTAGCAAAGCTCATTTCCTTTAATTAAAGTTAATTAATGGAGAAAAAAGTAAGAAATAAAGTATTTGTGGAGTTGTAATCTTGTTTCATGAATCAAATTTGTAGTCTTTGTTCTGACAAATTTCTAAACAAAGGAAATTGGAAAAATATCTTCTTGCAAGATTTATTTTTGCCAGATTTAATAGTAATTTCCTATTATTATTATTTTTATTTATTTGTTTATTTGTTTATTTATTTATTTATTTATTTATTTATTTATTTATTTATTTATTTATTACTGACTAATTACTAATTTACCTTATTATTTATTCAATAATTTATGTTTTTATTTTTGCTATCTACATAAACACTTTGTGGAGGGAAAAAAGGTCAAGCAAAGTAGTAAAAGAATCATTAACTTTAACATTAACACACTTCCCCTCCTGGGTTAATAATTTATGGCTGTTATTTTCCCAAAAGTTTCCCCAAAAAAGCTGGCTCAGTTACAGGCACAGGTCTAACTGCAACCTAGCCACTTTCTCTGAATGTCTGATCATTTAAAACCTTTCTATTAACTCAGAAGACACTTTTATCTCTGACTTAGAAGTGAGGAAGAACCTAATACAGGCCCGGAGTTAAAGGGCCGTCTGTGACGTTTTGTCAGGTCTGAGATTTAAGCTCACAAAGCAAAGCGTTTAAATAAATCGACTCTGCGCTACTCACCACTATGAGGTTCCACATCCGAGCCGCCTCAGCCACCAGCGTGGACACTGAGCTACAGCCGGGCATCAGGACGATCTTTATAGGCTCCGTGTAGAGCAAGTCGTACAGCAATTTAGTGGCTTCCCCAGGGTCACACTGAAAGATCAAGAAAAGATATTTGAGTAGCTGGTGCATATTTCAGTCTTACCTCCGAGTCTATTTGCCTCGTAGTGTGTGGTGCACTGCAAACAAATGAAACATTTCCCTGCTGCAGTCGCATTCAACAAAGAGCTCTACTGTGAGATACATTCAAGAGATTTATTTAATACAATGCCATGCTGAGAGAGAGAGAGAGAGAGACAGACAGACAAAGCGAGAGAGAGAGAGAGAGATATGCAAAGACAGAGCAAGAAAGAGAGTGTGTGCTTTGGCAACAGTGTCCTATAATAGTGTCATGCCAATATAGCTCATTTGAATTTGAGTGAGAAAGAGAGAGAGAGAGAGAGAGAGAGATAGACAGAGAAATACAGACAGACAGACAGAGAGAAAAAAATACAAAGAGACAGACAGACAGAAAGATACAGAGAAAGCGACAGACAGACAAACAGAGAGACGAACAGAAAGAAAGAAATACAGATAGACAAAGAGACTCAGAGAGACAGACAGTGACAGATACAGACAGACGGAAAGAGAGATACAGAGAGACAGAAATACAGACAGACAGACAGAGAGGTACAGACAGACAGAAATACAGACAAACAGAAAGATAGATACAGACAGACAGACAGACAGAGAGATACAGACAGACAGAAATACAGGCAGACAGTCAGAGAAAGAGATACAGAGACACAGAGAAAAAGATATACATGTAATAAACATTTATACATTACACATTGATTTGTACAGCACCACGGCTTCCATCACCACTGTCTGATCTGCGCCTGACAAAGGCTGTTGCTAAATTCATCTTAAATGTGGTGTTGAGGAAAAATCAATATCTCATTCAAATGATAATTGTGGCCTAACGCCAGCATTGATCCCTGTGTTCAGAGAGGAATGAGCCGCGGCCGCTGGCCTTGAGCCGCGCTCGTGATGGCGTGATGGAGAGGGTGTGCGTTCTCATTTAGTCTCCACGCTGTCAGGGACAAAGACTCGCATTTTAATGCACATAACAAAGCATGCACGTCTAAAAACAGTAGCAACTATGAATGCAGCCTGATTACACAGGCTTGAAGCTTGATTTTGTTTGATTGGTGCAATCACGCAAATTGAATCAGCAATGCCCTCCAGCAACAGACTCCTCTGTACTCAACAATGTCTGATCTGGCAGCCGTGCCTCCATGCAGGTCCCCCTCCCTCTTCCTGTCTCTCTCTCTCTCTCTGTCTGTCCCTCTCTCTATCTCTCTCCCGACACTTTTAATTTCAGCTAAATGCACAGATAAATCAGGAAATCGTTGGGAGTCATAACAAAGGGCCTGCTTTTAGTGCGGAACGCTTCGCTTTGTTGGAATTAAAATGATTCACTGTGAAAGGCACAGAAGTGATGAGACATTGCACTCAATTAAAGCAAATGGGGAAATTAGCCATCACCATTTTTTTCTGATACAGCAATTTGTCCACATGTCCTGTTTAATAATATAAACAAAGCAAATGTTCCTCTTGTTGTCCAACAACACAAACATCAGGCCGTCTTCTGTGGAAGTTTTTTTTTTTTGTTTTCTTTTCTTTTTTGGCTAATTGTGTTACTTTGAATGCAATTTACACCACAGCTTCACTGGAACACAAACAATACTCAGTCAAAATCCCCATTTACTCATCTTGTAAATGTTTCTTCAAATTCTTCTCGTGTGTTAAACTTTTACGAAATCCACCTCAAACACACAGCTACAATGGATATTTGTATTCATGGCAGGTTAAAAAGATAAATCAGATAAACGTCGGAACTTTTTCCAGCCTCGATGTCAAATTATGATGAATAATAAAAAGAAACAACAACCAGAAATTAGGGAAAAAAAGAAAAAAACAGAAAACTATGGTATTGCTGTAATAATGTACTTTCTGCATTAACATTGATTTGTATTTGTAGCTGTTCATGATTCCGTCCACCTTTATTAAAAAAGCCCCAGTTCTGGCTCAAGGATAGCAGCTCTAGTTCCTGATGCTACCACCACCATGCTGCACCGTGAGTATGATGTTCTATTGGTTATGTGGTTGTTTTTTTTAACCAACCATTCATTCATTCATTGTCTACCGCTTATCCGATCTATTCTCGGGTCACGGGGAGCCTGTGTCTATCTCAGGCGTCATTGGGCATCAAGGCAGGATACACCCTGGACGGAGTGCCAACCCATCACAGGGCACACACACTCACGCAATCACACACTACGGACAATTTAGAGATGCCAATCAACCTACAATGCATGTCTTTGGACCGAGGGAGGAAACCGGAGTACCCAAAGGAAACCCCCGAGGCACGAGGAGAACATGAAAACTCCACACACGGTGGGAATTGAACCCCCAACCCTGGAGGTGTGAGGCAAACGTGCTAACCACTAAGCCACTGTGCTCCCCCTTAACCAACCATACATTTTGGAATTATGGACTTATTACACTTTAAAAATTGGTCTCTCAAATCATATCACATCTTGCCACATGATTTAGCTTTGTTAAAAGGGCTTCTCCGTCTAGCCTTCTACCCCACAGCAAAGGTACACGTGAAGTATCTGAGAGATTATTGTCACAAGCAAAGGGCAATCAGCACTTGTCAGAAATTCCTGAAGGTTGTAATCTCTAAAATGTAAGTTAGCATAGTAATTAATAACAAAGCAGCTGTGTAAGTGTATAGAGCAGCAGATACTGGGTATTATCTCATTCTCACTCATCCTCATCACTTGGTTAAATTTAGATGGCATTTCGACTCCTTGGTGAATGCCTCGTCCATGAGAAGACAGAAGAATGGTCAGTGGAATGATTTAAGCTGGCAGGAAGTCTACAGTAACTCAAATAAACACGCTGTGCATCCAGGATGAGAAGAAACGCACCTCAGAATGCACACTATAAACTTCGAAGAAGTCCACATGTCTGAATGAACAGGCAATATTTTTCATTCTTAAAAAGTCCATTCTAATGGCTGACATGAACATAAACTGAAACAATTGACTTGCATCTACATGATATTATCCACTGACTGTGGCAAATGATTGCCTGATTAGATAATTGCATAAATGAGCAGGTGTTCCTAATAAAGTGGAAAGTGGGTGTCCATTGTTCATGTGTGCAGACGGGGGAGGAAGTGGTCCTAACACACACACACTACTCACGGACACTGAAACATTCCACAGCGAATATTAGGATATTACACATTCACGCAAGGTGCCGGGAGCAGTGAGCAGTGGAGTGACTGGACTTGAGGAAATCTGCCACCTGATGAAATAAAACCCTTCAGGAATGTGTTGAAGATTCCATCATGATTACATTCATCCTGACTTTCCAACATCACCTTAATTTCCTTTTGTCTTTTTATGTCCTTCTCTACAGCTCTATAAGCATATATACTCCTATATAATCTTCTTCAACTGAACTAGCCTTCACTGAGATTATATGTCATGGGGGAGGAGGAAGGGAAGAGGCGGAGTCAATATATTTTGCAAAATTATGTACATATAAAAGCTGCGATTGCAATTTATCAACATAAAAGTTTAAGTTTAAAAGAATACAAACTGGGTGAAAATTGTCAGGGGGGTGAATACTGTATACATCCTCTTGTGTTTTTAGTGCTAGGTGGGTATATGATGTCTCTCTCTCTCTCTCTCTCTCTCTCTCTCTCTCAATCTCACTGCCTGACCCCTCTCTCTCTCTCTCTCTCTCTCAATCTCACTGCCTGACCTACCTCTCTCTCTCTCTCTCTCTCTCTCTCTCTCTCTCTCTCTCTCTCTCTCCCCTCTCTCTCTCTCTCTCTCGCTGCCTGGTCTCTCTCTCTCCCTTTCTCTCCCTCTCTCTCTCTCTCTCTCTCAATCTCACTGCCTGACCTCTCTCTCTCTCTCTCTCTCTCTCTCTCTCTCTCTCTCTCTCTCTCTCAATCTCACTGCCTGACCTCTCTCTCTCTCTCTCTCTCTCTCTCTCACTGCCTGACCTCTCTCTCTCTCTCTCTCTCTCGCTGCCTGATCGCTCTCTCTCCCTTTCTCTCCCTCTCTCTCTCTCTCAATCTCACTGCCTGACCTCTCTCTCTCTCTCTCTCTCTTGCTCTTGCTGCCTGATCTCTCTCTCTCTCTCTCTCTCTCTCTCTCTCTCTCACTGCCTGATCTCTCTCTCTCTCTCTCTCTCGCTGCCTGATCTCTCTCTCCCTTTCTCTCCCTTTCTCTCTCTCTCTCTCTCCCGCTGCCTGATCTCTCTCTCCCTTTCTCTCCCTTTCTCTCTCTCTCTCTCTCCCGCTGCCTGATCTCTCTCTCCCTTTCTCTCCCTTTCTCTCTCGCTCTCTCTCTCGCTCTCTCTCTCTCACTGCCTGACCTCTCTCGCTCTCTCTCTCTCTCTTGCTGCCTGATCTCTCTCTCTCTCTCTCTCACTCTCTCTCACTGCCTGACCTCTCTCTCTCTCTCGCTGCCTGATCTCTCTCTCTCTTTCTCTCTCTCTCCCTTTCTCTCTCTCTCTCTTTCTCTCCCTCTCTCTCCGTCTCCCTTTCGCTGCCTGATCTCTCTATCTCTCTCTCCCTCTCTCTCTCCATCTCTTTTTTTCCATTCCTGAGGGAAGCCATGCATGAGGATCACTCTCTCCATAGTGCAGCTGGGTCCCATTGTGCCAAATCAACTGAAAATCCTGCCAGGCCAACTGTTTTTTTTCTTCCATCCTTTTTTTTTGAATGTTCAGACATCTGAAGAAACTAGACATAAAACTCAAGTCAGTATTTATTGATCGGCTTAAAATAACAGAGCAGCACATATCACAGAGACGTGAGTACTACTCATATGGGAGAAGAATTTCTGTTATATAATGTTGCCGAAGGACGTGTATAGTAATTACAATCGACTGGCACAGGATTAGCGATCTCGGTATAAATTACAGAGGTGGGAGAGTGTTCACGATGTACCAGTGGTTATGTTAATAATTCCATGCATGCTACAGGGAGCTCATATCTATAATACAAACTGATTGTTTTTTTGTCTCTTATTAGAAACATATTAACTGCTCACATGACCAGAACATGTATTTAGGCAGGACCTGTGCTCGGATCGCAGCAGTCCCATGTAGCTAGACTTTCAGACCTTGAGACTGACAGCAGAAGATCTGGACTCCTTATCAGCTGTTATTGGCCAGGGACCGCCCAAGAGGTCATATGACTGACATGTAAAGCAACCAATCACAGTTCAGTTTCATTCTGTGTCATGTTTAGGGGTGTGAAAATGTAAAGTCCCTAAAAAACACACTGGTGTACAACCATAGATCGTTCATTTAAGAAAGCTGTTACAAATTAATAAGTCTGTGAACTTCACATCGTTTGGAAAATCCAGTGTTTAGATGATCCTCATAAGCGCTCACTGTCACATGACGGCTTCATTCTTCCCTGAGGGAAGTAGAGAGTCATGACAGCTTTGTTTAATGTTAAAAAACGCAACACATGTCTACCAGAAATCCCGTAGAATCCAACCAATCAGATGACGACTTAGAAATTCCTTAAGTGTTTCTAATCTTGTGTGCCTTATGGATCAGATGTTCAGACATTTGTGGGCATAATGTCTGAGACTAGGAGATTAGGATTGTAGTAACTAAGAAACCTAACATAACTAACTAACTAACTAACTAACCCATAACATAACTAACCTATACGTGTCACTTCTCAAACAAAAAAACAATCATCTCTATCTCTCTCTCTCTCTCTCTATATATATATATATATATATATTTATTTATTTATTTATTTTTTTTTTTTTTTATTTATTTCATAAATAAAAAGAAGAGAGTGATTGCATCCTGCATTTGAACGGGTTGTAATGAACACTCACCAGCCACTTTATTAGGTACACCTGTAACATCTGCTTTTATCCAACCAGAAAAAGAAAAAAAAAATGATTAAAACAAACATTCATTATCCAGTTTGGTGACTTTGTGCACACTGCAGAATCAGACCCCTGGTCTTGGCTGAGAGGAATGAAACCCAGTGTAGTCTTGTTTTTAATCCTCATCTACCTTAAGGTTTTAACGTGATGTGTGCTCTGAGATGCTGTAAAGAGTGGTTATTTGATTTAATCAAGAGATACTCAGGTAATAATCACGTTACCTTAACTCAACTCATGTGAAAAATAAAATAAAATAAAACATCCAGTGTAAACAGAAGCAAATGCAGCATGCAGCAAATACTGAACCGACACAGAGCTTTGGGGGACTTGTTAAATAATAAAGCTGTTGTCTGTATAATACTCAGTTTTATAGTCTGTATAAATCCTTCTAACATTCTGATGTACCAAATTAGATAGGATAGAAACCACCAGGAAAAAAGATAAACACTGCTGATTTTATATAAATGAAGTATTACGTATAGGCTTATGAGATTTCCAGCGGGCCACAACTATCCATGAATGGCAGAATAAATAGCTAAATGGACATAACTACCTTCCTCAATCTCTCTCATTCATTAGGGCATGAACAAAAGCAGCAGGTTGAAAAAATGCAGTTGTTCACATTAACCTTAACCCTCTTAGACCGCAGCTGTTGCTCTATAGGAGAGAATGAGGCAGTAAGACGAAACTGGCACTAAACAAACTGGGAGAATTGGTGATGAAATTCTTGTGATTGGTCTTTCAATTCCACTGAATCTACAATAGGCATCAGGTCACACTGTAATTACTGACTGTAGCCCATTTGTTTCTATGCACAATTTGTTAGTCACGCTCTAGCCGGTCCCTCAGGACCAGATATTACTGAAAAAGCGACGCTGACATGGTACAGACTATTGTACCATGTCAAGTAATTCTATTTATAACTGCATTATCTATACAATAATTCTCTCTCAATTCTGTAATAAGAGATAAGTTGTGAGGCTTGTGGATGCCTCAGAGCATTAAGTGGAACTATAAATGGAAAAAAAGTACAATGTGCCGTTTTTTTTACTCTTCACAGAATTAATTGTAACTATAAATGGGCAAAAAGTACAATATGTATTTTTTTCACAGCATGATATGTAACTATAACTGGACCAAATTATAACACATCATTTTTTTCATTCTCCATAGCAATAATTTTTTACTATAAATAGACAAAATGTACATTGTGTCATTTTTTCATTCTTCACAGCATTATGTGTAACTATAAATGAACAAAAATTCAATGTGTCATTTTTTCATTCTTGTACAAATATTTAAAAAATGTAATTGTAGGTAAATTGATGCGGTGTAGAGAAATAAAACACTTTGGAACATAATGTTACAGAGAAATATAGAAAGACTTTGCATCCTATCACATATTACTTCAATTTTGATTATTTTCCTATAACAGAATGTCCAATCATGTCTTTTTCCATTACTTGTACCTCTTAAATTCCCAAATGTTTCTACTGTAATACCAGAATGTTTTTGTATTATTCAACAATTATCATGATTTATACAATAACTCCAGTATATAAAGTGACATGTTTGTAGTTTTGAGTGAGAAACGTGTGGTTTAAGAGTTTAGATGAAAAAGTAAATTGAGCAGTGTAATGGAGGAGCTAGCCTATTAGTCTTTCATTTCCAAAACCTCGTCAATACAAGCGTAGGTTATCTTTAGCTTGATACTGCAATTACGCTATTAACCAAAGCAATTCAGAGTACCTAATTAGCATTAATGTTAGCTTAGAGAATAAACTGCTACTTTTATTCTCCGAGGCAAGCACGGATGATGAAAACGAGGCCAAGTGGATGATCGGCTAGCTAGTGCATTACAAAATTGATTAAAATATTCATTTGATCATTTTTACTCCTTATAAATGATCTCTAAATGCAACAGTTTGGTTTATTTTGGATTGTGTTTGAGGTATTTCTGGTGATTTTATTTAAGTCTGTCTCCTGTATCTACAGCCGTGCAACTGTGTCTTACTCAGTGGACAGAAGTATAAAGGACATTGCGAAGAAGTTAAGTCTATTCACCTGAACTCACCTTTTACATCCAGTCAGCGCAGGGTATTAAAATAACTCGTAAAGATTTTTTTGTTTGTCTTCCGTTTTTTGTGAGAGTTTTGCTTCCTCTGTGTTTTTAGTCTCAATTCTGATTTGCTCTGTTTGACTTCTGGCTGAATTCTGTCTGCTGATTTTTACCAGCAATACATATTAATGTCCTGTTTACCTTCACGTGAAATTATTGAAACAGTGGCCTCAGATAAAACTAAACATGATGCAAGACGATGCAATTGCCACTCGCATCACAGAAACAACGTATAATCTACAATACGCTTTGTCGCTCGTGTTGTACGAATTACAAGATCTATTTAATAGACATAATGTAATTATTCGGTACAAGTGAGCGCATGCGTCTTGGTCCCAGTCAGAGATTTTAGTGCGTAATAATCTACGAGCTTTTGTGTACTCAGATTTATTTTCTTTGGCAAGAAAAACAAGCAAGTAAACAGAGGCAATAAGGGCACTAATGGCCTGGCAGCATATGCAGGCTGAGTGACTCGCTGATCTAATGCTGGACTCGGAGGAAATTAGATTGCAGTCCAATCAAGGTTAATAAATGTTGGCACCCTGTTTAAAGAAAGGCCACAATCCGAGGTGACGCTGGAGCGGAATGCTGAATGCAAAAGAAACGGCTTGGTGTGTCCTCGTGAAGCCTTTCTCCATTTCTTATTGTCATCAGCCGCCTCATAGAGCTGTCCATGGTGCTGAACATATATCATCCATATATATATATATATATATATATATATATATATATATATATATATATATATATATATATATAAATCATCCAGACAATGCATCTTGCAAATAATCCCTTTGTGCACAGATCCATGTCAATATTTTTGCTTATTTTCATTTAGCACCAAAGGCGCTAGTGAAACGTACATATAGCTCTAGTTGAAAACATTAATTACGCTAATTGTCTCGATTACATTTCACAATTGGTCGTATATGCACCATTAATTCCGATCAGTAATTACGTTTTGATTTGTGTTACACAGAAAATAAGGCACTTACTCCAGCTAATGCAAGACACGTATTATCCACATTATCCCAAATATCACAATTTTATCATATTTTCAAATGAACACCTTAAAATATTAAAAGTAAATAAAGTCATCATTCGCAGTTAGAACTGCAGAGGTGAACATGGAGTCATATATTTTTTATCCTGGTCATAAATTCTGTATCACAGGAAGAATAACGTAACCATGATTCTATATCCATATACATTAAGCATGTTGGAATGTGACTACGACAGCAGGTCTTTGTACACACTGATATTTGTCTTGAGAAGTGACTGTCTGCTGTATTTCATTTGAGTGTTTATGTACTTCATAAATAAACCTTCTTTACTACCGTACTCATTACAAACACAAGAAAAACTTTACTTATTCGGTTTTAAATTGTTTGGTCTTGAGATAATTTCTCTGCTTCATGTTTGCTGTGCATTTCATCTCTGCTTTGTCCATTATTTTCTTAGAATTTTTTGGATCATTATCTCTTGATAACTTACAATATAATATGATCAATGTGATAAAAAAATATCCGGAACAAAATATTGGAACATAATCAATAATGTGACGTCCTGAATTCTTTTATTCTTCATATACCACAGCTTATGGCAACGCTAACGTTTATGTACTCAGATAAATGCCACATCACATCGGTTTATCAGTTTATAGATATATTTAATGTTGTGGAACATCCATGAAACAACTTCCTGTTACTCCAGCTGTGTCCCATATGACGTAGTGCACACTACACACTTACACTCTGCACTATGTACTATAGTATCTAGTGTATGAATGTTAGAAGGGATGTATCATCTTGATTTTTACTAACCGGAGGTATAAGCTGTTTCTCAATCAATGGCAAACACATGTAATGTGACCACAGCTTTAGCAGAAAACAAAGAATGATTAAAATGTTAAAAAATAAATGGAACAATGTGTGTGAACACATTTAAAAGACATGTGTAAGATGTCTAGTCTACCGGTGTGTCGTCAGCCATCTTGAAAAATTTTTCTCACCCAGTGTCAGCATGGATGAGGTGTCTATGAGGTGTTCCAACATTCCACACTTGGTTATTTTAAGGTTGAATAGGTGCATCCTCCGGGTAAATGAAGTGCACTTCTTCATGATTCAGTGTGAACAGATGACTCACACTATGTATAGTACACAATGCTGCAGAACAGTGTATAAGTGTGATTTGGGACGCACCTCTAGGTTGGAAACTGACTGTCCCTCACCATCCTCTCTAATTTCTCATTCTTAAAGCTTGTCATGTTTTTGAGAGAAACTGCAAAGTGCAATATCCTCTGTCCTTAAGTCTGTTGGAAAACTGTTACAAGGCACTGACACTGGAGACTCCTTCCCAAAATGCTCCTTATAGAAAACTTCAAATCCTCGTATAACAGACAAAGTGTATTAATATAAATGTTCCAGCTGAAACTACGATCAGATCTGCTGTTACAGAAAAACCATCAACACCTGTCGACCAATCAGAATGGAGCATGTAACAGGGCTGTGATGTAACAGTCAGAGTGGTAACATTATCTCTTGTTTATTCAGCTCACTAAATCCATCAGCTGAACTAAACCATCCCATATGATGTTTACATAACTTTCACATAGAAATATACAAATATAACATAATAAGAAGAACACATAGTTTATGGCTGTTTTATCAGGCTGTAGATTCTTTTTTTCAAACTCCAGCTGAGCATTAGTAGTAAATTAGAGTCTCGTCTGGTCTGTGTGCTTCTCCGTATGCGTGCTCAGCTGTGTGCTCTGTCACAATAACACTGACCCCCTCGCTTCATCTATTGACTCATCTGTCCCCATTTTTCAGTAAATGTAAAAGGATGTTCTCTCTCTCTCTCTCTCTCTCTCTCTCTCTCTCTTTCTCTCTCGCTCTCTCTCTCTCTCTCTCTCTCTCTCGCTCTCATTCCCTCTGGCTTACTCACTCTTCTTTGTGGTAGGAATCTGTGGAGTTATGTGTTTGTTTGAACTGCAGTCGTCTAGGTAACTGTTTCCATGCCAACCACCAGCCCCCAGCATCTCCTCCTCCTTCATATCTTTGAAGTGGGGCTCCAATGCAGAGCGGTTTCAGCCAATCACATTGGAGTTCTTAGCAAAGCCAGCCAGTCAGAGCGAGTTAACTGTTTGCAGCCTGTGCGTGTGTGTGTCTTTCAGTCTCAAACTCTCACTGTGTGTGTGTGTGTGTGTGTGTGTGTTGGCATCTCCGATGCGGGGGAGGAGGTTAGCAGGTGGGAAACGGCGGCGTGAGGGAAAGAGAGAGAGGGAGAGAGGGAGATGGAGAGTGAGAGGAACAGCGTGAGCAGTGCGAATCAAAGAGAGAGTCCCATGTCGCAATAAATCTCATTGAAGTGCATATAATCTACTGGGAAACACATCCACAACCATAACGCACAGCATCTCATTACTTATGTAATCATAACACATTCCCAACATGATACGTAACCAGCTGTATGAATCACCTGAGGACCGTTTATTATCAAACTAATCAGAACTAATGAGAAATCGCTCGTACAAATTGCAAATTCAAGCAGCGGCGTACGACGTGCTTTAAATAAGACACGGTAATGTCCAGCCCTACGCTGGACGTGTAATTAATATCATCCAACAAGTAAACAATTACACAGTGCCGTGTGAAATGCATCACCTGACAGCTGCGTGTATCTGAGTCCTAGCCAGTGCGTGCGTTCAGACGTATACAGGAGCAATTAGATGCAGATGAAAGATTTGATTAATTGAAAGAAACTTCATAGAACATATATACAGATCGCGTGGAGACAGGTTATTGTCCAGATCATTGCCTTTGAGAAACTGCAGGGTGAACTAAATCAGACTAAAAGCTACAAATAATCTACTTGCACAATAAACACTAATAACGCCACACGTCTTGTACTTGTTTATTTCCCTCTAGAGCAGTTTCTGAATACAATTCTGAACAGGATAGAATAATGATTTTAAGGGGTAAATATAAATCAACAAGTACACACAGACAACTAGATACATTTATTATAATTATGAATATTCTCACTAGTAAATAATAATCACATTGAATAAATAAGAGCAAATATAATTAGTAATATTAATAACTTTTATTAATAGACTATGTATTAATCAGACAGATAAAACTGGGCAAAATATATTCAGCTGTTTACTGACTGAAGCAGTTGTTTTGAATTAGGGTCTAATCATCACCTACCCTGCTATCGTAGTAGATCAGCTCCAGCTCGTAGTCCGGCAGAATGTCTGTCCGCTTGTTCACCAAGTCCAGGGCCATCTGAGCAGAAGGGAGGCACGCTTGACCCCCGGGCCATCCTCCACTCATGGGGAACAAGGCACCGATGTAGAGCTTCTTCTTTCCTAAAGCGGGGCAGGACCAGGAAAGGAGCAGAGTGAGCGAGATGAGTGCGACTCTACCAGGGGTCCCGATGCGCCGAACCCCAATGGGACGCTGACCAGCCATGATGATTTTGTTATGTTGTTTATTATTATTATTATTATTTTTTTATTTTTTTTTAACGTCTGCTTTGGAAGTTTATCCAAGGAGGGAGTGATGAAGTGGAGGTTGCACTGCTGACTACTCTTCCAACATCTTCATATATGAAGAGTTTTGGATAGATTTCTGGAGCAATTGTGTTTATTCGAGAGCCTGATAAACGACAGAGCAGTGTTCTTTCAGTGTTAAACTGATGTAACTGAATTAATAGTAGTCATGAGGAGGCTAATAAGGCTAATAATTAACACAGGCGCAGGCCAGCAAGTCAGTTAATTGAATTTGGGCAGTCAATAGAAGTTGATGATAATTAAACGGAGCTGTTTTATTTCAGCCACAGGCCATAAACGTAAGTTAGTCCTGCAGTACAGCTTGTTCATGCAAGTTTCAGACAAAATTTAAAAGGAAGTCTTTCAGTATTTCAAAAGAAGTACAACATATATCCTCGGTTTGTGAACACCACACTTTTACATCGACTTCACATAAAATCCGTGCACGTCTACATACTCACGACTTTCCCGAACATCGCTCCTGTTCATCTTTGAAAAAATTAACGTCAAATTTTTGTCAACAATCGCTGCAGTGCAATAACATCCACTCAAGCTAAACCCTCCTCAGGATGTGTCATTGCAGAAACTATGACGCCGGAGATAAAGCGACGGAACTATGCGTGAGCCGGAGGTGATGTGGCTGGACCTCAAAACCCTGTAGCTGAGAAAAGAAAACAAAAGGAACTGTGTAATGTATGTGCTAGGAAGAGCCGTGCTTTCTCAGGATGCAGCAGGGAGACTGAGGGAGAGGAGCAGAATGTGCCAGGTTTTGAGTGAGAGAGAGAGGGAGGGGAGAGAGCGAGCGAGCGAGAGAGAGAGAGAGAGAGAGAGAGAAAAGAGAAAGAGAGAGCTGCAAGGCAGATAAAGGGGAGGGCTTACGCTCGCTCCCTCTCTGTTTCACAAACCACTTTGAATTTGCAACCCTTTAACGCAGGCTCTCTCATTTATCTCCCTCCTCCTTCTTTTCTCTGCCATCTACACACAGGATTTCTCCTCCACATCTCAGAAGGGACTCGCACATCATGCTTTCATGCTTTCAACACCTGCTACTTATGTGCTTTTATCCAGCGTTCGTGTTAATGACGAAAATTGAATTATGAAAGTAAGGGCTGACTGGAAAAAAATTCACTTTTCCAATTCTCTCTTGCACACTCTTATACAAATAATAATAATAATAATAATAGTAATCACGTCTCATCACTTTCTCCCCCTTGTAAACCTCCGTCTGCCAATCAATGGAAGCATTTCATTTAGCAAGGATCATTAAGCAGGGCTGAGAGCAAAGCCAAACCGCATTATCACACTGGGGTTCTCACTCCCACGCGATCCTCCACGTCTTCATCACCGCAATCGCCTTCCTCATGCACACAGCTCACTAAACCCCAGGGATTGTGTACATCCACAATACAGAGAAGATATTCTCACTAAACCCTCTAAGGTGTGTGCATGTTCGATATAGAATGATGTCATGAATAATATCTGAAAAGCTATAGTCTGACACCTGTGCACCTGTTATTGATGTTTCTCTGCTCTCTCTCTCTCTCTCTCTCTCTCTCTCTCTCTCTCTCTCTCTCTCTCTCAGTCTTCAGCACCTCAAATGGAGTAACTCTGTGTTTTCTGGCTCTTTGTCTGTTCCATCAGTCTGCTCTCTCTAATCCTGTGAGTCTTTCTACATTCATCTATTTATCATTTTCAACCTCTCTGTACTCAATCCCTCTTGGCTGCATAAACACACACACACACACACACACACACACACACAATCGGTCGGACTTGCTCCATCACAATCAAACTGTTAAACTGTCTAGACTTTAATGATGTCATCAAGGTAACTGATCTTTGAAGGTTATTAAGGCTAAGCTATTAAGGTTTTTAAGGCTTTTTTCAATTAAGTGGTGTGTGTGTTTTTTTGGGTCACGTTTGCATTCATACAAACACACACACACACACACACACACACACACACACACATATATATATATATATATATATATATATATATATATATATATATATATATACATATATATGCATATATACACACAAGGTTAGGGTTGCATGTATACGTGTGTGTGTGTAGACAGATAGCTATACAGTAGATATGTATTTGTGTGTGTGTGTGTCTATATATGTAATCTAAATACACACACACACACAGACACATACACATCCTTATATATATATATCTTTATGACATCCTTAATGTCTAGACAGTTTAGCAGTTTGCGTGTGATGCAGCAGGTCTGACTGATTGTGTGCACCTCATGCAACCACACTTGCGATCATCAGAAAGAACACATTCCCATTTCCACCGAACTCTCCATCACATCGGAATGAACGCCGGCTAAACGGCCAAAAGGCTGATGATCAGGCAGACGCTGCAGGTATAACGCACTCTCTCTTTCAGATGCATTTTTCCTTATTGCGAACGAGTGGTACGCCTGTAATATTTATTGCGGAGTCGGAGCCCTTCCTACACCCGGCCCTTGTTATACGCAGCTGTTTCAAAGAATAATGCATCGCTAATGCGTTGCTAAATCAAGGAGACCACAAACTCGTGATAATTGTACTTTGCCCAAGACAATGAGACACAGGAGAGAGCAAGCACATTTACTCTGCGTGAGCCGCCTGAAGCACTCTCTGGATCCTTGCTCCATAAATTCTGCCGACATCTTGGTGCAAAGCTGATTAGCCATTCTGGACTCTGTCTTAAACAACGGGGTAATTTTATAAAACGAGAGAAGCACTTTAGGAAAAGTGCTCTGCTGGAAAGAAGTAGCTGTAGTCCATCTAAGGTACTGCTCCTGGCTAACACAACCCTCCCATCATACACACACACACACACAACACACACCACCTTTGAGACTCTACACATTATGTCTGTCATGGAAGACATAACGCATATAATGTGATAGCCAATTAGCAGACCATCTGTAACTCATACACTGTAGATTAAATATATTCCCTGCTGTCATGATCTTGCCTTCCCTGCTTTGCATCATGGTTCCCTTGGCAACAAGAGACATGTGCTCATTGTTGTGGCTGAAGTGCTTGTTTTTGTTAATAGTTTTCACACTGGTCTAGTCATTGCTTTGTTTTTCTTAATGTGTTCACCTATATCATGTCTCTGTGAGGTTTTTCTTCTTTGCATCTTATAATCACCGCAGCGTCTATTTTTTTTTCTCTGCATGGCGTGATGCATTGTCTGTACCGCTTATCCGATCTATGCTCGAGTCACGGGGAGCCTGTGCCTATCTCAGGCATCATCAGGCATCAAGGCAGGATACACCCTGGACAGAATGCCAATACTACGGACAATTTATAGAAGCCAATCAACCTACAATGCATGTCTTTGGACTGGGGGAGGAAACCGAGTACCCAGAGGAAGCCCCCGAGGCACAGGGAGAACATGCTAACTCCACACACACATGGCGGAGACGGGAATCAAAATCCCCAACCTTGGAGGTGTGAGGCAAACGTGCTAACCACAAAACAACCAAGCCACCGTGCCCCCTTATTTATTTTTATTATTTAAAAGTTTCATTCTCTGCAATATTTTTTTCACTGCACTTTCTGGAGAATTAGCACATCCACTAAACCCACTTTTATAGTAAACGAAACACTAACCAAACGATTCTCCAGGGTGATATTAACAGCTATTTGTGAGTTTCTCATTTCCACCCATGCTTATTGTCAGCATTAATTTTTTTCCTGATTATAACGCTGAACATAACGTGAACGCCTAGAAGTTCTGAGCAAAGTCCGTGGCGACGTCTCACGCCGTTGTCTTTCTGTCCACCTTTTTAATCAGACATTAAAATCGTCCATAATTCATAATGCATCACTTAATAACTGGTTCGTTTAAAAAAAACAAACTACTGATTAATGGTATTATAATATTTTTATTATCTAATTTCTCTCAATTGAATTAAGTAATATTTGATGCATTGTTTGTCGTGACATTTTATAGTATTACTATTTACATATCATATTAGAGGACTTAACAGAGCGGAGAGAATTCGGTTTGAATCGTGTGGACTAGTCTGGATTTCTGCGATTAACGAAAACAGGACGTACGACAGTAGTGTTAATGTAACTCTGTTATAATCCAATAACCCATTGTAGACTGTCAATACATCTGGATGTTTATATCTATCACGATCACAGCTTGCCATTCATTTCCATAGACCAGCTCGACTGAACCACACCAGACTGATTTAATTTAACCCTTTAAAACAACATCCATATTTTTCTCGAAAGCACCTGAAATGTGTCTTCCGCTTTTCAGAAAAGCATCACGCCATGCTAGACTGAGTGGCGTCAGAATTAGTATGGCTTCCCATGCACGCTCGTTGAAAGGAATGTCAAGGTTGATGGCAGAAGGAGGAGAAATAGTGAGGTGAAAGTCTTTTCTCTTGAGAAAAATCCAGCAGCTGTCATATGGCGCTCTGTGAGGCGTCTGGAGGAGAAGGAGGAGGAGGAGGAGGAGGAGGAGGAGGAGGAGGAGGAGGAGGACGAAGAGGAGGACGAAGAGGATGAGAAGGAGGAGAAAAAAGATGAGAAGCAGGAGGAGGAGGTCAGAGGCTCTGTCGCACGTGAAAAAAAGACAAAAAATGTTTAAAATATCAAATCCGTGCAGTACGAGCGCTGGTGTAATGGAAGTGGTCTCGCTGGAGCTGAGCCTGCAGATCATTTTAATATACTTAAAGCAAGTGGAGTCTGGTTTCCTCACATTTTAATGCAATTTTTAGATCGATTTAAAACTTTGCAACTTTCAATCACAGAGACGAATCAGAAAAATCATCACGACGAGCACGTTGTACCCTGAAGCTTCCAACCCAAACAAAAGCAGTATGATGGCGGTGAACACAACAGAATAAATCAGTGGCACTCCCTAATCCATGGTGTGTTTGTTTATTCCTCACGGATTCGTGGATAATACTGTGACTCTGCAGCAGCATGAGACACTCCTGCCGTCTTAAAAAGCATTACCACAATGCCGGGGGTGAAAGGGCTGAAAAAAGATGAAGCCTTAATTACAGGATTGTGCTGTATTCAAGCGTCATCTTCCTGACAGTGACAGCGTTGTATTTCTTTACGACTGAACGTCCTGAGAATGTCCTCTGCCTTCATGTGCATTTCTATAACAATAAATAAGGAAGGTGAAGGTTGTTATGTGGAAGGTCAAGAAAAAATACCGCTGCAGCCGGATAAAACCTTTTTATGTATCACGTATTAAAAAGCTTAAGCAGGAGTAGTAATGTGCTTGTGATATCCAATAATGATATAAAACGTGTCATATGGTGTTCATTAAAACCGTTCAAGCTTGGCGAAGGTTTTTCCTGAAAAACCGAGAATAGAAGTAGCACAGGTGTTTTGACAGCCACAGGTGTGACAGATGTAAGACTTGCCATTTCAGTTTTGAAAAAGCTGCCAGATAAATCTAAATTCTTCCGCAGTAATGAACACTCCCCTGCCCTCCACAGGCAAAAGGAAATGAGCGAACTGACAGCTGGCTGCTGGCTAATGATCATACGACAGCGCAAGCAGTTGCACGGGTTGCCAGGCTGGCAGCAGGATGGAGAAATTGGACCTGCTGGTTGCCAGGTCACAGCAGGCCATCGCGATTGGTTGCCCAGGTTGCCAGGTCACAGCAGGGCTTCACGATTTGTTGCTTGGGTTGCCAGGTCACAGCTGGGCAGCACGATCACCTGTCGAGGTTGCCAGATGAACACGCTGACTCAGAAGCCACTGAGGAAGAGTATGCCTCAATAACTCAGGCTCATCTAAGGCAAATAAGTCAACCTGTGCCCATTTTTTGTCGATCCTCAGGTCAGGAAAAACCATGAGCGAACAAAAGAGCCACACCCAATGGTTTTTCGCGATTTTTTGGTGGGAAAAACAAAAGAAGGCGGCATACAAATAGCAGAGTTGTCTGATTGGTTGCCGTCCTCCTACCCACTCCTCCACAATGCTGCTGTGGGAAGATTTCTGCACAGAACCACACACTTCTCCTCTCATCACCATAGTAATCCTTTTATTTGTGCGGCACAGAGAGAGCATTCTCCCGACAGATTCGCTTCACTCGACACCAAATTTCATTTGTTGCTAAATTCCTGGATTTGAAATTGCATCAGCACCCGTTTTTCCCCGGCTCCCCGTAGGTAATTGACAGATTGCATTCTCCGTGCGTAGGGAACAGAGAGATCACTCAACAGTGTGCAAAGACAGAGTGGGAACCTAAAACAGCAAAGCACACAGAGCTCAAGCACGCAAGCTCGCTTCCGACTCATGTGAAAGCATGCTCGGGTTTGTCGTTTCAATACAAAAACGACTGTAGAGAGACAGCAGAAGCCATCAGCGGTTGAGTGGCAAATCGGTAGCCGGCGCGCTCGCCGCTCTGCTGAATCGGAGTGTGAAATATGACCAGGCGCTGCTTAATAACACACCTGCTGCTTAGAGCGTCTGCTCACTTCAATCCTCCGCTAACCCAGTGATGGTTAAAACTCTTGGCTCAGGAGCAATGACTCACCCCGGTGATTAACTCTCGCTCAGTCCAGTCTTTTCCATTCATGTCACTCAATCAAACCTCTGGAGCAGACAAAACCCCTGAAAAATGTCATCACATACAGCACATATCTGCTTCTTAATAACAGCCATCAAATAATGCATAATGTTCACTGAAAAACACTAGTTTAGTCGAGTTCAACAGGTAGTTAATTTCCAAACCCTGATATTATTACAAGGTAATGTTAATGCAGCACAATTTTAAGAATTAGCCTTAAGACCACTCTTCACCTTTAATTAGCTTGCTTAGCTTAATTAGTTATACATACACCTTTCTGAGTAAAAGACACCTGAAATTTACAAATGATGATAAAACATTTCTGCTCACGTTGAGCCAAAACAATCTTTGATTTAATCATATAACAGTGACCATACTGCAGAAACACTGCACAGAGCCAAGAAACATCCAGCTAACAACAGCTAGCGCTCTCTCTTTCTCTCAGTGCTGAGAGGCTAGTGATAACAAGCTAGCTGGCTACCTTTATCCAGCTAAACAAAGACAGTGTGAAAAACAAAACCCACACATCTGGTTCTTTCTGTTATGTGTATTTATAATGTCTGAACAGTTTTACACAGGTTTTGTAAATGTCTGGTCTGGGATTTGATTTGTGTTCACCATCCTGTTGTTTAGCTAATTAGCTAGCATGATCCAGCTAGTTTGCCATCCCTGGCTCTGTGTTTTAAAGTTATGTGAAAACATATAACTGTGAAATACTAGTACAGGCTTTTTCTCTTCCTTATTAAATCCTGGCGTACTGCAGATATATAGTAGGCTAAATCTAAGAAAATACACATGGCTGAAATAATTATTCTAGCACTGTCCCTGACCAAATAAGTGAAGAGTTCCTTTTAAAATGTGGACAGCAGAAAGAATGGTGCTCCACAATCAGCAGTACTGAGCTGTTCATTTATCATAGTGGCACATTTCCCTCCCATTCTTTAGATATTTCTAAACCCTACAACTCACCTGCCAACTCTTACTACCCTCTGCCTACTAGACTTCTCTTCCTTTCTTTTTATAAACCACTTCTGCTCATCTTTCATGTCTTCACTGCCTATTCTACATCCAAACTTCCTGACCCAAGTCCTCTCTCTCTCTCTCTCTCTCTCTCTCTCTCTCTCTCTGTTGCATGCTGGGAGTGAGTGTGTTTGTGAGAGCGAGGTGCTTCGGCACAAGTGAGTGGTGAAAATAGTGTTTTATTTAATGGTTTTCCCTCTCTTTAGTGGGTTTTTTTTTTTTTTTTTTTTTTTTGTTGTTGATAGTTAGTTTTTAGGAGCGAGTACATCAGAGGGACAGATCATGTTGGACGTTTGGGGGACAAAGTTAGGGAAGCCAGATTAAGATGGTTTGGACATGTTCAGAGGAGGGAGAGTGAGTATATTGGTAGGAGAATGTTGGACATGGAGCTGCCAGGCAGGAGGCAAAGAGGAAGGCCAAAGAGGAGGTATATGGATGTAATTAATGAGGATATGAAGCTAGTGGGTGCAAGTGTTGAGGATGCAGAAGATAGGGATAGGTGGAGAGAGATGATTCGCTGTGGCGACCCCTGAAGGGAAAAGCCGAAAGAAGAAGAAGAAGTTGTTGATAGTTTGGTGTGTGTGTGTGTGTGTGTGTGTGTGTGTGTGTAAGTATCTCGACGTGTGACGTGGTGTAGTAGACGCCGGTATGGCGTCTGCCCCCGCGCAGGGAACGCAGACTCTCTCTCTCTGTAACGGGTGCAGGTGTGTACCTGAGCTCGGTGTCAGTGTTGAAGAGCTGCTGGAGTTTGTCGGAGAGCAGGTGGGGTTCGACAACATACTGTCGGCCTCGCGCATGAACAAGGCCATCGTTGTTTTCCTAAAAAGTGAATCGCTGGTAAATCAGTTGTCTGTGAACGGAATGTGGGTGAGAGGAGCTCATGTGACTGTTACCCCCCTGTCCGTCCCAGCCACCAGAATCACCGTGTCTAATGTTCCGCCTTTTGTCCCTAATGATGCCATCACTAAGGAGTTAAAGTGTTTCGGTAAGATCACAAGCCCCGTTAAAATGATCCCGCTCGGCTGTAAAAACGCGGCGCTAAAACATGTCACGTCTTTTAGACGCCAGGTTTATATGTTTTTAAAGTCACCAGAGCGCACATTAGAAATATCTTTCCGCATTTTTTACGAGGATAATTCTTACATGGTGTACGCGAGTACTGAGAATCTCAGCTGTTTTGAATGCAGTGATTTAGGCCACAAACACCAAGCTACCGTGCCCCCCTCCGTGTATCATTTGTTCTTTTGATTTTCAATTGACAATCAAACCGGGTCTCTCTCTCTCTCTCTCGCTCTCTCTCTCTCTCACCCTCTCCCTGCCTGATCCTCTCTCTCTCTCTCTCTCTCTCTCTCACCCTCTCCCTGCCTGATCTCTCTCTCTCTCTCTCTCTCTCTCTCCCTGCCTGATCTCTCTCTCTCTCTCTCTCACCCTCTCCCTGCCTGATCTCTCTCTCTCACTCTCTCTCTCACCCTCTCCCTGCCTGATCTCTCTCTCTCTCTCTCTCTCACCCTCTCCCTGCCTGATCTCTCTCTCTCTCTCTCTCCCTGCCTGATCTCTCTCTCTCTCTCTCTCACCCTCTCCCTGCCTGATCTCTCTCTCTCACTCTCTCTCTCACCCTCTCCCTGCCTGATCTCTCTCTCTCTCTCTCCCCCTGCCTGATCTCTCTCTCTCTCTCTCTCCCCCTGCCTGATCTCTCTCTCTCTCTCTCTCTCCCCCTGCCTGATCTCTCTCTCTCTCTCTCTCTCTCTCTCTCTCTCCCCCTGCCTGATCTCTCTCTCTCTCTCTCTCTCTCTCTCTCCCTCTAGTTGGATATAATAATGTTAATGTGATCTGCAGCCCATCCATAAAACACACTCTAATCAGCCCGGCTAGCTGTGAGCAGTGCAGCCAAACGCACTCTGCTATTTCTGGTACCAACATCCCTCATGTTTATAGTGCATCTCTTATGATTGTGTTGTCACACGAGCTCTTATTTCATGCTTCGAGAGTGTTCTCGATTTTTCCTGACTTTGTTTCAATGAATAAGAGACGAGGAAATTAATAGGGCTGATGTGATGGTATTTCCAGGTCAGGGGAGAGGAGGAGTACAGTAGAGAACAGAAGTGAGACGTTGACAAACTACGTAACAAACCGTGTTCGGTCGACTCAGCATTCTCTCTGCGATGGAGCTGCAGAGGCTGCAGGCTGGTAGTACAGATCCAAAAATACTAGTAACCACCAAGAACTTGAATATTGTACAGTTTACACAGTACGGGTCCATATGTATTTGGACAGTAACACAGTTTTGCCAGAAAATGGATTTGAAATCAAGATAAGATTGAAGTGAAGACTTTTTTTTTTCACACAATTTTTACAGACTCAAAAGTAATTGCACAACTGACTAATAAGCAATTTCATGGCTAAGTGTGACCTGTATCCATTATTTCATGACAAATTAATGAGATATAGCATCTGGAATTGTCCATGTTTTGTTTTGCATTTGGTAACTGTTCATGTGAACTCTCACTATGACGTCCACTGAGGTGTCAGTGCAAGTGAAGGAAGCCTTCATTAGGCTGCAAAAAAACCCCAAAACCATAAGAGAGAAACTTAAGTCAGGCATGTCCAAAGTCCAGCCCTGGGGCCAATTGCAGCCCGTGTTTAATTTTCCACCGGCCCGCAGCCTCAGCCTTAAATTCAATAATATGCGGCCCGCCAGCACTGTTGACCACAGACATCTCATCTCTGGCTGAGGAGTTTCCAGAGCGCTTTCGGGATTTTTCAGCTATTGAAAAGGAGATCATGCTTTTTTCCTCTCCTTTCTCCGTGGACCCTGATGACGCTCCAGACCACCTGCAGCTGGAGCTCATTGAGCTGTAATGTGACGCCGAGTGTCTCAGTCGGCACCAACAGCTCCCTCTTGTCAACTTTTACAACCAGCTGGATAAAGGCAGGTTCCAAGAGATTTGAACATTTGCTAAGAAAATGCTGAGCTTGTTTGGCTCGACATACCTGTGCGAGAAGACATTCTCGGTTATGAACTTTAACAAGAACCACGTGAGGACGAGACTAAGTGACTCTCACCTGCATGACATCTTGCGCATCAAAACCACTGTTTTTGAGCCAGACCTGGCCTATTTACTGCAGTTGAGATCTCAGTATCACCCTTCACATTAACGCAGGCAAGTTATTTGTTTAGTCTTCTGAGCTGAAAAATTTCTAATATCTCAGTGAATTGATTTTTTTTTTTTTTGTGATGATCAAAACCACAGTTTTAAATATGCACTGAGTCTTTAAAATCCGTGTATCATTTCATTCATTCATTGTCTACCGCTTCTCCGATCTATTCTCGGGTCACGGGGAGCCTGTGCCTATCTCAGGCACCATTGGGCATCAAGGCAGGATACACCCTGGACAGAGGTCACACACACACATTCACTCACGCAATCATACACTACGGACAATTTAGAGATGCCAATCAACCTATCACGCATGTTTTTGGACCGGGGGAGGAAACCGGAGTACCCGGAGGAAACCCCCGAGGCACGGGGAGAACATACACACACACGGCGGAGGCAGGAATCAAACCCCCAACCCTGGAGGTGTGAGGCAAACGTGCTAACCATCAAGCTACCGTGCCCTTCTCCGTGTAGCATTTGTTCTTTTGATTTTCAATTGACAATCAAACCGGGTCTCGTAAACTCAACAAATTAAATATTAAAATCAAATTCTGTCCGCCAGCCCGTTTTTCCATTTCGTATTTTTGATCCGAGTCTAAAATTGAAATAATGATAAACACGGGCTTTTTTTGTGTTTGATATCCGATTCAAAATCAAATAATGTATTTTGTTTTTTTTTTATTTTTGATGGTCAATTGAAAAACAAAAGAACGAGTGATACACGGATTCATATGGCCCTCAATGTTTTGTATTTCTGAATAAGATAACTGTTAGTGTTATTTTCCTGTTCACATGTTTTGAATTTAGAAGTTTACAGTGAGCATTTAATAGTGAATAATATGTAATGTTTCAAATGAACCTAGATATGTTCAATCTCCCCGAAAGTTTTCTTTTTTCTTCATTTTATATGGTCTTCAAATATGGAAGGCAGAGTGATTTTGGTAAAAACTTGTTTAGATTTATTTGTGTAATGTGTGAAGTAATGCCATTTGCAATAAAAAAAAATCATAAAATAGTTCATTTGCATTTAATATTTATGGTTCAAAGGATGTCAGGCTGAATGGTCGGCCCCCACACATTTTCACCTCACCAAATCTGGCCCTCTTTGCAAAAAGTTTGGACACCCCGACTTAAGTGACCATATTGCCAATTTGGTCCATTCTTTTTAAAAAAGGATTGGAGAGGTAAGCTCAGCAACACTAAAAGACCAGGTAAACCACAGAAGATGAGTAAACTGGATGATTACAGAATTCTTTCTTTGGTATAGACAAACCCCTCTGCAATGTCTAGTCGAGTCAAGAAGACTCTCGAGGAGGTAGGCGTCTCATTGTCACAGTCTGCAATCGAGAGATGCCTTCATGAATATAAATACAGAGGGTTTACTTCAAGATACAAACCATTTAACACTCAAGAACAGAAAGTCCATATTAGACTTCGCTAGAAAACATCAATAAAAGCCTGACCAGTTCTGCAACACAATAGTTTGGACAAATGAAAGAAGATGAACTTGTAGTGAATAATGGGAGGAGAAGAATGTGGAGAAGGAAAGAAAGGACTCATGATGCATAGCACATCTTCTGAGGCAGTGTGATAGTATGAGCAGGTGTGACTGTTAATGGAGCTGGTTGAACTGGGTAACTGGTGTTTAATGCTCCCTGTTTAGGGTCACCACAGCGGATCACCTGGTCAATGTATTTTCATTTGGCACTGGTTTTACACTGGATGCCCTTGCTGAGAATTAACCCCAGAGTGGCTGAGTTGGTTCCCTGCCAAGGAAGCGAACCCAGGCCGCAGCAGCGAGAGTGCAGGATCCTGCTGCTAGACCACCGGGGATAACTGCTGACTTCTAGCAGGATTAATTCAGAAATGTACAGAGTTGCCATACTTTCTGCTCAGACTCAGCCAAAATGCAGCAAATCTTACAGGACTTCGCTTCACTGTACAGATGAATAAAGACTCAAAACATACCATGAAAGCAACCCAAGCACTTCTTAAGGCTTTAGGAACAAATATAACGTTCTTAAACAACAGAGTCTGTCACCAGACTTCAATCCAGCTGAGCTCACTTTTCACTTACTAAAGACAAAACTGAAGGCCACAAACATGCATCAACTGATGGCAGCTGCAGTAAAGCACAGGCAAAACATCTCAAGGGAGGAAACTCAGGATTTTGCATCCAAGTATTCAAAACAATCCTTGTATTTAGATATAGGTTAGTTTGTCCAATTACTTTTAAGCCTGTGAAAATGGAAAATATTTGGAAAAATATTGGCTGTAATTCCAAAACAGTTAAAATGTTAAGCAACCTGAATGGTATACAGAGAAAAACATTATAAAAATTCTTTCACTGTCTAAATACTTATGGACCCAACTCTGTAAACAGTGATATGCCAAACAGCCATCAGCTATACAAGATAGTTAAACGATTCGAAGAAAGAAAAGAGAAATGAGATGGGGCTGTGGATTAAGATGTCAGATGAATCATATTTCTTCATATCTCCAGCACCATATCTCTCTCATTTCTCTCCATATCTCCGCCGCCGCCGCCACCACCACCACCAACGACAATCCACTTAACCCGGGGCCGAGCTGACAAGCCGATGGAGGCGTAAAGGGTCAGCAGGACATGCTGTTAAATCACAGCTCTAATGACAGGGGAAACTGCAGCTCACAACTGATAGGCCATTGACCATGGCTCTCTCTCTCTCTCTTTTTCTCTCACTCTCTCCAGCACAGCCTTCGAAATCATCAATGTAAAACGGACTTGGGTGTAAAAAAAAAAAAAAACAAGAGCGGGGTAAGTTGACCTTGCAAGGATATGCTGGCTTGTAATCAGCGGCAAGGCATGAGGCAGTCACTAAGGAACGGCTACTGATATGTGAGCTCAATTTATGGGGAATATTATATTAGGAAAATACCAGAAATGAGGATTAAAAAGTTCAAATAAAGTAGCATGAACACTTCATATCTTTCTGAAGCTTAACTGGAAGTGTTGAAGTTGCTGTTAAATACTTCTCAACCCAGAAACGCAAAACGTTTTACTGGCCATATCTGTACTGAGCAGATGCTTTAAACACGCAAGGTCATTCACAGAACCGTCTGAAGCAGCAGCAGCAAGTTCCGTCCCGTTTGACCGAATTATTTTATCCGTAGAAAATTACAACAGCTCAGCTGCAGATATTAAAGGTCTGCGGAAATATGCACAGAACATCACATTTGTAACTAAATCAGTGACAAAAATAATTAAATACCAGTTTTTTTCCCGCCGTCATTAGCTGATATAAATGCCACCACGAGCAGCACGTGAACAGACAGAAATAGCAAGCAGCTCTATCACTTTCTACCACTAAAGCAGTTCTCAGCCGGCTTTATAAAGATCATTATACTGAAAGTTTTTCATCTATTTGACTGGTTGGAAGATTTCCAAAGCTCATACCTTAAAAACAAGCATAAATAACGCTGACTTGGGCCTAATTTGTGTGGAAAAATCAGTAACAAAAAGCTCTATGGATTTACTAATTAGCCAAAACATTATTTTACACACTTCTAAGTAATCAGATTAATATGTGAATAGATTGAATATGTCCATGAAATAAATCTGTACTGAGGGGATTCTAACTGACTGGAGTTTATTTTACAGTTAAAAGCATTTTTGAGACACACTAGACTAAAATGTTAAAAGTGAAATTTATAAGATAAGTGCACATAAATTGTAAGTATAAAGGTTTGAATAGCTGCATTAGTGTTTGTTATTTATAAGTCTAGATATCTAACCTTCACTTCCTTCTTCGGTCGAACTGAATTAGCAGCTCATTTTATACTTGACGGGACACAGAAAATTTACCAGTTTTGTCTGATTTTGCTAAAAGCCTTTTGATGCTTATACTTCTATATTTTACCGGATGTACATATACAGTGGGATCCAAAAGTCTGAGAGCATTAGCGAAAATGCTACTGCGGAGGATGAGGCTCCCTTCAGAGTCTCAGAGTTTCTTCCTCATATCAGAGTGAGGACATTTTATTCCTCATCACCGTCGCCTCTGGCTTATTCATTAGAGATAAATATAAATGAAAAACTTTTAAACTTTCTCATTTTTATTATGAATCTTTACATTATTTTAACAATGTTCATTGTTAAAAAAGCTCTATAAATCAAATTGAATTGAAGTAGAATTTTAAAAAACATGTTTACGATATTTTCTTTGTATTTGGTACGCCTCCCTTACCGTTTCTTTCTTTCTTTCTTTCTTTTTCTTTTTTCTTTAATAACAGTGTGAACTCGAGCTGCCTCAGACCCTATATGCTTACATAAAACTTGATGATCCATTTTAGATCAAATCCATCATTGTTTCGTCTGAACACACGCTTCAATGGAAGAGATAAAACACATGGAAAATCAGACCTTCAGCATAAGAATCATAAAGTTTACTTTTTAAATTCAGATTTATCCTTTGTGAGTGAGCCAGAGGTGACGCTGGTGAGGAAAAACTCCGAGTCGATATGAGGAAGAACCTTGAAAGGAACCAGACAGAAAGGGAACCTTATCTGGGTGACATGTAGAGTGCGATTATAAATAATTTCCTTTCTATAACTATACACTGTATAGTCAAGTGACATATGACTATTAGTATCAGCATAATTTCTGAATTTATTAGTGTTTTTAAGATGATTTCCTTCCTACAGAATCCATCCAACGTTTAATAAGGTCAGAACAGAGGAAATTAAATTACTACGCCTATGCCAGAGACAAACATCTGGATCTTCTGGTTACATCTTAACCATGAGGCAGAATACGGAAGAACAGCAACACTGAGGTTTGTGTTGCTATAAATAGTCACCTCTCTGGTGCTGGAGGTGACCAGAGCCAACCACAAGTACATGCTAGAATGAGCTGCGCTACCTCTGACATGTACATGAGACAGATAACAGACAACCAACATGATGCTGGTATTGGAAAATCCTACCAGTGTCTGAAGAAGCGTACAGAGGCACTAAGCACAGAAGCACAAGAACGAGCACTCAGCACTAGATCAATCAAAGCAGTGGTGTATTACAGCCGATAGACCCCTGAGACAGTCCAGCACATAGCAGCAGGATTTACACCATGCAGGGAGAAAGCACAGAAAGCCCTGAAAGTACCACCGAGTGTGTACAGCGCTTAACGGCTGACCATCGCTACAGAAAATCAGCTGTCATTAGACAATATATGCTTAAATACAGCAGCTGCTCTCTGAAATCATTTTTAATAAATTCTTCACACAAAACGTCACATGATCATCAAATTTCACACATGGACATATTCGACATAGCCTTCTTTACTAAATATTACGTTTGGTTATCATTACCAAAGCACTAACTTTAACATGGTAAATTGGTCAGTTTGTGGTTCTTTAACGAGAGAAAGTGATTTTGTTTTCGCAAGTCTTCAGAAGATAGACAGGTAGCTAACTAGGCTACTACTTTTTAGATCGTCTAGCTGCTAGTTGAAACGGGTTAATACAAATGATGTGTTGATGTGAACATTTTATTACATCACCCAAATGATTTTCATTGGATCTCTGCCAAAATACATCCAGAGTGTGTGTGTGTGTAAATGAATGGGGTTGTATACACCTGTGAGAAATACAGATTGAAAAGGTATCCGCAGTAGCAGATAATATTACGCATTGTTAATATGTAGTATAACACTTTAATCATTCTAATAGTTCAGCCCTAAAGTTGAAATAAAACCTACACCACTGCAGACAAATGAGCAGGTAATAACAAACCTTCCAGATCACATTAATAATAGACAAGGAGGAGAAAACAGCAGTGGTGATAGATGTGGCAATTCCACGTAAGACTCACATCCAGGAGAAGTAATATGAGAAATCCCAGAGACACCAAGGGGCTGAAAGAGAAAGTGGACACAATGTGGACTGTGTGGAGAGTAAAACTAAATCTCACTCTGTTGTTTATAATAGCAGTACTCAGACTTCTGTGCTGGAAGAATAACTTGGATGGAGGGATGGATGGGGATGGAGGGAAACAAATGGGTGGATGGATGGAGAAATGGGTGGATGGATGGACTGGTAAGGGAAATGGATGGATGGATGAATGGGTGGACAGATGGATGGACGGATGTATGGATGGATGGATGGACAAATGGGTGGATGAATGGATGGATGGAGGAATGAATGGATGGACAAATGGGTGGAAGGATGAATGGATGGAAGGATGAATGGATAAATGAGTGGATGGATGGAGTGATAGAGGACTGCAGTGCTGAACAATTTCTCATTTTCTCATTTCAAAACCTGTCTCAGATAAACAGAGAGATAAACAGAGCTTCATTGTACGTGTGCTGTTCGCCTGCTCACTCGTCTCATCTCTCTCTCTCTCTCTCTCTCTCTTTTGTCTCTCGCAGAACGTCGAGAGCACGTCTTTATTTATCGCTGAAGTGGAGGTTTGGATGGTCAGTTCAGAATAGCAAATAAATGCCAATGCCTTTGATCCAAAGAGAGATATTTCTCTCACAGACATGATCACAATTACAAAGGCAACAAATACATACAATGTGTGCATATGTGTGTGTGTGTGTGTGTGTTTCAAGTGTAAATATATATATATATAGACCTGTATAGATTCTGCATACAGCAAGATTTTAAACAGAGACTGTTTTTCTGTAAAACATGAAACCCACATTGATTTGTGCCGGCATGATGCACAACCACATCTGCAAAACTGCTTCCACATAATGACCTAACCCATGTTGTGATTTCCCCAGTAGGAGGTAAGGAAGGGGATAGAGGCAAGGAGGAAGGAAGGAAGGGAAGGAAGGAAGGGAAGGAAGGAAGGAAGGAAGGAAGGAAGGAAGGAAGGAAGGAAGGAAGGAAGGAAGGAAAAAAGGAAGGAAGGAAGGAAGAAAGAGCTCGTGGTTTGTCTTCGTTTAATTAAAATCCTCTAATGCTGCCTGCTGCCTGCAGGGATGGGTACAAACTAATCTCAGCTCTCTGCTGAAAAAAAAAAAGCCAATAGCAGCAGCTCCCATGTTCATTCCCAAAAGCCAACATACCAAACAACTATTCTTTGCTATTTCTCCAAAAATCTATACAAAGAGCAAGAATTTAATTACACCCAGTCTTGTTATTAATCTAAAAAAAAGTCAATATATCAGACTTTCCACCCTTGGGTACTAAAGTGACTAAGTACAGATAGAACAAACGCTGCTCCACTGGCTGTGTATCGTCCTTTTTGTTTTGCAATAATTACAAGCAAAAAATGTGTTCAAGATGAAAGCTTTGTTTAAAAAAAAATCCATCTTGTCCATTGTGGAGCCTAGAGCGTTTCATAAACAGCAAGGTGTACCGCATTGTGCTTTGACTTCCTGCTGAGTTTATCTGTTGACCTATTGGTGAGGCCATGTTTAGCATCAAGGCACTGGTGATGAAATGATGACATTTGGGCTTCTAGAATAGCTGCTTGTGTAAGTCAGGAGGGAGCCACTGCACCAGGAAGGTTAGTGTTTGCTGCAATTAAATATATATATATATATATATATATATATATATATATATATATATATATATATATAATATATATATATATATATGGCTTAGCACTATGGGCTGTATGTCGTAAAAGATTTAAACCTGAAAGAGCTCACCAAGGGGGCGGAGTCTGCATAAATACATGGAGGAGTGTCTCAGTTACACACAACTCTGACCTTGGATTTAAACCCAATTTTTTTCCTGAGTAATAATGGCATTGGCATATGATTGGCATCTAAATCTATGACATGCTACTTGCAGCCATTATGAAATGCATCAATACGACCCTCATGAACAGAATGATTGCTTATCTCAGGACCAATGAGAGTTATCATTGTCGACAAAATGTAGTATTACATTACCTGTGAGTAGTAGGTAAAAGCTTGGTCAGCTTATCCTTCAAACCTTTTTAGTAACATGACTCAAATTAGCAAATAAAATGGTATACACTATATTGCCAAAAGTTTTGGGACACCCCTCCAAATCATTGAATTTAGGTGATGTTTTTCAGGGCTTGGGCTCAGCCACTTAGTTCCAGTGAAAGGAACTCTTAATGCTTCAGCATACCAAGACATTTTGGAAAATTTCATGCTCCCAACTTTGTGGGAACAGTTTGGGGATGACCCCTTCCTGTTCCAACATGACTGCACACCAGTGCACAAAGCAAGGTCCATAAAGACATGGATGAGCGAGTTTGGTGTGGAGGAACTTGACTGTCCTGCACAGAGTCCTGACCTCAACCCCATAGAACACCTTTGGGATGAATTAGAGCGGAGACTGCGAGCCAGACCTTCTCGTCTAGCATCATTGCCTGACCTTACAAATGCAAAAATCCCCATAAGCACACACCTAACCCTTGTGGAAAGCCTTCCCAGAAGAGTTGGAGCTGTTATAGCTGCAAATGCCTCATTCCTGTATAGCTACAAATGCATTCATGTGCATGTGAAGGCAGACATCCCAAAACTTTTGGCAATATAGTGTAAGTGGAATAAAATAGGCTACAACTTAGTTTTTTGATGCATCACTAAGTTGTTTGCACATTTAATGATTGCACATGCTGATAAAAAATAAAATAATATGATGTGCTTATTTATTTATTTATTTATTTATTTATTTACTCATAGCCATGTTGTTAAATTAAATCATAATGATTGTGATCAATGTTAGAATTAATTAATGTTATTAATTCTAACAAATTAATTTAATTAATTAACTAATTAAATCTATCTTAATTAATAATTAAGACTATTCATGGGACTATATGTCCATTAGCAATACAAAAAACTCCTATTTTATTTAAAGATTTAAAATTGTAAAAATGCTCCATACTTCTCATTAAGATATAACTGTGTTAGTCTGTTTTTTAGCTTTTGTTTTGTCTCTTTTATGTCACACTGTATTACATTTGACAGCAAAGGGGAAAAAATCTGAATATTCTATGCCTATTCCCTTTCAAGCTTAAAAGCAAGTGCTTGGTCTAGACACTATTTAAAAAACTCTCACTTTACTAAATGAAAAATCTTCCATCATCAGAGACGTGAAGTACATGAGGGAACTTTTAATGATCACAATGCCGCATATACATAACCTGTCCCTGAATTCTCATAACTGTCCCCTGCATAAATATCGAGGTAACTTTCGGACATAAATCGATGATGCTCGACGCGGCCCTGTATAAATAAAATATACCGTTGGTGGTGGTGGTGTTGTTGTTGTTGACTGAAAGGCAGGCAGCACACAGCTGAATGTGGACCAACAGGAGCCGCCTTTGTAGACTAGAATCTCTGGAGACACAGGTGGGAGTCGAGGGAATGTAATAAGAACCTGGGAAACAATTTCCAGCAAGTCAAAACACCCAGAATGCATCATTTACTAAATAGATAGAGGACATAAATCTCTCTCTCTTTCCTTTCCTTTTCTATTCCCTCTTCTCTCTCTCCCTCTGGCTTGCTCACTCATACTCTCTTTTTAATCCTCACATCCCGAAGACTTCTTTCTCCTCTTCTCTTCAGCCCCTACTTTGATTTCTTCCATCATCCTTTTCATTTCTCGCTCATCCACTTCACCCAGGGCCCGACTCATTCTTCATCCCTTCTGTGTCACCTGTTCCTTTAATCCACTTTTTTCTCCTGTCTTCAGCTTCCTCCCTCCTCCCTGACATCCTCTGTCATTCTCTCCTGGCCTCATAAGCATTCACGTGTGCGTGAATGTCATAGTCACACTCTGACATTGACATGCTCATTAATCAGCCCAGAAAAACACTGTTGTGGGGGAATGAAGCACGCAGTGCAGCAGACATGCAGCACATACGCACACACACACACACACACACACACACACACCTTAGCATGGAATACAAGCATCTGCAATTCATTCACCTCGCCTGACACACAAGCAGCACTGTCAAGGTCATGATGCATCCACATTCCAGCACTGGTATTAATTCAGCCGGTTATCAGCAGCTGCCATATGTGGAAAACATCCCAGCATTGTTCCTGAGATTAGACTGCTTCCTAGTATCATACAGAGATATAGTCTGTTTAATAACGACCTCTACCGCTGCCTCTAAACATTTACTAATTAAGTTTGCTAAAAGGTACGGCACAATTCAGTACCATCTGTTTTCATTCCATCAATTACGCAAAGCTAATAACATTTTGTCAGAGCATATCAATCAAATTCATATATCGTATTTACGGATTTAAAGAGAACAACCTCCAGACACTATGAACGCTTGGCAGTGCCGTTTGGCCTGGTCAGTCTTTCAAACGTTCATCATAGACAGAGAGAGAGGGGATGTTCATGAAAATGACATCTCAATCTACTCAAATTCCCTGGACTAACACGTGCAGCATAACAAATTGGCCTGTTCCAGAGCTTCTTAGCAGAAAAGCAGAGAAGTGTGAAGTCCCAAGTCACGTTGCTGGGTCATAAATCAGGATGATGCTGTCACGGACAGTCCGAGTAATAACAGATCAGCCCACTTCCCTAAATGTCAAAGAACTGAGAAGAGCCATGGGTTTGCCAGTTTCTACCGACAGCATTTCAGCACTATCGCAACACATCTCACTTACTCCTTAGCATCAGGGTCAAAGTAACTCTGGTGCAATTGTGGAAGCCTGAAGCAGATGTTGCTTTTCCCACTCTAAAACAAGTCTTAAAGCACAAACATCTGCATCTAGTGTTCATAGTACACGGAGACACCTATGAGAAAGAAGGAATCCACGACCCAGGATAAAAGTTAGAGACGGTGGTTCTGTCATGGCTCCCTCACCACAGAAAAAAAAAAAAATCACAAATTTCCAGATTGGACATCCCTAATCACACTCACCCACACTCCCATAAATATCACAAATAGAGTTTGTGAAGTCTCACTCCAGCTTTGAGTGTGCGACATTTCCAAGCCTTTGTTCTCTGCCTCTTTCTTTTGACTGAGGTTTTATTTTCTACGTGTCATTATCTTATTAGCTTTGTCTACTTTAGACCGGTTTACAAATAACCTGACACTTAAGCTTGTCGCTGTATTTTGACTAAAGCCTACCTGTTTTGTTTGTTCGCCTGAGTGTTTTTTAATAACAGCCATAAACGTGCAGCTGCGTCTGTCTGTCTGCCATCACGACAGCTTGGAAAAGAAAATTTAATTTCCTGTTACATCAATTCATTATGGTGAAGGTTCAGTAGCAAAGTATGAGCTGGCAAAGGAAACATTTTTGAGTGATGGTGAATTCAATTCAGTGTTATTTTCATAGCATTTTAATTAAACTAGTTTTACACAAATATATAAATTCAGGAGAGACATTTTAAATGTATAAATTTATCCCTGGGGGGGGCACGGTAGCTTGGTGGTTAGAATGTTTGCCTCACACCTCCAGGGTTGGGGGTTCGATTCCCGCCTCCACCATGTGTGTATGGAGTTTGCATGTTCTCCCCGTGCCTCAGGGGTTTCCTCCCCCGGTCCAAAGACATGCATGGTAGGTTGATTGGCATCTCTAAATTGTCTGTAGTGTGTGTGTGTATGTACCCTGCGATGGGTTGGCACTCCGTCCAGGGTGTATGCCCAATGACACCCGAGATAGGCACAGGCTCCCCGTGACCCGAGAATAGTTCGGATAAGCGGTACAGACAATGAATGAATGAAATTTATCCCTGATCAATGGCCAGTGTTTAGAAACCACACTGACGTCCGAACGAAATCATGAAACATAAATATTACTCAAATGTGAATGTTGTGTACACCATATTTCTCAGAATATAATTTTTTTTACAAATATTTTATACCAGAAATGCTGTTCATGCTGTTAATATCTGATCGATTATTGAACCATTTTATATTTCTTCATTAATGACAAACACTTCTTCGTGGTGTTCTACTGACACCCTGTGTTACAGGATCGCATTTTCACCAAAATAAACGTTTCTATGTTCATCAGCTCAACACTGCCACCTTTAGACACAACACCGGTACTGCACTCGATATTTTCTATACTCCATTATAGATAGATAGATAGATAGATAGATAGATAGATAGATAGATAGATAGATAGATAGATAGATAGATAGATAGAAGGATAGATAGATAGATAGATAGATAGATAGATAGATAGATAGATAGATAGATAGATAGATAGAATGGAGTATAGAAAATATATTAAGTGCAGTACAAGTGTTGTGTCTAATAGTGTGTCTATACACCACCCAGGCATAACATTATGACCACCTGCCTAATATTGCGTTGGTCCGCCTTTTGCTGCCAAAACATCCCTGACCCGTCATGCACTGTGTATTCTGACACCTTTCTATCAGAACCAGCATTAACATCTTCAGCAATTTGAGCAACAGTAGCTCATCTGTTGGATCGGATCACACGGGCCAGCCATCGCTCCCCACGTACATCAATGAGCCTTGGCCACCCGTGACCCTGTCGCCGGTTCACCACTGTTCCTTCCTTGGACCACTTTTGATAGATACTGACCACTGCAGACCGGGAACACCTCACAATATATATATATATATATATATATATATATATATATATATATATATATATATATATATAAATATATATATATATATATATATATATATATATATATATAAATATATATATATATATATATATATATATATATATATTTTAGATTTTTGTGTGTGTTGTATCTTGTAACTGACTAAGCTGCTGTAACACAACATATCTATCTATCTATGTATGTAAAAGCAAAAGCTGTGCTGGATTGTAGAAATGAAACACAGCACTCAGGTTAAGAATAAAAATTTGTGGAGTAACACCGCCACCTAGGAGAAGCAAATAAATATTAATAAATAAAAAATATATATATTTATTGCAATTTGCTTTACATTTTGGAATTATTTATTTATTTGTTTATTTATTTGTTTGTTTGTTTGTTCATTTATTTGAGGCTATGATATGCTGCTTGTACATATTGTTGATGTGTTTGTTATTTGAAAGGTTTTAATAAAGTTGAGAGAAAAAAACAGCATGTCTCTGCATGTATTGATTGTTCCTCCTGCTGCTCTCTCAGTGTGTATGTGGGACTATTATGCATATCTTTTTGACTCTCTTTTATGATGCCTATTTGCCTTGTATCCTGTGTTTGTGTGTGTGTATGTGTGTGTGTGTGTATGTGTGGTTAAAGCAGTCTGTTCTTGTACCACTTTCTGGTCAGATGGAGGAGTCTAGTCTGTCTATCACTGTTACTCTAAAAGCTCCACTAGACTGATTTGCATATTGCTTTGAGTAAAAGCAACAGTGAAATTTTTAGTAAATGTAAATAAATGTAAATGTTTTGCTCTCAGTAGACTGCTGGTAAGTTTAAAAAGGATGAAATAAACTCGAGCTCTTACCTGTGTGGTGTCTGTTGTCTGTATTAATAGAAAGAAGCCAAATTAAACAGGAATAATGAATTAACATTTTGAAAGCAAAACAGTTCTGAAGTTGAAACTCACACACACACACACACACACTGAAACTCACAGCGGCAGGTGGGTTTAGGCGAGTCCCACGTGCCCTGTTTGGTGCACTGTGTCGTGTTCCTGCCCTCGAGGATGAAGCCACTCAGGCAGCTGTATCTTAGCACGGTGCCCTCTACTGCCGGACCGGGCGGAGACACCACTACACGTCCGTTCTCCAGAGACGTCCACACCTGTGCACATGGCAGCACTGACACACACACATACACACACACACACACACACAAAAACACTTACTCAATTCTCTCTCTCTGTCTCTCTCTCTGTCTCTCTCTCTCTCTCTCTCTGAAATCTCATCATGTTTAATATGTTATAACGTGGTACTTTTGTCTCGATCTACATCTAAAGCTACCACGACACCACATCTTCTTCCATTCTGAACATTATATCACTATTTACTGGAGGCTACAGTGGTGTGAAAAAGTGTTGGTTTGATTTCTTATTTTTTTGCATGTTTGTCACACTTTAATGTTCCAGATAATCAAACACATTTAAATATTAGTCAAAGATAACACAAGTAAACACATCATGCAGTTTTTAAATGAAGGTTTTTATTATTAAGGGAAAACAAAATCCAAAACTACATGGCCCTGTGTGAAAAAGTGTTTGCCCCCCCTGTTAAAACATAACTTAACTGTGGTTTATCACACCTGAGTTCAGTTTCTCTAGCCACACCCAGGCCTGATTACTGCCACACCTGTTCGCAATCAAGAACTCACTTAAATAGGACCTGCCTGACAAAGTGAAGTAGACCAAAAGATCCTCAAAAGCTAGACATCATGCCAAGATCCAAAGAAACTCAAAAACAAATGAGAAAGAAAGTAATTGAGATCTATCAGTCTGGAAAAGGTTATAAAGCCATTTCTAAAGCTTTGGGACTGCCGCGAACCACAGTGAGAGCCATTATCTACAAATGGCGAAAACATGGAACAGTGGAGAACCTTCTCAGGAGTGGCCGGCCGACCAAAATTACCCCAAGAGTGCAGCGACAACTCATCCAGGAGGTCACAAAAGCCCCCACAACAACATCCAAAGAAATGCAGGCCTCACTTGCCTCAGTTAAGGTGAGTGTTCATGACTCCACCATAAGAAAGAGACTGGGCAAAAATGGTTTGCATGGCAGAGTTCCAAGACGAAAACCGCTGCTGAGCAAAAAGAACATAAAGGCTCGTCTCAGTTTTGCCAGAAAACATCTTGATGATCCCCAAGACTGACTACCAAAAAATCCTGAAGGAGAATGTCCAGCCATCTGTTTGTGACCTCAAGCTGAAGCGAACTTGGGTTCTGCAGCAGGACAATGATCCAAAACACACCAGCAAGTCCACCTCTGAATGGCTGAAGAAAAACAAAATGAAGACTTTGGAGTGGCCGAGTCAAAGTCCTGACCTCAATCCCATTGAGATGCTGTGTCATGTGTTCATGCTCGAAAACCCTCCAATGTGGCTGAATTACAACAATTCTGCAAAGATGAGTGGGCCAAAATTCCTCCACAGCGCTGTAACAGACTCATTGTAAGTTATGGAAAACGCTTGATTGCAGTTGTTGCTGCTAAGGGTGGATCAACCAGTTATTAGGCTTAGGGGGCAAACACTTTTTCACACAGGGCCATGTAGTTTTGGATTTTGTTTTCCCTTAATAATAAAAACCTTCATTTAAAAACTGCATGATGTGTTTACTTGTGTTATCTTTGACTAATATTTAAATGTGTTTGATTATCTGAAACATTAAAGTGTGACAAACATGCAAAAAAATAAGAAATCAGGAAGGGGGCCAACACTTTTTCACACCACTCTATATCCTGACATTATAAATTCACCTGGTAGACTTCATTTGATCAGAGTTTTAAATCCAGTTCACTCACTCGCAGCTAATATTTGCAACTTTTTGCCATTGTACATGTGCATTTCTTCCTAGTTTGACTTTTGCTTCTGTTTTTCATTTCTGAGTTCTGATTATCTTGGACCGCTGAACTCGTTATAGATTTACTATCTGAACATTTGTGGACACCTGACCATCACACATCATATGTGATGTTCTTCTCCAGACTGTTTACACAAAGTTATTGTCTCGAAAGTCTCTGTACTCTGTAGAAGTAAGAGCCACAAACAGTGTTCCAGCATGCCAGTGCTCCTGTACACAAAGCTCCTGAGCTCCATGAAGACGTGGTGTGGAAGTGAAGGTTGGAGTGGAAGAACTGGAGTGTCCTGCACAGAACCCTGACTCTGACTCAACCCCACTGAACACCTTTAGGATGAATTGGAACAGTGATTGAACCCCAGACCTCCTCACTCTTACAACATCAGTGTCTGATCTCATTAATGCTCTTGTAGCTGAATGAACTAGATAACGAGCTAGAGGAGGAAAATCTACCTGTCATTACTGAAGTATTTTACACCAGCAGTAAGGGTAAGTCATTGTTATATTATATAATATTATATATATCAAAATTATTATAAAATAGCATTTCACTGATGTTATTAATAATTCTGGAAAATGCCAGTTTTAGCAAATATTAAACATTTTAATAAACCTCCAGGAAATTAACTGCCATGATGAAGAACAAGACATTGTTTTTATTAGCTCTACAATAACAGTGTTAGATACATGCATCAATGAGTGTTGGCTGTCCATGACCCTGTCACCGGTTCACCACTGTTCCTTCCTTGGACCATTTTTGATAGATACTGACCACTGCAGACCGGGAACACCTCACAAGAGCTGCAGTTTTGGAGATGTTCTGATCCAGTGGTCTAGCCATCACAATTTGGCCCTTCATCAAACTCACTCAAATCCTTACGCTTCTCCATTTTTCCTGTTTCTAACACATCAACTTTGAGGACAAAATGTTCCTCAAAATGTTCCTCAGCATCCTCAACATCTTCAGTAATCACAGGACAGGGTCATCTCGGAGGAGCATCTCAGAGGAACACGGGGTACAGGGTGGGATTTCAGATCGGATGGGAACCATGCGCACACACACACACACACACACACGCGCGCACACGCACACGCATTCACACTTAGGGGCAATTTAGAGCTGCCATTTAACCTAATAGCATGTTTTTGGGACTACACATGAGGAGAATATGCAGAACTCCACAGAAACCCAAGCTCAGAATCAGGAGCTGCGAGTCTCCAGCACTAGACATTGAGTCCAATACCTCATCTCTACACTCGTGTGAATAACTGTCATACTAATCCTAACCATCTAATTATCTCCTCGTCAGTTCCCTCGGTGTTATTCCCAATGTTGGCGAGTTGCCATGACGCAGCACTAAAACACACTCCAGCCCAGAGCTGTGTACGAGCTTGACATCTCTAAATGAATTATGGGTCTCTCCATTTTTTGTTGGCAAATCACACGCTTTATTAATTATCATGCATGCAAACGAAAACAGGAGCCGAAAGGAAGCGTTTTTAACACGGATCATGACAGCTGCGTAGGTGAAAGCATATATCTGATGACACTTGGCTGCACTCATGTAATCCTATAAATAAAAACATTTAACACACTACATGTTTATGGATAAAATTTTAGATTTGTGTAGATTTCCTGTGTATCTTTCATATTTAAGGCTTGGATTGATTTAACATCCACGGAAAGTAAGCAGAAAAGAAGAAACACAAAGCTTACAGCACTTGCTGCGTTGGCTGAGATCAGTCCAGGTGCCATCAGGAAGGCATTTCCTGACCTTAGGCCCTACAATGACCCGGTTCGCCCGGCAGATATATTCGATCTCATAGTCCACTGGTAAGACTTGCACACTGCGGATCTGTAACACAGCACACACACACTGGTGATACACTAAATCTAAACACACACAGGAAGTTACACACAAACGTAAAATAAAGAAATAAAGGTAACCTGCTCCTGGGTCAGGCCTCTATATCGTATCCCTCCATCTCTGGGTGGACGAATGATAGCGCAGCCTGTGGGAAAAGACAGTAATGATTTAATAGAGCTATAAATCCACAAAATAATAATAATAATAATTATATATATATATATATATATGTTCTAATATATAATACAACGCAACGTAATCTAACATAGATTAGGATCACTCTGAGAACAAAACCACATAATGTTAAAACAATAAGAAATTCCCATCACTATGATGATCACTACAGTTCAGAAAAACTGTGACCTATGACCCCAAAGTTAAACACGTACATGTTCTTAAGTCTGTGCTAATACACTAGATACACTAAAGCTAAACTATTCACAAAAGCATAAGCAAGACTTTCAAGCCAATGAGCAGCTTGAGCAAATAGGCAAAAGGTGTAGCTTGACAAAGCTGGAGTAAAAATGCTGTGACTTTTTCCTGGTATATAATCACAGACTGAAGCATATATAAAGAGACGACAGTGCAGCAAGCCAGGAACATGTACAGGGTGGGTATATGTCTATATGTCCAATCATCCTCATATAGGATTAGCATACGTCTATATGTCCTATAATCACATGATTAGCATATGTGTATATGTCTTATCATTGTAGGATTAGCATGTGTAGAATTAGTGTATATCTATGTGTCGTATCATCACATGATTAGCATGTCTATATGTCCTGTAATCATGCAGGATTAGTGTATGTCTATATGTCTTTTCGTCACATGATTAGCATATGTCTATGTCCTTTTATTATAGAATTAGCATATGTAGGATTAGCATATTTCTATATGTCCTATAATCAATTAGGATTAGCATATGTCTATATGTCCTGTCATGTATGATTAGCATATATCTATGTCCTTTTATTATAGGGTTAGCATATGTATGATTGGCATTTTTCTATATGTCCTACAATCATGTGGGATTAACATATGTCTATATGTCTTATCATAATATGATTATTTATTGCAGAATTAGCATATGCAGGATTAGCATATGTCTGTATGTCCTATAATCATGTAGGATTACATACGCAGGATTAGTGTATATCTATGTCTTATCTTCATGTAAAATTAGCATATATAGAATTAGAATATGTACGATTAGCATATGTCTATATGTCCTGTCATCAAATGATTAGCATATGTCTATATGTCCTATAATCATAGGGTTAGCATATGCCTATATGTCTTATCATCACATGATTAGCCTATGTCCATATGTCCTGTCATCAAATGATTAGCATATGTCTATGTCCATTTATTATAGGATTAACATATGTAGGATTAGCATATGTCTAAATGTCCTTTTACTATAGGATTATCATACATAGGTTCTGTGTATGTCTATATGTCTTATCACCATGTAAAATTAGCATATACAGGATTAGTATATGTCTATATGTCCTATAATCATGTAGGATTAGCATATGTCAGATTAGCATATGTCTATATGTCCTTTTCTTATAGCATTAGCAGAATTAGCATATGACTAGAAGTTGCTTTCGGCTGCTCCCTGTTCGGGGTCGCCACAGCAGACCGACTGGTCTGCACAACAACTTGGCACAGGTTTTACGCCGGATGCCCTTCCTGCCGCAACCCTCCCATTTTTTCCGGGCTTGGGACCGGCACTGCATCCAGTGGCTGGGGTTGAGGCATTGGCTGGAATCGAACCCGGGCCTTTCGCATGATAGGCGAGAAACCTATCACTGAGCCACCAATGCCTAGCATATGACTATATGTCCTTTTATTATATGATTAGCATATGTCTATATGTCTCATTATCATCCAGGGATAGCATGCCTAATGTACATTTCTCAAAAAATAATATGCCATTTCTGAGATGTTACTTACACAGAAATCAAGTAATAAACAGCCATCTAGCTTTTTATAACCAGAGCTGTAAGTTTTACTGCACATCCGTCAAGCTCCAGAATAAAAACAGCACCTGTACTACATACTGTATTTCCATTTGATCAGAAGTATTAATAATAATTATAAGTATAATGATGTATATCCTCAGCATAGAAGTGAAAGCCAGTCATATGTTTGCCATTTAACAGTATGTCCAAGAGGAAACGGAAAACGACTGAAGGCCTAAATCAAAGCCTTGTGGGATACCATACTGCATACAGGCTCCGAAATAATGTTTAATTAGCATAAACCTTCATTATCGCTTGTGTGTGCTTGAGGGAGCCATGATTGTGTTGTTTACACTGCTGTGTATAAATTATTGACTGAGTGTTTGGACAGATGCCAAAAATGTCCAGCATAAATGATAAACTGGTGGTAATCAGGATTACAGTATTTAATGCCAAATCTATACATTAATTACTCATTTTTAAATCTGTGTTCTCATTTTATTCTTCATACTGATTCATCCATCCAGTTAAATATTTTTATTATCTGTTGATTCCAGCCTCCAAAAAGAGGAAATAGGACATTACATGATATCTTAGAGCTTTTTTTTTTTTTAAGTTAGTGTCTATACTTCTATATTGTTATCACATGGCACAGTGAATCGAGTTCACATTAAAGAAACAAATGATAAAAGAGGTCTTTTACATGAATATACTTTTTTTTTAATTATTTTCACTATATCTTTCAGAGCATTATTTCTTTCATATTTTGCAAAACCATCACTCAACTGATTTCCTATTAAAGAACAACAGTCAAAATCCTATCAGTAATAAACTTCTATTTCGTCTATTTATTGTCAATAATAGATCTGAAATGTTCGTTATTTTGTATATTATAGTCTATTTATATATAAATTGTTGCCAAAGAACAGTCTGCTCTTGAGAAGAAAAAGTTATGTACAGGAACTAATAAGAAAGTGTGCATGTAAATTTTTCTACATTTTAACTGAAACAAACTAGCTGATTTTTCCTAATAGCACTAAAAAAAAATCTAGGCACAGAGGTCTAGTGATATGTCACTAGCCATGTGTACTCACAGCTAGTTATCGCCATGGTTACGGGTACTCAGTGTTCGGTATCGCTGGGTTTAAAAAAGAAATACGGCAAGTAACGTGCACCTTCCTCGATGACTGTATTTTAAAAAATAACCTCTCAATTCAACCTGATGTCTTGTTTCGGTCGTCTAGTTTAGCTGGTATACATGGAAAGCCTGTGTAACGTGTGCACTGAGCAGCAGATGGAGCACTTTATCTTAAAAGCCACTCTTGTACACGAGTGAAAAAACGACAGCTGTGAGTGGAGGCACTGGATTTTACCAAAGCCATAAAGTCAAATGAGTAAGGACTGCTATGCCCATGGCTCTGCTGTAATTGAAAGAGAAGGCTATGTTTCATCCAGCGGCACACTGGAATGTAGCAAACCACTAAAACCAGATTACTAAATCAGATAGGGAAATTGATTCTGGGTAAAAGAGTTGTACATAATAACAGAGCATGTATAGAGCGCTAAAATATCATGCTCTTTTCCAGTCCTTTTTAGTACTTGGCGTCCAGTAAATGGCAGCGCTTCCCCGAGGCTCTCAGGTTTCCATCGCGCTAAGAGTGAGCAAGTAATAGCTGCTTTAGTCTGTTATTACAGCCTCGCTCACCTTAGGTGTCACCGACTAATTACAGTAATCATCTAGTCCAGCACCAGTGGCCAGGAGAGGACAGTAAGTGTGTGGAGGTGTACGCATGTTTGTAAGTATAAGTGCTTATGTATGCAAGCATATCAAGCAGCTTGGTATTTTTTAAAAGTATTTTGTTCCTAAGTAGCAAGGATATTCTAAAAGCATCTAAATGATCATGTTTATAGTACCGTTATTGCTATAAATGTCAGCATTGTAGCAAATCAAGTAGAGCCAATGACAAGAACAGACGGATTTGCATAAATATAGTGCCTTCAGCGTTCAGGATAAATATTATGCAATAAATGATTTTCAAACCCGCTGATGTATTCGTATATAAAGGCTTTCAGCGGCTTAATACTGTTGATATTGTGATTCATTAGCTGGGCTAAATGGACGAAACAGCGTAGCCCCAAGTCTGCAGTGTTTGAGATAGGAAGCAGCCAATTAGGGCACGTCTGAAAGGACGTGATCGAAATGTCCTGTTTTCAGACACGCACAAATTCGACTGGAGAATGGGAGATTAGACGTCCAGGGAAAAGAAAGAAACATGGATGAAATTTGCACAAACAAAGAATATATATATATATAAAAGAAATGTTCATACCTGCAGAGGTATTGTGTGAAGCCTCAGCGAAGGAGTCGAACATGAATATTATCACATGAAAAAATAATAGCGTCATGCCTCCGCCTGCAGACAAAGATACAGGAGAAGAGAGAGATAGAAAGGAGAATTAAGATGATTATCTTTTGGACGCATGTGAAATCCAGTAATTAAAGTGCACTGCGGTGTGAAGGCCCTAAAACCTGTCAGATAATATCAGTTGACTCTGTCAGCCTGTTTCAGTATTCAGTAATAAGTCTTATTGGAAGGAAAGCCTTGTTAAAAAACACACAAACGTACATGAAAATGACACATCAACACGATGCAAAATGGACAGCTAAAATCAAATCACAATACATCAGGCACACAGCAAGAAATCAGACCATCATGGCTATCAATGACAGCGAAAACTGCTGTTATTTTGTAGCTCGTGTGTTTAATGTTGTGAGTAAGCGATGGCTCGGTGTGTGAGTTTAAACACCAGAGCTGTTAGAAAACCACTGCTTAGCCCTTTAACCTTCAAATGTTTGCCTTAAAATGGAAGTCGTTTTGGATAAAGGTGTCAGCCAAATGAACACATGTAAATGATTTATCAACTAGCTTAGCATGTATAATTAAATGAGGGAAAGGAGAAATCATTTGGAAGATAATAGAGCTGTGATTGATTGATAGATTGATTGCTGTTAGCAGTGGTGGCACAGCGGTTGAGGCTCCAGGATACTGCTGGGACAATTGAGTGTTTAAATCCTGGTATTGAAGATGCCCCATGGGGTTCTTGGGCAAAGCGCTTCCATTGTTTTGGATAACCTTTTCATTCATTCATTCGTTTTGTGTAACAGCTTTATCCTGCTCGGGGTCTAGTGGAGACCAGAAACACTGGGTTTGATATGGGAATATACGCTGGATACCATTGGGATAACACTGACAGGCAAATATATAAAATTTTAAACTCATATGAACTGTTCCTTATTCATATGAACATAAAACCACTGGTTTGCGGCCTTTTTGAAGCTTTTTATCACATCGCTGCTTCATATGGGACACGTATGGATTACAACACTGAGATCAGCAAGATCCAGTGTGTGGCTGGGTAGAAACTTTCACCCTCCTGATGTGTGAAGGTTTTGATCATTCAGTCAGTGGAAGGGAGGCAGAGTGAGGACTGACCCTAACCTGTGGCAGATTTCCAGATCCTGACAGGGGAGAACCACAAAAGGGGGATAGCCTTTAATAACAGACTTAAAGAGAACATCAGTCATGATCTGGTGAGTGGTGGAGGATCAGAGAACATCAGAGTACCACAGACCTAAACCACAGTACCCACCATAGCACCTACACCCAGCACAGGCTCAACCACTGAACAAGGCTGATGCAAGTAACACGGCAAGAAAGACTCTAGCATAGTGGTGAAGGATGCTTGCCTGAGCTGCAGGAGAAGGCTGCAGTAAAGATCTCTGCAGGCCATCATAGTCACCAGGACCAAGATCAGGGTCAGGGTCTGATTCCGGAAGGTCTTCTCAGCACCATTTAATCCATCTATTAGTATTTTCTCCATATAGTTAATTGCCCATAGCGCCACAGCAGAACAAGAAGAAACTTCTGCACTATGTCACCGCAGACTGCAATGTGCAGAGGGATTCAACCCTTCTTCTTCAGTCAGCAGCCAAAAATAGCAGTGGAGACTGCAGTAGAGCAGTGAGAAACAAATGGACGTGGAACCGAGCCTTTGCCATGCTCAGATGAGCTTCAGAACAGAATCAGCAGCAAGCAAAATTGACAACATGGAGAACACTGTCAAAGCAGGAGCTCAGTTTGCAGGATAGTCTGTCTCTTCAGTGGTCAAACTACATCCATCTCCTGACCTATAGTCTGTGGACAGTGACCAAAAAATAAGGTCATGAGTACCGGCAGTGGAAATAAAGTTCATCCGCAGAGACGCTTGGCCTACTCCATTCACAGCAGCAATTTGGGAGAACATTGGCACAGACCAAACTCAGAGGAACCAGTTGAGGTGATGTGGCCACCTTACAAGGATGCCCCCTGGTGGACTTCTGGTAGAGCTGTAGAGCCAGAGCCCTCTGGAGAGATTATATCTCCAAGTTGGGTTCTGAATATTCACCCAGAAGAGCTGAAATATGTCACTGAGTCTGGACTGACCATCTCCGCTTGTAGCCACCACAAATGAATGAATGAATGAATGAATGAATGAATGAATGAATGAATTCATATCTACTTTTCAATCCTGAGTTCATAATAAACTTTCACCAACATAGTTAGAGTACACATTTAAGAGAGAAGTACCTTCACAAGCTGCCTGCCCACAGGGGAGCAATCTGAGGAGCCAGAAAAAAAAAGTAGAGTGCAAGATTCCCATAATGATGCCATGGCTGATCACCACACTGAGAGGATATGACATGCACCTGTTCCTCCTTCATAAGGCTATAAAAACCCATGTTTTTCTGTGTGCTGTGCCCATTTCGAAAGCCAAGCTCCCGAGTACTTCTCTCTGTGCTGCTTAGTTGTCTCTGTTCTTGTTAAACAGACTGCGTTGTTCTTCTCCCCTTAAATTACTGTGTGGTATTTTCCAAGTGTCAGCTCTCTGCTCCCTCTTGCTTTCTATCAGGTTCCACTATATTTTGTTATGTACTTTGTTATACCCTTTGTTAGGGATAATTCTCAGTAACCGCTAAAGAATGTAATCACAGTGTGAGTCACAAAAATCACATTTTAAGGTAGAGAAGTGGATTCATGTCTCTAAAGTCAAGAACTGACTAAAATATTCTATTACTTTTTTTTGTATGAAACAAGACATTTGTTCATGATGACCACTGTCTGTCCATTTACTTCAATAAATTCCTCTAAATTATTGATTAAGCATTGAATGCATCCAACCCACGAATCACATAATGAATGTATGTTTCAGTCAGTGTATTAATATGAGTATAACAGAAGGAATTGCATGATCTCAGATATTTGGAAATATCCTGTAATAATGATTAAGACAATCCTATATAGAAATGTACAATGCAGTCCTTTTCCTTACTGTGCATGTTATTTATATGCTATTAAAATAATGACATGAAACCGAACATTGAGCCCTGTTTTATCCTAAAACTAAGATTCAACTCAAAAAACTTCCTGAAGTCACTCCAGTGGCTGACAACCTTTTCAACACCGAGTGATTGACAACGTCGGAAGTTTTTAAAGGTCATATAAAGGGAAACGTGTTTCTTGTTTCTAATGACCTGAGATTAATCAAGACCAAACTTCAGAGCAATAAAGATTAAACTATGTATTATGTAATTCACATTACAAGGTATAGCATCTGGGGGAAAAAAGTAAATGTTGATATCAAACCCATTGCTGCTCTCTGAGATGCCCCAAGTGCTTGTTCATAAGCATCTAAAATATGAAGGTGAAATCTTCAACCACTAAAATTCTGTGTAAGGTTATCTAACAGAGGGAGAAACACACACCTAAAACACACTAAAAGACAAAAGACTCATTTTATATCAGATGAAATAATTCACTTGTCTCATAAGTCCATTTCCATCCCATGTTTCTCGTGTTATGTTGTAATAACAGTTATCATAAATAACTTTGCTATAAAGTTTATGCTTTAATACAAGTGATCACAGGAACTTGTTTTGTGGGATGAATAAAAAAGCAAGGTGTTTAATTCTTTAATACATTTTTTTTTTAAATATTAGTGCTGCTGTAGTATAGGGCATTGGTGGCTCAGTGGTAGGTTTCTCGCCTACCATGCGGGATGCCCGGGTTCAATGCCCAAACCCCAGCCACTGGATGCAGTGCCGGTCCCAAGCCCGGAAAAATGGGAGGGTTGGATCAGGAAGGGCATCCGGCGTAAAACCTGTGCCAAGTTGTTGTGCAGACCAGTTGGTCCACTGTGGCGACCCTGAACAGGGAGCAGCCAAAAGCAACTTCTAGTGCTGCTGTAGTATAAGAGGAATAAAACACTGGTATTGGAACTTTGTAGTTGATGATTTCTCCGTAAAAGCACACCCCGAAGTGCCATTTGGAAGAGGGCAAAGTAAAGAGTTGAAAGGGAACAAGTGCGAAATACGAATAAGAGAGGAGAGCTAGGATTTAAAATATCACCAACAGAGAAAAGACACAGCGTGCAAAATATAAAAGAGAAATGAGAAAGGAGAAGACACTGGAATACACCCGCTTTGATCTCCCCAAATTCTCCCGTCCCACTTCCAGCTCCTCATCAGCGTTCTCGCTACCCTCCGAATGAGTCATCCTCCGCTAGCCGTCTTCCCTTGCGTGGAACAGAGCTTGGTGACACCCGCTCATCCATATTCCATCTCCACCCAGCTGTGCTGTGACTCAGAGGTGTTTCAGCACATGCCGTTCTCAGTGAGAGGGACGCAGTGGACTAGATGAATGATTTCCACAGACCATTGTTTTCTCATCTCATGTGTATCTTTTTTGATTAAACTGTGTGTGCTACGATGAGGGATGTTAAAAACAGGCAAGTGCGCGATGATGCGGCTGCAGCGAGGCACTTATACGTGATGAGAGCCTGTGCTCCAGAGAAGAGACGGCACAGAGAGCGGGGAATCTAGGACGCGACCGGCACCGCTTGGTGAAGGAGTAAGGGTGTGTGTGCATCCGATAAAACACACACTCCTTCTTTCAACAACACACACACACACATTCAAATTACACACTCAACTTCCACCCAGAGCAATGTGAATAAATTCAATAGACTTCCCCAATTCCTGCACTAATCTGATATGCAGGTGGGAAGGTTGAGAGAGGGAGTGTGCCACTCCAGGCATGATAGACTCGGCGCACTGCTCACAATAGAAAGCAATTTCTGCAGCTTGTGCACAGTGTTGAAGCGCTCTCTGAGGGGCACGAATGAATACATGTGCCGTAACGTGTTTCATGCAACACAATGAAGGCAGGCGCTTTTTTTTTTTTTCCCCCGAGCTGCTTGCTTTAAAATGACTGCTCACAGCAGAAAGCAGAATGTTAGTGGCTGAAGCAGGGCCTGAGTGAAGACAGATTATCGCAACAATTCCACCGTGGAGGAGTGATGCTGAGAGTGGTACACTGTTTCCTGCTGCTTCTGGGTGTGTGTATGAATGAAAGGTTTGAATGATGAATGGGTGGATGGCTGAATTTATTTTGTATGTTGCCATATTTCACAGAGGGGGAAGAGAGAGAGAGAGAGAGAGAGAGAGAGAGAGAGAGAGAGAGAGAGAGAGAGAGAGGAGAGAGAGAGAGAGAGAGAAAGATAGAGAGAGAGATTGATGCATGAATAGATGGGTGACTGAATGGCTCTATGGAGGGATGAATAGATGGCAGATGGCATATATAGGGTTAATGGGTAGATGGTGACTGGTTAGGTGGCAGGATGACGGGAAGGCAAAAAGTGGGTGAAATGATGGATAGATGGGTGGATGTAGGGATGGATGGATGGATGGATGGATGGATGGATGGATGGATAGAGGGAGGGAGATAGAGGGTGGTGAAAGATGGTATGGTAGATAGAGTAATAGTAGAAAATGTATAGACTGGTTTATGGATTCATGAATGGTTGAATAGATGGACTGATTGAAGAGTGAATTGGACTGATGGGTTGAAGGGTGGCTAGATAAAGGGATGGGTGGATGGATGGATAGATGGATGGATGGATGGATGGTACATTTAATGTGTGTGTGGATAGAGAAAAGTTAGCAGTGAACTGATGGATTGTAGATGCTGTATGTTTATGTGGATTGTAGATAATTAGATGAATGGCAGGTGGATGATTAGATGCATAGTAAATGCTGGGTGATTAGCTGGGTAGTAGATGTTGGATGGTAAGATCGATGCAACATGACGATGGACATTTGGGTAGGTGGTAGATGTTGGATAACTGGGGGATGGTAATGTGAGGTGGATGGATGGATGGATGGATGTACTGGAACATGGTAGAAATACAGATAGATGGGTTGAAGTCTAGCTGTATAAAGGAATGGGCAGAAGATGTATGGGTGGATGGATTACATGGTAGGAAGATGAATGGATAGATAGATGGAGAAGTGGATTGAAGTGTGAAGTGGACTGGAAATTGATTAAAAAATAAGTGTATTGAAAAAAAATTATGTATTTTTTATATATGTATATATATATATATATATATATATATATATATATATATATATATATATATATATATATATATATATACAGATAGATAGATAGATAGATAGATAGATAGATAGATGTAAGTGTGTTGGTGGGTTTGCTTTGGTGCTCGGAAGGATTAGCATGGCTCATCAACACAAACCCACACAAATCCACAGACACTAATGTGGGCATGGAAGCATGAAAATTCACACAAGTCCTGCACCTGAGGTGTAACACTTCTCTTTCTCACTCTCATTCACTGAAAAACTGAAACTCGCTGTTACTCTCACTGCTTCTCCTCACTCTCATCCTCCTCTTTCCATACTTAACTCTACACGTTCTTTTGTATTTTTAGAACAACGAGCATGTCGCTCTGAATCTGTGCTCCTCATCCAGTGCGTGCCTCGATTACTTACACCGAGCTCTTAGACCATTCTTGCAAATTCTTTCCCCAGAAAAAAAAACATGCGGCAACTATCCCATAATCTCCTCTTTTGACATGTGACAGTCCTGCGCAGGACGTTTAACAGAAGGCGAGCCAAAAGCTCCCTTTGACTGCCTCATTCTGTTGCCAGGCAACCATTCATCTAACCCTCCTTCCCTTCTCTTCCTCTGTCTCTCTAACTCGCCTCACTCTCTCAGCATCGGTCCATCACGGTGCTCATTGTTCTCCCACGAGGTCAACACACAAAGAGAGATGTGAGAGAAGCAGGCTGGGGGTCATGACCCAACAGAACACGCAGGCAGGAGCGCTGCCATTTTCACCAGGCAGACATGTTTCACATGTGTCCTGTCTCACTCTCATTTCATGCATAAAGCATACTGAGAGATAACCCACAATCCCTTGACTTTGATTGGCTTGTCTGCATCCTGATAAGGAAGACGGATCGAAAACATGGCAGACTGGCTGATGTAAATCTCTGCTTCAGGAGGACAAGCACTGAAACTTGGCTTGCGCGTGTGTGTGTGTGTGTGAGAGAGAGAGAGAGAGAGACAGAGAGAGAGAGAGAGAGAGAGAGAGAGAGAGAGAGAGAGAGAGAAAAAGAGAGATAGACAGAGTGTGTGTGAGAGAGAATTTCCTAACCAAGGACACATATCCTTCTGTGAGTTGTCCCATGTACACCCCGGCATCAAAACGGATGAAACATAAGACGTGGAGCAGGCCGCATTATTCCCCCCCATCATCTGCTGCTTTTCTCCTCTGTTAATGCTGCTAAGTCTGCAGAATGAAAGTGGAACTCAGAAGCGCCAATTCTAATTCCTCCAAAATCGCAAGAGATGTCTGGGTTTGGAGGCCGGTACGGTACGTGACCAGACGTCAAGAGATGTAGAGCAAGGCAGTGGAACGTGAATCCAATAAGCCTTTTTTTCACATCAAGTAGTCAGTAATCAGAGACACAGAGAGAGAGAGACAGAGACAAAAAAGAGAGAGAGAGAGAGAGAGAGAGAGAGAGAGAGAGAGAGAGAGAGAGAGAGAGAGAGAGAGAGAGAGAGAGAGAGAGAGAGAGAGAGATCTCACACACGTCTCAGGCCCTCACCTTCTCACGCTCCTTTACACCGGCCTTGTCTGCGCTTGAGCTCTTCACACACAAATGCAGAAAGACAGGGTGTTAAATTATACAAATGAATGCTGGTAATTCATTAAAAGCTCGCAGGCAGGAAAGTGTGCACACCTGTACAAACATGAGAGGCAAAGACGTATCACATCCTCGCATTAATCAATGTGTCCACGTTGTACAGGACGAAAGGTTAGTGTCGACTCTCATCTGCCCAGTGCTCAATTCTACATTTTAAAAGGGTGAAAATCCTCATGAGTGACTGACATTTAGCACCGAGAACTCCTGGGCTGCTGCCAGAGGGAGAAAAAGAGCACCATTTCTCTTTTCAGTCTGATATGATAAAGATCCAGGATGATAAAGGAAAAGCAAAGGATGCAAAAAGTCAGAGTAAGAGCTGATATGAAAGAACAGACACATCGCTAGTGAGACGAAAACAATTAGACAGTGATTCAGGACAAGTCTACTGAGAATATAAAAATGTCACAATCAGACAACGCTTTAAGACAACTTGTAACTTTATTGGCTGTTTTTGTCACATGCATATAAACATAACAGTGATCCATTAGCTACTTCAGGATAACGTAACATCAGCTCTGAACAATAAGGGTGTGTGTTTCTTCTTCACAGATCTTGATGTGCTCAATGATCCGAAGTATAAAGGATGCATCTAAAGCAGGCAGCAATTTAATATAACAGAATTTAGAGATGGATTCGTGTGAAATGAGGCGATATAACGTGATTCAATGTAGTGCAATCAGTGATATGATGAGCGGGAGGTCACGCTTCCTTCAGTGAGTGACCTGTAGAGAGGCCACGCCTCCTTCAGTGACACAGGCAGGAAGTACAGCCACGCCTCCTTTGTTGAGACTGACAATCACCTGAGCCACGATTCCTTCAATGAGACTTTCAGGTACAGAGAACACACCTCCTTTACTGACAACAAGGTACATAGGCCACACCTCCTTTAGTGACAAGCAGCCACATAGACCACACCTCCTTGACTGATCACCAGCCACATAGACCACACCTCCTTCACTGATCACCAGTCAAATAGATCACACCTCTTTTACTGATCACCAGGCACATAGGCCACACCTCCTTCACTGATCACCAGCCACAAAGACCACACCTCCTTCACTAATCACCAGCCACATAGACCACACCTCCTTCACTGATCACCAGCCACATAAACCACATATCTACTGACAAACAGCCACACAGACCACACCTCCTTCACTGATCACTAGCCACATAGGCCACACCTCTTTTACTGAGAACCAGGCACATACAGTAGACCACACCTCCTTCATTGACAACCAGACACACAGACCACACCTTCTTAACTGATCCCCATGCACATAGACCATACCTCCTTAACTGATCCCTATGCACATAGACCACATCTCCTTCATTGACAACCAGCCACATAGACCACACCTCCTTCACTAAACAATGGCTACATAGACCACACCTCCTTCACTAAACAATGGCTACATAGACCACACCTTCTTCAGTGATAACAAGCCACATAGACCACACCTCCTTCACTGATCCCCAGGCACAAAGACCACACCTCCTTCACTGACAACCAGGTTCATAAACCACACCTCCTTCATTGACAAGCAGCCGCATAAACCACACCTCTTTCACAGTCCAACAGACATATAAGCCACGCCTCTTTCACTGCCCAGGAGCTGTGAGGTTAATGTAATAACATTTCAAAATAATAGTATATTAGTAATATGCACACGGGTTCAGTCAGACACACACACATAACACATGCTGGGTTACACACAGACACACACACACATATATCAAACAGAAAACCCACTGAGAGCCCAGCGTGAGTGTGTGTTTGTGAAAGAGATGGAAGGGGGTTATTAACAGTAGCAGAAAGCTTATTGGCAGCATTGCAGCCCCCAAGCCTTGAGCTGGACCACCATTTACATCACACACACACACACACACACACACACACACACACACACAAGCTACAGCAACACAGCAAGTCAACCTGTCTTTCCTATACGTTTTTTGCCGCAGACCCTGACATTTCATTTCTCCTGCTAAGCTGTGAACCTGCTATGTCTGATATTTCACCACATTCACACACCTCAATCAGCACCATTTTGAATTTCATGAGGACATCTGGTTATGGGGAAATAAAATCCCCTCTCTTGGTTCAGCTTTAGAAGTGTTTACTGAATGCACATTAGTTAAGTCAATTCTATTTTAATTGTCATTCCATCATTATACAGAAACAGGACGTGGGAGAATAAGCATTTTAATATGATATTTAAAAGGAGAATTTAAATGTAATCTTATTTAATTTAGTTAGCACTTTTATTGTGCCTTTATCTTTCACTAAACCTTTGAGATTGGAGTCGAAATGCAGAAGGTTATTCAGAGATAATAAAGAACGAGTTAAAAAAAAAAAAAAGGTTTAAAAATAGTGTTATACAGTCATAAAAATAGTGCTTATGGTAATATATATATATATATATATATATATATATATATATATATATATATATATACACACAGTATATTACTCAAAAGAATAGCTGGGTTTGTACTTATCCAGGGCCTTTTTATGCTTTTTTAAACATTACATGGCAGAACTGTTATGTGGTTCATTATTCTGAAAGATAATGTGCACTATTTAAAGTTACATTTATTTATAGCCATGGTCCTTATATTTTAATATACAAGCTCGCTAACCCACTGCTAGAAAAACAGTAGGGTTGCTTTAAAAAATACTGTGGGGGAAAATTAGGTGACACTTTCATTTATTAACAAAAATGTATTTACTTACTAGTGAAAAGCAAGAAATAATACCATTTTATCACAATATTATATTGCTATATTATCCAGCACTGTTAAGTACTATACATGTATACATGTTACATGTATACATAGCCAGTTTATTAGGGACACCTGTACATTCAGCCAAATGACAAAGAGGCGTTTATTTGGCAGCAGAGCAATGAATAAAATCATGTCGATACAGTTAATGTTCACATCAAATACACTATATTGCCAAAGGTTTTGGGACACCCCTCCAAATCATTGAATTCAGGTGTTGTTTTTCAGGGGTTGGGCTTGACCCCTTAGTTCTATTGAAAGGAACTCTTAATGCTTCAGCATACCAAGACATTTTGTGAGGAATGGTCAAAAATTCCCATAAACACACTCCTAAACCTTGTGGAAAGCCTTCCCAGAGGAGTTGAAGCTGTTATAACTGCAAAGGGTGGGACAACTCTATATTAAATGCATGTAAAGGCAGACGTCCCAGTTTTGGAATATCTCACAGTCTCCACTCATTCCAAAGGTTCTATTGGGTTGCGGTCAAACTCGCTCATTCATGTCTTTATGGACCTTGCTTTGTGTACTTGTGCGCAGTCATGTTGGAACAGGAAGTTGGGAGCATGAAATTGTCCAAAATGTCTTGGTATGCTGAAGCATTAAGAGTTCCTTTCACTGGAACTAAGGGGCCGAGCCCAACCCCTGAAAAACAACACCTGAATTCAATGATTTGGAGGGGTGTCCCAAAACTTTTGGCAATGTAGTGTATCAAAATGAGGAAAAATGTGATCTGAGTAAACAGGATATGTTTGTCAGTGGAAAGGTATTTCTGAAACTGTTGATCTCCTGGGATTTGAGTTTACACAGAATGGTGCGAAAAATAAAACTCATCCCAGTCAGCAACAGTTCTGTACACACAAACAGCTTGTTGATGACAGAGATCCAAGCTGAATGGCCAGAGCTGACAAGAAGGTTACAGGAACTTAAATAACCGCTCTTTACAACCGTGATGCACACAACATCTCAGAACATGTCAAAACTTGAGGAGGATGAGCTACAACAGCACAAGAACTCATCAAGTTCCACTCCTGTCAGCCTAAAACAAGGATTTGGAGACTATAGTGTGCACAAGATCACCAAAACTGGACAGCTGAAGACTGGAGAAAAGCAAGTGACATTTTTTTTTAATAAGCTTCAGATGAATGAGCATCACTGTTCCTATTCAAGTGAGTATATATTTAATCACTATTGTACTCAGGACTCTCAAGACTAGACAGTACAAGGTAAAGAGTGCAGAACACAAACACACACACACACACACACGCCTGTGTTTCTTTTGTTTAACAAATCCAAGCTGTATTACAGACAAGGACGCTGATATTGCTGTAGTAAGCAGACTGCAATGAAGAAGAGCACAGGCCTGAAAGAAAAGAAACCTGATTTCCATTTTTAAAATCTAACTAAAAATATCTCTAAAGTAGGCAAACGTATATATATATATATAAATGTTACAAGATCCCCTGGTTCGATCCTGAGCTCAGGTTAACTGTCTGTGTAGTTTCACAACTTCTTTTTTCACTGTCTGACTTTTTCCCTCCTCCACTGTCCAAAAACATGGCTGTAGGTGGACTGGTAATTCTACTGTACTGTAAATAGCCTCCTAGATGTGAATGAGGGTGAGAACGTGTATGTGCGTAGTGTAGTGTGATGGCCCGGCTTCCCATTCATGGTGTTTTTCCGCCTCATAACCCAGATCTGCAGCGACTCAGACCAAGACAAAGTGCTTCCCAACATGAATAAATGACTTTCTTAGTGAGATTATGATACGACGTCTTATCAGTGCCTATTAAGGATTTCATGCAAAATAAACCACATTCAGAGAAAACTAAATTTATCCTTAAAAGAATAGACAAATTGACAATCAGTCGAGGCTCCAGGATCTGTTCACACCACTACTTATAGTCCGAATAGTGCAACAAGTGCAAGACAAGATCAGAGTGCCAAAGTAGAAGAGCTGTGCAACCCGGTGAAATTATACGAGACTGTATAGATAACTACATAATTAGAACAGCATCAGGACGAGCTAGACAGCATAATTGTGCAAAGCCGAGCCAAATGGCTATGCAAATTACCCCTCGTAAAAGCCGTATGAGAGAGCAGCAGCACATAAGAATAAAAAGAAGATAGGAAGATAGACAGCTATGATTGTGCTGTAAATGGCTAGTGTGCATAGCGATCACACCGAGGGCTTCAGGTTGTGTATCTTCAATTCAGGTGTGTATAGGAGGAGGACTGATCCCTGTTTAAACACTTACCTTACTTTTCACTCACGCCAGTCTCATTTTTCAGTCACAATCCTTGACCGTGCTTCGCTAAGCAAAAAAATGACCAATGATGCTGTACGTGTGAAGCTGCTGTGCGCAAAAATTCTGCTATTCTAGCTCTACCTGCTCCTGCTGAGTCCATGTGTGAGTGAGTGAGAGGCAACGAGG
>JAUCMX010000028.1:1333820-1508820 GCA_033459395.1 Hemibagrus guttatus
GTCGAACACCAATGCACTGGTAAAAACTGCTTATGCTTTTTTTTTTTTTTTTGAACATGATTTTGTTTTACAGCTAAGCAGTGCTAACTGCTTGAGTTCTTCTTACAAACAGAAAAGTAAACTTCAGCTACATAATAAATTAAAATGTCTTTTTTTTTTATTTGATTAAAAGAGAAAAAACACTAGCTTCAATGTTGTTAGCTGCTTTCTCTTCGTAGCGTGTACTTCAGCGAGCTACAGGGTAAGTAGTGAAATGTTAACATGGTTAGCTTGTAGCTTTCCTAACACTCCTAAAATGAGAACAAATCTCAGCTTAAAATAACTTCCCATCCTACAGCCTGCGCATCTCTACACAAGCGCACTTGACTTTAATAAAGCACTCATTAAGAGTCTCGCTACAATTTGCTTGTGGATGATGAAGAAGTCCTTAAATACTAAGATTTAGCCATTGATTAAAGACTTGTTTAGATGTTTTTCATCAATTAATTGACAATAGCGGATAAACCGTTCAAAAGCTTTCCACTGTCAGGGTATGTTGTGCAAAAACACAGGTTTTATCCGAGGCCTCAGAGGCTTCAAATATATTCAGAGTGCTTTAAATAATACATTCTGATGCTGTATCGGGATTTTGTTTGCATTGCATCTCACAACTAGGGCTACACACGGCTAATCAGTAGTAGCAGGCTAATGTCACATAAAACACAGAAAGGTTGCGAGTTGAAACTGAAAAAGCTCTACTTGTTGAGCGCTTGAGAGATGCCTATAAGTTAGAGGAATAATAAAAGTGTCTGCTGGATGAGGGAAGGTAATTGACACAATTAGTAGCCAGCTTTTGCAGGAAGCTTATAAACAGACGCATCGAAACGTTTCTGTTCTTTATGATCTTATAAAACATGTAGCTTTGATCTATCCTCATCAATTCTAAGAAAGTCAGTTCTGGAGGAACTAAATGCCTCTTAAAATGCTGTTCTTGGCCATTTAAATAAACCAGTGAGACTAATGTAGCTTAACTAAATGATGAGTGTGATGCTCACACTTTATGCTGGTCTTTGCACAGCCATTAACAATTTATTATAATGGAGGAGGCTATTCATCTAGCCAGTGGGTCTGGAAATGCTATTGCTCTATATTCTCTAAGCCTGATTGAATCCTGAGAATCTCCCTAATTCTCTTACTCACACATTCTGTCATTTTTTAAGTCTCTCTTCCCACCTTCCCCATCTCTCTCTCTCTCTCTCTCTCTCTCTCTCTCTCTCTCTCTCTCTCTCTCTCTCTCTCTCTCTCTCTCTCTCTCTCTCTCTCGCTCTGATCTCCATCTGTTCCTTCATTTAAAAAAAATTTTTCTTATACACTCCACCACCAGCTCCCTCTTAAAGATCCGGCTCAGGAGGTAAACGTCATTCGAGCTTACCTGACCCACATCAAATTCCTTAAAACCCCACATCCTGTGTTTCAAACGCATAAAACTGGGTCTGGAGGATTTTTTTTTTCTACCCAAAAAGACTTAGACACAGTGGCACCAATGTGTTACACAACAGTCAGTCATAAATCACGACTGCAGAGTTATAAAACCTATTATCTGCCATTTCGGAGGCATAATGCTGAACAAACCTTGGCGGCTCTGTGTAGGCTCTGATAAGAGACCACGTCTCTGGCAAGCATGGCTCGCTGACCAGGAATACTAATGAAAGGCACATATTGAACAAAGCTTGAGTATAAAGCCAAGCAGTAGTAGTAGTAGCTGTTGCTGTTTTGTAAATTCATAGAGTGTTTTTTTTTTTTTTTCACAAAATTATCAATGAAATCACTAAATCATTAACGAAGAGTGATATTTGGCGCTGTGAAAAAAACTAATTAGTTTCATTATTCTGTTTGTATGATAAACAAACCTGGAATGATTATATTATTAATCACAAAGAAGGACAAATCAGTAGCCTGGTGTCTGGCCAAATGGATTTCATGTCTTGATTATTAGGCTTTTATTTAGAGTTGCACAGCAGACACACAGCCTGTCTGTGTTAATTTTTGACAATTTGATTTATTGTACATTTATGGTCATATTAATCCATCTTTCCTGCTCTGTCAAAAAACATCATTTCATTTACGGCATTTAGCTGATGCCTTTATTCAGAACAGCTTACATTTATACAACTGAGCAGCTGAGGGTTGACAGCCTCAAAGACAGCAGAGACAGTTTGGTGGTCCCGGGAATTGAACTCACAACCTTCTGATCAGTAGACCAACATCTTAACCAATAAACAGACAAAGACAAGACAAGACGGGACAAAGACATGACAATACAAGGCAAAACAAGACAAAGAGAGGACAAAACACCACAAGACAAGAGAAAAAAGGACAAGACAAACAAAGATGGGAAAAGACAAGACAAAGACAGGACAAGACAATACAAAGATAGGGCAAAACAACACAAGACGAGACAAACACAAGACAAAAACAGATGAAAAAAAATAGACAAAGATAACACAAGACAAGAAAAAGGCAAGACAAAGACAGGACAAGACAAGACAGGACCAAGACAAAACAAGACAAACATAAGACATAACAAGAACAGGACAAGGCAGAAACAGGACAAAACAACACAAGACAAACACATGAACAAAGACAAAAACAGAAAGACAAGACCGAACAAAATAAAGACAGAAAGACAAGACGAAGACGTGATAAGACCAGACAAAGACAAGGTCAGACAGCACAAGACATGACCAAAGACAAAGACAAGGCCAGACAAGACAGGACAAGTCATATGTTTTCTCACTTCGTAACACAACTCATGTCATGAAGCTGTGTGTTACACATTGTTCGGCAATATTACAGCGTTTCTTACCATACACACACACACAAGATATATTTTGAATACATGTTGTGCGTCATCAAGTCTACATCCTGCTTTTGTTTCACATCAAAATCGATCCCAAAAAGAGTCGATTCACTGATTCCACTTTAGATATAAATTCAACTAATCAATTCATTAAAAAAACATTCAGAAGACTGATCAATTATTCATTCAGTTATGTCATGAAGCTCAAGTGGAGACACTAAAAAAAAAAAAAACAGCATAATATAAAGCATCCAGCACAAAGCCTTCACTCCACTGCTACCTCAAGGTTAAACATATCATTAGACGATAAAAACACTAGCAAGCCTATAATAACACGTTTTACTTAATGCAAGGACAAACACCACGTACCGCAGCTGAAACACTGATGAGTTTTTTTATCGAGATAGCAAACACAACGTGCTTCATAACCATATATTTTTCCTTATTAATGACATCATAACTCGCTAACTAGCTAATCATAGATTAGTAGAAAACTAGTCAGATTCCAGGCATCCAGGCATTAATGTACGTTTTGTTCACCAAGTGTAACATCCACACCAATCTTACTGCTACGTGGTGTAACACAGTGAAAACTGGGATCATTATGACGTATTTGGCGTCTTTCTAGTTCACATGCATTTCTACACTGTTCTTCTCAGACCTGCCTAAAAAATCGATCAGCGCTGACTTTCGCTAAAAAAAACGTAACCTCTTTCCGAGAAACAGACGGGTTGGAGTAGGTTTTCTCCAAACACAGCTGACGGACTTCAATCAATTCTGCTGCTACAGCTGTTCCTCACCATTGACTTTTGAATTTCGTATTTTCTACCACCTTCCCTTTTTTTTTTTGGTCTTCTCCACAAAAAACGAGAATATAATCAGTCAGCCATAGAAGCACGTCGCGGCATTGCTGTTGCTGTTGCTGATGAGAGAAGGCGGCTTCTGTTCAAACACACACTCCTGTTATGCACTCAGACAATATTCACTGCTTCGAATGGAAATATATATATTTTTCTTTTCATTCTGAAAGCAATTTCTTCGGACGATTTGGAGTTACGGAGGGAAAACAAAACGAGGCACTCTGAGTGTATGAGTGTGTGTGAGTGATGCGGGAGGGGGTCGGGAAAGAGAATGCACGTCTGAGAAAGAGAGAGAAGATGAATGAAGCATTAACAGAAATCATGTTAGCGCTGATACATTTAATACTGGATGAAGAAGAGTTGTTTTAAAGATTACGAGAGCTTTCTTTAAACAGAAAGGAGCTGAACGACTCGGCGATCGCTGCGGAAAAGCCTTTTGTCTTTAAGCGACGATGACGACTAACACTGAAGGACGAAATTGACACAGACTAACAGAAAACAAGAATATCTTTCCCAGTCATTTTCCAAACCACAATTTATTTAACAAAGCACACATAATAATAAACCATCTACGTTCTCGATACATCTTCACTCACTGGTCATGTTAAGAGGAACACCTGTAACTCTGTTCATTCATGCAATTATCTAATCTGCCAATCATGTGGCTGCAATGCAGTGCATAAAATCAGCTAGATACAAGGCAAGAGCTTCAGATAATGTTCACATCAAACGTCAGGACTGGGTAAAATGGGATCTCGGTGCCTTTGATCCTGGCAGGGTTGTTTCTGCTTAGATGGGCTGGTTTGAGTATTTCAGACACTGCTGATCTCCTGGGATTTTCCTCACACGGCTGTCTCTAGTGTTTAGACAGAATGGTGCAGAAAACAAAAAAGCTCCAGAGGGCAGCAGTTCAGCAGTCAGAAAAAGAGGGAGAACTCATAGACTGGAAATTGAAATCAGCACTCGTGTACAAACGTGGTGAGCTGAAAAGCATCTCAGAACACGCAACATATCGAAGTGGATGAGCTACAACAGCATCAGGTTCCACTCCATTCATTCATTCATTGTCTACCACTTATGGGTCACGGGGAGCCTGTGCCTATCTCAGGCGTCACTGGGCATCAAGGCAGGATACACCCTGGACGGAGTGCCAACCCATCACAGGGCACACACACACTCTCATTCACTCACACAATCAACCTACAATGCATGTCTTTGGACTGGGGGAGGAAACCAGAGTACCCGGAGGAAACCCCCGAGGCACGGGGAGAACATGCAAACTCCACATACACATGGCGGAGGCAGGAATCGAACCCCCAACCCTGGAGGCGTGAGGCAAACGTGTTAACCACTAAGCCACCGTGCCCACGCCAGTGAGTCAACAAAAGTCCGATACACACAGCGGATCATTTGATTTATTTTTTTTTATGTTGAGACAGAATACAATCTTCAATCTTCGGAAAACTGGTTCACTGCATAATTAAGGGTTCTTATACCGCAGGGCAGTTGTGATTAGTCAGAAGGTGTGAATTCATTTTTCAGCTCTGACAATACTTCCTGCTGCTAAGTTAAACACAGGTTTATATGAATGCGATTGTTCTAATACAGCATTGTTTCTATAGTAGCAGCCAGAAAGACATTCCTGTAAGGAGACCTTTTTAAAATTAAAATTTATGAAAGGAGTTTCTAGTTGTCAGCGCTTTCTTACAGCTCAAGACTGATGACTGCACTTTCCTTTTTTTTCCCTTTTGGTCATGATGAAGTTCTGTGTCTCGAGAAACACGAACAGAAAAAAAAAGGTTGCTTGGGGAATGTCTGTTTACAGCTGCTATAATGTAGGCGATAACAGGAACTCACTGATAATGCATAACAGCACTAATGTAACTCTAAAGGGATAAAAAGTACAAAGTCAGATTCATTCATTAATCAAGCATTCTAATTGTTTGGAAGCTGCTGTGGTGGAAGAGGAATAAAAACGTTCGATAAAACATATACTTCCAGGTCATAACATTAAATCCACTTCCTGTTTTTTTTTTTCATCGTCTTATTCCTTACTTAGCCTCCCAGAGGGATGAACTAAAGAATACTGAAGAATACATCTTTACTTTTAAAGAGTTCACAGCTAATCTGATGAGGTTTAAGGGTCTTACTCAAAGATATCAACATCATCTCCAGGCTTGAGTTGAGGCTTGAACTCATAACCACTTCAGTTTTTTCCCATGTCCTACTTGTATGCAGTACATCTCACCTATTGAACGATTAGGTCTAGGAAAAAGAACTGTATTGTATTTTCAATAACACGAGAACAGAAGACAATTCACATCACATTTATCCTTACGCATAAACTGCCACTTCACAAAACATTTTCTGTGCTTTAATATTTCAACTAGATAAATGCACTGTAGTTGAACTGTCTGTGTTTACTTACATAATCTCACAAATAGCTCTAGACAGGAGGTCAGTGTGACTTGTAAACGCGATTACATCTCTGCTATTACGCTGTTTGGAATCATTTTCATATTCTAGACATGGAACATGAAGTCAGCGGGATATTACGAATATGCTTCGCGTCAGTAGGATATTTATGATTTATGCTGCAGCTAGAAACAATGAGAAAGAAAAGGAGAGCTTGTGTGTGTGTGTGTGTGTGAGAGAGAGAAAGAGAGAGACAGAAAGCAAGATCAGTATGAGAAATCACTGCTATCTTTTATGAACGTCTTTGTCAGTGAGACAGAATAGACGGATGAGAAGGAAGGAGAAGTGCTGAGCTCATCCGTGTCCATTTTTCTTGGACTTCTTGGGTTGTCATTCCGAGACTCTATTTACCTGCTGGCTGCCAATCAGGAGCAATTTGTACTAGTGTGATAACTCTACAGCCTTTACTTACTCAAACCAGAGAGGTGAGGAATGAGTCGATTAGCCTGTCCATCAGCAAGAGGAGTTTCAGCGCAGGCCCGAGTTAGGCCTTCTAGTTTATTATCGTCACTCAGAACTCCTTCAGTGACCGTTCGCTCAGAAAGGACGTCTCCGTTAAACGTGATCTCATATGTGTCATTCTTTTCGAACGAGGTTGCCAGAGACGGAAAGAATAAACCAGGGACTTCATGGTGATTAATATGTGTAATTATTATGTAAGTATGAACCGAAGAAGATTATAGTATTCGAATACGGTTTTTATTTAAGGTCTATTAGCTTTAGTTTCAGCAATAAAGATGATATTTTCACTGAAGGCATATATTATGCTTTTTTATCGCTTTGTAATCAGACTAGTGAACTAAAGATACAGTTGTTTCATTATCCACTGGCCAAAGAAGTGTACCCAAATTCATTTACTGACTCAAGTCACTCCAGATCACTAAACATAGGTGCTTGATGATACGACTAACACATGGTGCTCAGTCTAAAACCAGACTGTGTTTCATTTATGGCACTTGGCAGACGCCCTTATACAGAGCAACTTACATTTATCTCATTTATAAAAACGAGGGTTAAGGGCCTTGCAGTGGTGGCCCTGAGATTCAAACTCACAACCTTCAGCTCAGTAGTCCTACACCTTAACCACTGTTTCTGCGATGGTGGAATAAAGCCCATTTAAACATCCTGTACATTCCATTGATGGAGAAACAATACGCATGTATGTACTGTGTATCTACACTATATGACCTAACCATCGCACTCATACATCCTTGTTGAACAGATTCATTCACCTTCACTCTTATCTTCTACCTTCTCTTCTGGGATGCTTTCCACTAGATGTTGGGAGCATAGCTGTGGGGATTTGTGTTCATTCAGCTAACAGTGATGTTGGGATCTTGATGCTCCAGTTCCAGTTCATCCCAAAGGTGTTCAGTGGGGTTGAGTCAGAGTCAGGGCTCTGTGCAGGACACTCCAGTTCAACCACCCCAACCTTCACCTCCACAGTATGTCTTCATAGAGATCAGGGGCTTTGTGCACAGGTGCATCATCATTCTGGAGCGGTTTTTGAGCCTCTTAGGTCCAGTGAAGAGAAACTGAATCCCTACAGCATACAAAGACATTCAATACAATTGTGTGCTTCAAAATGTGTGGTAACAGTTTGGGGAAGAAGGGTGTGATGGTCAGGTGTCCACATACTTTTGGCTGTATAGTGTATCTGGTCTTCGCAAACTTCACTGGATTACAATTTATTGCCTTTACAACCAAAGATGGCTGACAATAATGGAAAAAGGACAATTTTAGAGTGTAAGCGCCGCTACATTAAGCAGAATGAAAAAATTAAGAAAAACATCCTTGTTACCTCAAGCTCACAACCCTTGTTGTGATGATGATGATGTAAACAGCATGTAGTTCTTTAACCACACATCTATTGTTTGAGTTTCTACATAAAGAACACAAACACAGTTTTTGGGAATCTCATCCGGTCTTAAGATGATAAGTCTTTAAAGTCTTATCATCTTAAGATCAAGTCTGCGCAGATTAAGTATGTCAAGTATTTTTAACAAAAGACAGCTACAGTCACTGTACAGCTCTACAAACAATCTAGATATAGATTTATATTTAGATCCCTAATGAGCAAGCCTGAGGTGACGGTGGTAAAGACAAACTCCCTGATTAGAAACGATAGGAAGCAGAATCATCCTCTTCTGGGTGACACTGAATGAAGCGATTACACATCATTACTCTTCTACTATCAATTCAAACAGTAGTAAGAGTGTTGAAATGATGATCAGTGCACAATGAATATATTGTGAAGAGGAGTCCTGGGATGAGCAGGAAGGTCTTTATGATTACAACAGCAGCACTTAGGTACTATCGATTGATGACCTAGATTCCTCAGGATATTAATGCTCTATCATCTATAATGTGGTTTGTGAGTGTGTGTGACACTCCTTAGGGTTCATGCTTACTAGCTGTGTGTGTGCGTCTGTGTGTTTTATTAGATCTCTTTCTGTTTTTCATGCATCTCTCATTTCTGGTCATTTGGCTGACATTTAACCTTGCGGCCCAGGTATCACTGTCGAATTTTCTAGACACCTCTATGCTCTGGCTCATTGTAGTCGCTTGGGATAAAAGCATCTGCCAAATGAATAAATGCAAATGTAAATGCCATCACTCTTGATCTCACACACACTCTCTCTCTCTCTCTCTCTGGTGGCTGTGAATATACAAAATGAATCATTTTCAGATCGAGTCTCTTGATCAAATTCCATGGTTCCCCTGTCAGCACACCCTCAAAGAGACACTGGACACACGTTTTCCCTTAATCCCCTAATTAAGACACATTGTTAGCTTGCCACTATGTCCCAGGAGGTTTGCCTTGCTTATGAGTAAACACGTTCTGTGCACAAATGTTAATTAACTCCGTTTACACTCCGAGGCACTCGGAGCGTGCCCTTAAAAACATTGTAGCAGGAATATCTGAAGACTGTAACAGACGTCGATTACAAGGCATGTGTGTAGCCAAGTGCACACACCTTCCAGAGTAACAGCAAGAAACAAGGCACACAACTGAGAATATACGTAGTGTCAGCCAAGCACACTTCTCTCTAACATTTAACCTTGTGTTTGAATGTACACACATTCCAGCAATGTAAATACTAATTTATGTAAACACAGCAAATGTAAATACAATTTAGGCGTCTATATGATGCCATGAAGTCAAATTAATTGTGAAAAAATCTGTCCTGCATTAAGACACAGAGACCACACCTACCTGGAACTGACAAAAACATAATTCAGGCCTCCAATGAAAAGAATTGAGTCATGAAAATGCATGTACTTCCTCCACTGGGATCAAGGCATTGAGGCCGTACCTCCTCCACTGGGATCGAGGCACAAAGGTCGCACTTTCTTCACTAGTATGGAGGCAGAGAGGCCACACCTTCTTTACTGAGATGAAGACACAGAAGACACCTCCACTAGGATCAAGATTCAAGCCACCTTCATTAGGACTGAAGAACAGAGGCCAAATCTCCTTCATTAGGATCAAGGCATTGAGACCACACCTCCTTCAATAGGATCATGGCATTGAGGCCACACCTCCATCATTAGGATCACGGCACTGAGGCCACACCTCCTTCATTAGGATCAAGGCATTGAGGCCACACCTCCTTCATTTGGTTCAAACCACAAGGCCACACCTCCTTCACTAGGATGGAGGCAGAGAGGCCACACCTTCTTTATTGGGATCAAGACACAGAGGCCACACCTCCTTCGCTGAAATAGAGGCACAGTGGCCACATTTCCTTTACTGGGACTGAGGCAGTTGCCAAACCTCCTTCATTGGGACTGAAGCACGGAGAACGCAATTCCAAGGAAAATTCACATATTCAGGTTTCTGAGTAATAATACATTTCCTGCTGTTTTGAAACAGTGCAGGTGTAGTGTAAATACTGAAACAGGTGCCGTGATTCAAATGAACACATTTTACGCCCTTAATGGTTACCTCTCATGTGCATGTATCTAAATGATGAATACTCGGAAGTAAACACAACCATGAGCAATTCTTCCTTTTCGATGCGAAGGGAAAAAAAAGGCAGATTTGCATTTGCTGCCTCAAGCACATTCACACGAATAGACACAGTTTTATGGGAATGTGCCATCAGCAGCTGGCGTGCATGATGTGCCACTTTTCAAGTGTTTCACAGCCCCTGTCTGGTACTTTATCACTGCATTTTCTCCTGCTTCAAACACCTATACTGTTCATTTCAGAACCACGGACAGGGACACGGCTGGATGCCACAGGTGCTTACAAGGTGTACAACATATCTGTGAAATATTGCACACGTTCCTACGTGTCATGCAAACACTGATGTGAAGCAATACATTTAAATCAATGAAGGGAGGACAAATGTATATCCAAATGTATTCCAGTAGCGTTTGCCTGCACCCACAGCCAACTGCGAATGTGCAAATACTAATAACGAACAAATATCGAATGCAAATTCATTTCAGTCAGCAAGAGAGCTTAAAAAAAAACCTTTCATAGAAATTCATACAGTTTTTTTTTTCCTGCTTCAGGTCGACATCTCTCACCAGCCCTGATCAATCTCTATAACAGAGTCGCCCTGCAGTGGAGATCAAAAGTAATGTTAGAGTGGGATGTGGATTCTGCTGTGCCTGGAGATGCTAGATGGTGTTCAGCACACCTAGCAGTGTATCACTGTAAGACCATAGGAAAATAAAAAAACATCACAGAGATATAAAAGACACCCCCAGAGGCACGTTTACAGTGAAGGCACTGCAGTCCAGCCCCTCCACCCCCCCAAAAAAGAGACAGATCCAGCAATCATACCACACCTACAGAGCATATATGAAGTCTCAACAAATCAACTGTACTGATGTGAACTGTTGCAAATTTTCTAAAATAAAATCTACAGAAACTTGAATGCAAAAAAAATTGTACTTGCCTTGGGTTAGGATTTGCTGTATATAGAGATGATCCCAGAGAAGAGCTTGGTATAGGCTATGTATTTATTTGTATATATATTTACATTTATATATATATCCAGTGTGTCTATATTAAGATGGAAAAATAATTCTTGTTCTTGGATTAAATGATTAATAAAAAAAAATATGATTGGGGAAAAAAAAACTTCACAGCTTCAGAACTGGTGCTCTGGATTTTTTTTTTCCACAAAAAAAATTGCTTTCTATACGATTAATATTAATAATATTGCGAGATCATTTGCACGTTATGTTCATGATCTTTAATGCATCAAAACATATTTAGATTATTAACAGTCTAATTATTTGGTGGGATAAATAAGGTGCAAGATTTTAGAGAGTAATAACAATAATATTAATAATAACAGTGTTTCCCTTTAACGTATTGCTCGATTTAAAAAAAAAAAAAAAAAAAAACTTCCATCAGATCAGATGTTATTTGTTTATAATCAGAAAATCCGAGAGGAATTAGATGTATCCAAAAACAAGGAGATACTCACAAATACCAAACGCCTGTGTTTATATTGCCATGTTTCCGTCGCCTAGGACATGCAATGGGGTTGAAAAAATTACCCACCAAATGTCGAGCAATTTCTAATGATGGCAGAAATAAAAGTAAGCTCTAATATGCAGATAAACGACTGCAGCTCAGGCTGTTTCAATGAGACAATACTGTATACTGAATACTGTAAATAAATATAGCAGTGGTAATCTGGCGAAAAACGGAAAGAGCTACACACACGGACGACGACGGACGGATCACACCACGGTACCTGCTTCTCTCTCTCCTTCTCCCTCTCTCTCTCTCTCTCTCTCTCTTTCTCTCCCTCTCTCGACGTCACCGTGAGAAAGACGTAACGTGGTTGTTCCTATATGCTCTGGAAAGCCAAAAGGGTCCAAACTCACCCAAATCTGTTCCTGCAATTCAAGGAAAACTCCACCCCTCAATGTGTATGCACAAATCTCTGTACCCTGTTTAGTGATTTGCAGCTTGGTGCTTATATGTTTGCTGTTTGTACTGTGCCAGAGTTCTGAGTTGTCGTCACCGTTATCGATAACGCAATGACGTTGAATGTTGATAGGAGGAAATTCGGGATAACTGAAGGTATAAAGGTTTCAATCAGTTCTCTAGTCTGTGAAACAGTACATCGTGTATACTCACTACACACTGGAACGCTGATGATAGGTGGTGGGAGATCAAGTGATTAAGGCTCTGGGTTGTTGACCAGAAGATCAGGGTTCAAGCATTGCCAAACTGCCACTGTTGGGCCCCTGAGAAAAGGCCCCCAAACCCCCTGCTCAAGGGGCGCTGTATCATGGCTGACCCTGCGCTCTGACCCCAACCCCCCAAGGATGAGATATGTGGATAAATATATTTCACTCTGCAGTAATATATATGTGACACAGGAGTTTAAGTACTTGGGGTCAACAGTCCAGAGTAATGGAGAATGTGGGAAAGAGGTAAAGAAGCGAGTGCAGACAGGTTGGAATGGGTGGAGAAAGGTGTCGGGAGTTCTGTGTGATAGGAAAATATCAGCGAGAATCAAGGGGAAGGTGTACAGGACAGTGGTGAGACCAGCCATGCTGTATGGTTTAGAGACAGTGTCACTGAGGAAGAGACAGGAGTCAGAGCTAGAGGTAGCAGAGCTGAAGATGTTGAGATTCTCTTTGGGAGTGACAAGATTGGACAGGATTAGGAACGAGTACATCAGAGGGACAGCTCATGTTGGACGTTTGGGGGACAAAGTTAGGGAGGCCAGATTAAGATGTTTTGGACATGTTCAGAGGAGGGACAGTGAGTATATTGGTAGGAGAATGTTGGACATGGAGCTGCCAGGCAGGAGGCAAAGAGGAAGGCCAAAGAGGAGGTATATGGATGGAATTAATGAGGATATGAAGCTAGTGGGTGCAAGTGTTGAGGATGCAGAAGAGAGGGATAGGTGGAGAGAGATGATTCGCTGTGGAGACCCCTGAAGGGAAAAGCCGAAAGAAGAAGAAAAAGTAATATATATGTGACAAATAAAGACAACTTAACTTATCAACATCATTCAGCACTGATATCTTTGAATATTTTAAGTTTATTTTATGTTGTTTAAAGTACTTTTGATGTGTCCCATATCCTTGCAACATTTCTAGATAGTGTTTGTTTTAAATCATTAAACCCTAAAAAGTCATTGGACTCAAACGAGCCGTATATCGAAGGCCCAATAAAGTTAAAAATCGATAACATATACCAGTAATCATTTGAGATCTACAACACAGATAACAAGCTACTTACATGTGTAGACAAACTTGCTGAGACTAGTTTCTTCTGCTATTTTCTTTGAGTTTCAGATAATATGACGTCATTTCCAGTAAAGAAACATTGAGTGAGCATCAATGCACCCTGGCTTTTGTGGTGCATTGTGGGATTTTTGCAGTCCACTGGAAGGATTTCACAATTAAAAGATACAGTCCTTAAAATGCTAGACTCCTTGATCAGTGCCCTGAGTAGTGAACTAGGGAGCTGACTGAGACACACCCTTAGTCATTATGCTGTGCAATAAAAACTACAGATTTCATTCGGTTTTCATTCGCACTAGTTTAAATATCTTCCTGTGCACCTGTTTCAGCAAACCTCATGTAGAACTCTAGTGGAGAGAGACTTATAGGAACTAGAGAAATTTGGGGAAATTTGAGTCTTCATCAAGAAGGCTTTGGTATTAAAAATCAGAAATGCAATGCAGATAATATGATAAAAGTAACTACATATCGCTTGTAATGAGCATGATGGTGTCGATGATGGAATTAGCATTAAAAAGTTGAAGCTTTGGAAACCGGACAGACTAAAGGACTAAAGTGCCGCTGCATCTCTTATTAACCACCTAGCTGTAGGAAGGAGGATGGGACTGTAGGAATATAATGTAGGAAACTGTTAACCAGAGCAAAGATAGACCATGCCAATCCATCCATCTATTCTCTATACCACTTATCTTACTGAGTCATAGGGATCCTGGACAGGATGTCAGTCTATCACAGGGTGCAATCGCACACACTTACACTCTAGGGATAATTTAGAGATGCCAATCAGCCTACAATGCATGTCTTTGGAATTGAGGAAACTAGAGTACCTGGAGAACACCCCTAAGGCATGGGAAGAACATACAAACTCCATACACACACACACACACACACACATGATGGAGGCAGGAATCAAACCCCCACCCTGGAGGTGTGAGGCAAATGTGCTAAACACCATGCTAATAAAAGAAATGTAAAGTAAAACAACACCTCAGTGTCCAGAATAAATCTGGGACACCACATGATAATTATAAAGATTAATATGCAAGTCCTTCAGAGTGGATTTTTCCTTTAATGTATGTGCATAAGTATGTAGTGTTTTATCTACTAAGCGAAAGCATGGTTCTTGTGATTCACATGCTGCTAATAAGACAGGAGAGTGCTAATCAAACAGTACACAATGCTGGGGTTATGTTGAGGTAATCATTTTGACCTTGACTTGAATTACACTCTTGACTGACAGTCATGACATTCTGTCCTCGGCTGCTTTAATCTGCAGATGTTTGAGGCAGATTTGAAGGTTTGGCACAGAAAATGTTTTCTTCTATAAAGTCTACCAAATTTCAACAGAATCTGACAAAGGGTTTGGGGGAAAAAATAGGAAGAACAAGAAGGAAATTAAAAGATTGCACCTGGTGTTTATGGCAAAAAGTGAAGACAAACTTGTTTTGCAGTGCCAGCACCATGAGTGCCAGCACAACAAGGATAATTATCACCCACATACACACACACTAAAATAAAAAGTTGCTCTGCAATTGTTGAAGCATTGTTGTTTCCGTTCCCTAGCAATCGGAAAGTGTGTTTTTGTGTTTCCTTTTAATTCAGAGGCTAGTATGTGTTGTACAAAAAAGTACAATAGTTTACAAAAAAAAAACTACAGGCCTTTAATTACAGGCTCATTCACACTAAAGCTTGCCAGCAAAGAGGCTTGAAAACACAATCTTCAATCTGTGGGTGTTGATCTATTACCACTGAACTATCACAGCCCTAGAACCCTAGACACTAGACACTAGACCAAAATAACATAGCTATTAAATAGATCACAGCCTAGGAAAAAATCTTGGCAGTTCCCAAGATGTGGTTTGTAGTGAACCAACATCTTAGATACATAATACTGACTACTTTAATTTTCTTCTGTATGTGTTCTATGAATTTTAGCAAACATTGGGAAATACCTGAAGGAGGATATTCATATGGATGGGGGGAAGGTTTGCCTCACACCTCCAGGGCCAGGGGTTTGATTCCAGACTCCACCTTGCACGTGAGGAGTATGTTCTCACCATGCTTCAGGGTTTTCATTCTCAATCCAAAGACATGTGTTGTAGGCTGATTGGCATCTCTACATCATCTGTAGTGTGTGAGTGTCTGTGTGTGTGTGTGTGTAATTGTGCCCTGTGATGGGTTGGCACCCCGTCCAGGCTGTCCCCCACTTTGTGCCCCAAGTCCCCTGGGACTCCAGGCTCCGCATGGCCCTGTGTAGAATAAGCACTACGGACAATGGATGGATGGATATTTAAATCTGATGCAATTTTGTTGAAACTGGCACTGTAAATTTGTACACCGTGAACCACTTGAGCAGCCAGTCCTATTTTAGGGCTGGCCACAGCTACCCCAGTTCACCCCTTCACTCCGTATCTGCATCCTGCACACTAATATTACTCTACATCTGACACCACTTTCATTTTCACATTCTGTTTGATAAAAAATTAAGCACACAGTATTGATTTTACAAAATAAATGAAGTCAGAATCAAAAGCATCGATCTGTCCGTACACGTAGCCCAATTGATTTTTAGAAGTTTTGGCACTCTTAGCATTCCATACTTAGCCTCTTTCACCCTTCTGCAGTGTGCACTTCAAAGCCCATATGACATACTACATGATGATAAGGCTGGTAGGATGCTGGTAAATTAAAGCTCTCATTGGCTGATATGTTCTCATCTTTAGATAAATAGAGCAACCCCTCCCCATCCCCTTCCCCATCCCCGCCCTCTCCCCCCTCCACTACACACTGCTGATGGCTTACTGTCACAAGCTCATGGATGTTCTCCTGCTCCACTTCTCTTCCCTTCCCTTCTGTCATGTCATGTTGATGTATGAAGTCATTTATGAGCATAATAAACTTATTCTGTGTCAACATGGTGCTACTGAAGCTTCTCTGTGTGATTTTATTCCAAGGAAGCGCAGTGCTAGAGCCCTTTTGTTACTGCTGGGATTAAGCAGTTTTATGATTCGTTATGTCTCTCGTTTGGTTTAAAGCCATGCACAGTGAGAGCTCGGCTCGAAATCCTGCAGCTCGGTGCTTGGCAGCAAAAAGGAAGATGAGTCATGAAAGCTAAAAAGGATATCTGAGTTTTCTGTAAGGCAAACATTCATCAAGTGATGCTAAGGCTGCATGAAAATGTTCCAGTATCGACTCGGTCAATCAGCCTGGGCAACAACTGATCAATCGGTCCGGCAGACTTGGACCAGCTTTGTATAAAGGTTACAAAAAAGTCACCCTACATGCTCACTGAACACTTCTGTCTGTTTACAGTTTATCTGTTTCTTTCTCCAGCATTGATCACGTCCACTGATCACTTTTATTCATTTGACAGATGCTTGTTAAAAGTTCAAGTAAATTCTCCTAGCTGCAGAAACAAAAATTCAGGGGGTAAAGTCAGATTGGATCTAGCTCCTCCCACATGGGCGGAGTCTAACATAAAATCCTGGTGGTGGAGTTAGATCAGATCTAGCTCCTTCTGCCTTGGTGGAGTATAACAAAAAGTCCAGGGTGTCTAACAAAAAATCCAGGGGGAGGAGTCAGATCAGATCTAGCTCCTCCTACCTGGACGGTTTCTAACAAAAAGTCCTGGGAGTGGAGTCAGATCAGATCTAGCTCCTTCTACCTGGACGGTGTCTAACAAAAAGTCCTGGGAGTGGAGTCAGATCAGATCTAGCTTCTCCTCCCTGGGCGGTGTCTAACAAAAAGTCCAGGGGGTGGAGTCAGATCAGATCTAGCTTCTCCTGCCTTGGTAGAGTATAACAAAAAGTCCAGGGGGTGGAGTCAGATCAGATCTAGCTCCTTCTGCCTTGGCAGAGTCTAACCAAAATTCTTGGGGGTGGAGTTAGATCAAATCTAGCTCCTTCTGCCTGGAAGGAGTCTAACAAAAAGTCCAGGATGTTTAACAAAAAGTCCTGGAGTGGAGTCAGATCAGATCTAGCTCCTTCTGCATTAGTGGAGTATAACAAAAAACCAAGGGGGTGGGGTCAGAGCAGATCTAGCTCCTCCTATCTGGGTGGTGTCTAACAAAAAGTCCAGGATGTTTAACAAAAAGTCCTGGAGTGGAGTCAGATCAGATCTAGCGCCTTCTGATTTAGTGGAGTATAACAAAAAGTCCAAGGGGGTGGAGTCAGATTGGATCTAGCTACTCCTGCCTGGGAGGAGTCTAACAAAAAGTCCTGGGGTGGAGACAAAATAGTGTGTTGTGACAAGTTTTAGAGAGTTTCATGGGTAAGAATTGTAGGAGGCACTGGATCAGGTCCAGTCACTGGTTCTGCAAGGACTACCTCTGCTCTAATAGCACTGGGATTTGAGCTACCATACACTCTTGGGGAAGAGGGGGATCAAGGGTTTTTTGGACAATTAAAGGTTCTAAGCTTCTCTAAACTGTGATATGAATCATTATCCATTGATTAAACAGACTCCCAAACATTCACACAAAAATTTAAGTTATAAGAAAAAGTGTCAGAATTCATGTAAAAGTTTTTTTTTAAGATTTATTTCATTGCTACAAAAGTAATTAGACGTTTCTGTAAAAAGACATCACACCACGCCTGTTGTTTATTATTTTCCTATAACAGCATGCCTTGTTTTATTCCATGCACAATTGTGCTATATTTATGAGTCATGCTTGTGAACATACGGTGCTATTTTTCTTTCCGAAAGGCATTTCATTTCCATATACAGAGGCTTCCTGTGGCATAAAACAATTTGGCTCTCTAATTTCACTCTGGTTAGCATGCATTTGTACGTAATATACGATACCGTACGTTCCTAAAGCAGGTCCATACTATAACTCTTCATTACAGCAGGCAGCTTTTAATGGTCAACAGTCTGCCGTTTTGTCATCATGCTGTGCATGTTTACAGCTTGCTTACATGCTGTATTCGCATCTCAGCTGGTGATGTATAATGAGGCAAAACACACTTAAATATCACAGACTAGTTAGTCCCCAGCTAGGTTTTGTATTGTACTTTCATGCATGCATGTAACACCAAACAATTACGCACCTCAGGGTGTATATATATACATATATTTTATATATATATATATATATATATATATATATATATATACACACACTCACATCTTCTTCTTCTTCTTTCGGCTTTTCCCTTCAGGGGTCGCCACAGCGAATCATCTCTCTCCACCTATCCCTATCTTCTGCATCCTCAACACTTGCACCCACTAGCTTCATATCCTCATTAATTCCATCCATATACCTCCTCTTTGGCCTTCCTCTTTGCCTCCTGCCTGGCAGCCCCATGTCCAACATTCTCCTACCAATATACTCACTCTCACTCCTCTGAACATGTCCAAACCATCTTAATCTGGCCTCCCTAACTTTGTCCCCCAAACGTCCAACATGAGCTGTCCCTCTGATGTACTCGTTCCTAATCTTGTCCAATCTTGTCACTCCCAAAGAGAACCTCAACATCTTCAGCTCTGCTACCTCTAGCTCTGACTCCTGTCTCTTCCTCAGTGACACTGTCTCTAAACCATACAGCATGGCCAGTCTCACCACTGTCCTGTACACCTTCCCCTTGATTCTCGCTGATATTTTCCTATCACACAGAACTCCCGACACCTTTCTCCACCCATTCCAACCTGCCTGCACTCGCTTCTTTACCTCTTTCCCACACTCTCCATTACTCTGGACTGTTGACCCCAAGTATTTAAACTCCTGTACCTTCTTCACCTCTTCACCCTGTAACCTTACTGTTCCACTTCCCTCCCTTTCATTCACACACATGTACTCAGTCTTACTACGACTGACCTTCATTCCTCTTCTCTCCAGCACAAACCTCCACCTCTCCAGGTTTTCCTCCACCTGCTCCCTGCTCTCACTACAGATCACAATGTCATCTGCAAACATCATTGTCCAAGGAGACTCCTGTCTGACCTCCTCTGACAACTGGTCCATCACTATAGCAAACAGGAAGGGGCTCAGAGCTGATCCCTGATGCAGTCCCACCTCCACATTGAACTCCTCTGTCTGACCTACAGCACACCTCACCACTGTCCTGCTCCTCTCATACATGTCCTTCACCACTCTGACATACTTCTCCGCTACTCCTGACTTCCTCATACAGTACCACAGCTCTTCTCTTGGCACCCTGTCATACGCTTTCTCCAAGTCTACAAACACACAGTGCAACTCCCTCTGACCATCCCTATACTTCTCCATCAAAATTCTCAGAGCAAAAATTGCATCCGTTGTGCTCTTTCTGGGCATGAAGCCATACTGCTGCTCACAAATTTCCACTACCTTCCTTAACCTAGCTTCCACTACTCTTTCCCATACCTTCATTGTATGGCTCATCAACTTTATCCCCCTATAGTTACTGCAACTCTGCACGTCACCCTTATTCTTAAAGATCGGCACTAACACACTTCTTCTCCATTCCTCAGGCATCCTCTCACTCTCTAAAACCCTGTTGAACAAATTAGCTAAAAATTCCACTGCTGCCTCTCCCAGACACTTCCAGACCTCCACCGGGATGTCATCAGGACCAACTGCCTTCCCACTTTTCATCCTCTTCAAAGCCTTCCTGACTTCATCCTTTCTAATCTTATCTACTTTCTGTTCCACAGAGTTCACCCCTTCTACTCTTTTTTCCCTCTCATTTTCCTCATTCATCAGCTCCTCAAAGTATTCCTTCCATCTCCTCTGTACACTCTTCTCACTTGTGAGCACCCTTCCATCTCTATCCTTAATAACTCTAACTTGCTGCACATCCTTCCCATCTCGATCCCTCTGCCTAGCTAACCTGTACAAGTCCTTCTCTCCTTCTCTAGTGTCTAACCTAGTGTACAACTCGTCATATGCCTTCTGCTTGGCCTTAGACACCTCCCTCTTCACTCTGCGCTGTAACTCCTTGTATTCCTGTCTATTCTCTTCAGTCCTGTCCATGTCCCACTTCTTCTTGGCTAACCTTTTCCTCTGGATACTATCCTGAACTTCCTCATTCCACCACCAAGTCTCCTTATCTTCTTTCCTCCTCCCAGATGACACACCCAGCACCTTTCTCCCTGTCTACCTGATCACTTCTGCTGTAGTTTCCCAGTCATCTGGCAGCACTACCTGACCACCCAGAGCCTGCCTCAACTTCTGTCTAAATTCCTCACAACATTCCTCCTTTTTCAGCTTCCACTACTTGGTTTTCTTCTCTATCTTTGACCTCTTCGTCTTACAGACCATCAAAGTCATCCTACACACCACCATCCTATGCTGTCTAGCTACACTCTCTCCCACTACCACTTTACAGTCACTAATCTCTTTCAGATTGCCTCTTCTACATAGGATGTAGTCTACCTGTGTGCTCCTACCTCCACTCTTGTAAGTCACTCTATGCTCCTCCCTCTTCTGAAAATAAGTGTTAACCACAGCCATGTCCATCCTCTTAGCAAAGTCCACTACCATCTGTCCTTCTAGGTTCCTTTCCTTAACTCCAAACTTGCCCATCACCTCCTCATCACCTGTGTTCCCCTCGCCAACATGTCCATTAAAATCCGCTCCTATCACCACTCTCTCACCCGTGGGAATACTCTCCATCACCTCATCTAATTCACTCCAGAATCTCTCTTTCTCCTCTAACTCACAACCTACCTGTGGGGCATAACCACTAACAACATTCAACATCACCCCTTCAATCTCTAACTTCAGACTCATCACCCTGTCTGACACTCTCTTCACCTCCAGAACATTCCTCACAAACTCCTCCTTCAGGACCACACCTACCCCATTTCTCTTACTATCCACACCATAATAAAACAGCTTGAATCCTGCTCCTATACTACGAGCCTTGCTACCCTTCCACCTGGTCTCCTGTACACACAGTATATCCACCTTCCTTCTCTCCATCATATCAGCCAGCTCTCTACCTTTCCCTGTCATAGTACCAACATTCAGAGTTCCTATTCTCAGTCCTACACTCTTACCTTTCCTCTTCTCTCTCTGTCTGCGCACTCTCCTCCCTCCTCTACTTCTTCGACCAACAGTAGCCCAATTTCCACCGGCGCCCTGTAGGTCAACGGCGCCGATGGCGGTCGTTGTTAACCCGGGCCTCGACCGATCCGGTATGAAATTCGTACTGACGATTCGCATGATTAAATTTGGCAATGTTTTACGCCGGATGCCCTTCCTGACGCAACCCTCTCTATTTATCCGGGCTTGGGACCGGCACAGAAGTCACTGGACTGTGACCCCCATGGCTAGATTATATACAAACTCACATGACATATTTAAAACATGCCCCATTCATATACACTTATAGCATGGGACTAAATACAGAGTGTCCCAAAAGTCTCCATCCATATGGGACGGGGAGTGTGAAGGGCACATGTCTCTGAGGGGAATGTTCTTGGATGTCCAGTTCTCGGTTGATCTGCAACACTTCCAGGCTTTTTGAATATGTTAATAAGTTTAGCAGCAGTGTCATGTTTTGTGTGTGTGTGTGTGTGTGTGTGTGTGTGTGTGTGTGTGATATGCTTGCCGTGTTCCTGTTAAAGTCCATCGCAACTGTGACAGCTTCCTGATCCAGCCATGAGAATGATTTCAATATGTTCTTCTTTTGTCAAAGGCATTCTTAAAGACTACATGAAAATATCAGATCATAAACTAATATCATAAACTAAGTCTGAGGAATTTTGTCAGACATTTTGTTAAAAAGTGTTAATATGGAGATGTTCGGGACACCCTGTATTATGCAAAGCAATGCAACGTGATACAATATGATATAATACAATGCAATGCTATACAATGGAATACATTACAATATGGTTACAATGCACTGGGATACAATATGATAAAGTATGAAACATTTACATTATAATACAATTCCATTCTATACAGTACAGCATGATAGATTGCAATATGTTATGATACAATATAGAACAGGATAGGATATAAAAATACATTATTCCTTTTGCTGTGATCCTATACTGGGTTGCAGGAAATGTAGAGATGCAGCCTACAACACATGCCTTTGGACTGGGAGAGGGAAACCAAAGAAGGAAATCTCTGAAGCATGCAAGGGAAATTGAGCCCCCAGTCCTGGAGTCGAGAGTCAGACATACTAATTGCTAAGCCGACGTGCCGCACTACCAAAAATTCAATACGATAGATTGTAATGAAGATACATTAAGATATAATACAATATTATACTATGTAATGCAATATGATGAAATATAATACATTACAATACAATACAATACACAAAACTAATGGATTGCTGGACACCAGGCACACACACACACACACACACACACACACATGTTCAAATAGTCATTTACACATGGACACAAAGATAACATATAACCCAAGTTCAGGGCAGGTAGAGTTTTTTCCTCGCTTCTGGATCGCTCATTAGGTTCGGGATCTAGATCTACAAAGCTTACACAGCTTAGCATTGGGAGGAATAATAAACACCTGGAAGCCAGGAAGTAGCAGTCACTTGTTCTGCATCACAACACCCAGATATTGATTCTTTTCCAATAACATGTTCCATCAAGTTTTATTCCTTACTTAAGCAGGGGATTGAGTGAGAATGGATACATACACCATATGCATAAACACGTAAAAAAAAAAAAAAAAAAAAGCCTAAAATTACAATAAATAGATAAATAAAAACAGACTGCTCAAGGTTTCTGCAGCATGTGCAGAATTTACACTGAACAATTACCCTGTTCGATTCATGTGCAAAAAAGATAGCACGCTTTACCGTGTTAATGTGTTAAAATGAGTTCCTAAGGCATTCATCAAATCCACCATAAGACGAAAAAAAACAAAAATGATCTGTTTGTAGAGCCACTATTAATTTCCTAAATGTTACACTGACATTTCCTACTACATTTGGCCCAAGGGGGGGAAATTACCTCCCTGAATGTTCGACTTTTACACAGCAATTACCTATAGAGTATACTGCTCTTCATCTCAGCTCTGTTTATGAGCCCAGAACAATCAGCATGAAGGCATTCTCTCTATAATGATGCCATACTCAGGTAAGACGTTGTATGCTGGTGGCTTCTGGATATGACGGGCATTTTAAACAGCTTCATCAATATTATAGTGACATCCTTATGGCTTTCTGCTTATTCTCCTGCGCTTTTCACAAACCGCATGGGCCTGCATAGCTCCCAGCCATGAATCCTATGGAAACAGGCACGTGGCAGGTGTGGATAATTAATAGCTGAATCCCCAACATCGCAGCCGATTGCACATCCTCCCTGCAGGGCGAGTAAGCTAACCAAATAAAGCTGTCTCGCTCCCATATTTGGAGCTGCGAAGGCGAGTGACGCTCACGTCCGCGCTTTCTCAGGCAGTCATGTGTGCTAAAGATCTGCGGCAGCTTTTCATCACTGCTGTCTAACACAATTTCCTGATTGTGATAAGACCAAATTACAGCTCTCGTGCCCTGAATAATCCTGCGAAAGGCTACAAATTAGACGAGGCGCTCAGTAAAAAAAACAAAAAAACGGTCAAACCAACACACTGCTACTACTAACAGTTAGGGTTGCAAAATTCTGGGAATTTTCAAGCCTGGAAAGATTCCATGGGAATTAACGGGAATATATGGGAATGAATGGGAATAAACTAGAAATTTGCAAAATTGCAGGTTAGCCTATAACAGGGAACTTATGTAGTTGAAAAAAATATCTTGCAGAATAATCTTGGTTAAAACAATCATATTTAATGCAATTCCAGTTGAATTTCTACCCTGTGTATTCCTCAATCACATGCACACAGCACTGCAGGGCTATTGAGGCCACACCTCCACATGCACTGTGCATTCCTCCATAACATGCACTGATCATTTCTTGAATCCTGCACACACAATAATCTCAAAAAATGTCCATCTTGGTGAGTAGTCATGTAAATTACATAAATATTACATACATTTATATGTAAAACTAGGGGGCATGGTGGCTCAGTGGTTAGCACGTTTGCCTCACACCTCCAGGGTTGGGGGTTCAATTCCAGCCTCTGCCATGTGTGTGTGGAGTTTGCATGTTATCCCTGTGCTTCGGGGGTTTCCTCTGGGTACTCCGGTTTCCTCCCCCAGTCCAAAAACATGTGTGGTAGGTTGATTGGCATCTATAAATTGCCCGTAGTGTGTGATTGCGTGAGTGAATAAGAGTGTGTGTGTGCCCTGCAATGGGTTGGCACTCCGTCCAGGGTGTATCTTGCCTTGATGCCCAATGACGCCTGAGATAGGCACAGGCTCCCCGTGACCCGAGAATAGTTCGGATAAGCGGCAGACAATGAATGAATATTTAAAACTTTCTTGTGCTGCGTTTAAGCTATTGTGCAACAACATTTTACCATTGTAAAAACAAATACACTGACTGAGCAAACATTTAGGTGAGATAATTAAAAAAAACAAAAAAAACACTGTCTAAAAAAAACCCGTCCCTCACACACAATCTGCCTGAGTCACTTTAGAGGGGAATTCCCAACTATTTTCCAGGCTCTGACTCTCACAAGATATTATATCACAAATATTGAAGCCACAGTTCTGCATTTGAACACGAAGATTATAATTTTGAATGGGACTTTTTTGGAAGGGAAAGGGTGAGGGATGCTTTAAGATGATTTGATTTAAGGATGATTTAAGGAAATGTTGTTGTTTTTTTTTTACATTCAGCGTTTATGCTTTTTTGTTCAATGAAATAATTAATTAAAGTTCTACTTACAATTAAATCAAAGTCAGAAATCCCATTTATGCATTAGTTTGCTTGCATGTCAGCTTGTGAACAAACAAAATGTTTAGATTTATGTTTTTATATGCAGTTTATATAAATTTCCCCAAATTTCTAAATAATTTAAATAAATTCCCATAAATTCCCATGAATTCCCATAAATTCCTGTTGTTTCCAACTAGGAATATTTCCAAAATTCCCGAGATGAAGTTCCCATGGAAATTTTCCAGAAATTTACTGGAAATTTTCCACCCCTTTGCAACCCTACTAACAGTTGATCTCTTTGTATTTTTTTTGTTAATAATATTGGAATTAAGGAGAGCACTTAAATTATGTAATGAGAGCAGGAACATCAAATAGTATTCACCAGTATTCTGGCCGATTTCAGACGAGTCACTTAAGTGCAATTTTCTGTCCTGCTTCTGACATCACAGACCGCTAGGAACAGCGCTTGTTGACCCTAAAATAATCAAGAGTACAAATCTGGGACTTGAAAAGAGCATAACTGGTCCTGCTGTCTCGGTGAGAACGCTGTCTTCTCTCGTCTCTGTGGATGGGAGTGCTGCAGGAGTGGAAACTACTTGAGTAAACTCTACTTTGTTACATGACTTAATTATAATTTTGGCATGATTATACTTGAGTAATTCTTGAAATCTTCAACTTGTAATCTTTCTTAATTACATTTCCAGGAAAACATGTACTCCTTATATATTTTTTTTTAATTTAAAAGGAAGTGGGTTACAAATTTCAAACCTCTCACCCAGAGCTAACTTAACTGAGTTCAGGTTAACATCCAATCTGTGAATTTAGCATCCAGTCAAGTTGATGAATACAAAGATGCTATCAAGTATTGTACCAATTTGTCATCTGCAGTCTCCTTCTCATGCTACAGAATATAGTATGTGCTGGAAGATAAAGTAAAGGGTAATATGAGGCATGTTGTGGATGTGCAAGTTTTGCTAATTTGCTAACATTAACTGGTTATACACTATATTGCCAAAAGTTATCATTGGATTCAGGTGTTGTTTCTCAGGGGTTGGGCTCGGCCCCTTAGTTCCAGTGAAAGGAACTCTTGATGCTTCAGCATACCAAGACATTTTGGACAATTTCATGCTCCCATCTTTGTGGGAACAGTTTGGGGATGACCCCTTCCTGTTCCAACATGACCAGTGCACAAAGCAAGGTCCATAAAGACATGGATGAACAGGAAGGGGTCATCCCCAAATTGTTCCCACAAAGTTGGGGGCATGAAATTGTCCAAAATGTCTTGGTATGCTGAAGAATTGAGTTCCTTTTTCTGGAACTAAGGGACCGAGCCCAACCCCTGAATTCAATGATTTGGAGGGGTGTCCCAAAACTTTTGGCACTATAGTATATTTATTAAGCTAACGGTTTTCCCCCAACGCTATATTCACCTGGCTCTGATTTTAGTAGTAGTAGTGATTTCATGTAAAATGGCTAGCCAGTGAGTCAAAATCTAGCTATTGGTTAATTATGTAATATCTTCTGATGAAGTTATTAGCAAATAGGAAAAAAATTAGAAATAAAAAATGGTCTTTTCAGGCAAAACGTTGCTTTAAAACAAAAATCATCTAATAGTTTTAGATAAATAATAACTCACTTTTCCTTCATGGGCTGCTCAAAAAATCCAGTCACACACACACATCTCACACAGCCAGATGTTAAGTTCAAATCGCACCATTCCCAGTGTGTCACTGCTGGAGCCATGACCAAGACATTTAGCCCTCAACTGCTTCATAACATGGCACCATGGTGACCCAGCACTCTAACACCAATTTCCACACCAAAGTGAGGCTGTATGGAAAGATCATTTCCAGCAGCTTTGATGTGACAATAAATGATAATGACCTCGACAAAGCAACAGAGATGTAATCGAATACGGATACATTATTCACAAAGAACAGATAATGTGTTCGAAACAGATACAAATACAGCTGGGTTCTGGACATCATCTGGCCAGACATTATATTATATGCTTTATTAGTACAAGACATACAAAATGACAGGACACTGAACAAGAATACATTTAGTGAATGCAAGGACACTAAATACAAGGCAGGAGACAGACAGACAGACAGACAGACAGACAGACAGACAGACAGACAGACAGACAGACAGACAGATAGACAGATAGATAGATAGATAGATAGATAGATAGATAGATAGATAGATAGATAGATAGATAGATAGATAGATAGATAGATAGATAGATAGATAGACAGACAGATGAGCTCTTGGTCATGGCTCCAACTGTGACACATAAGGAATGGTGGGATTTGAACCTAACATCTTTTCGTAAATCAATCTATCTATCTATCTATCTATCTATCTATCTATCTATCTATCTATCTATCTATCTATCTATCAATCTATCTATCTATCAATCTATCAATCTATCTATCTATCTAGACAGGAGAAAACTAGAGTCTTAAGACTAAAGAGTGTCTTTAGTGTGGGAGTGTGTGTGTGTGTGTGTGTGTGTGTGTGTGTGTGTGAGCATCTATTAAGGGAAGCGAGTTCACCCGAGTCAAAGTGTTACCACATAAAATGCCTACACAATAAAGACTAGACGAGGCGAAGAACATTTAAGATTTCAGACAGGGGATAGAGGACATGATAGAGGTCTTTATAAGTGAAAAGGAGGTTTTTAAACTGAACAGAAGATTTCAGACAGCTCAACTCTGGACAACGTGGAGCTTGAGGAGAGATCAGGAGCTGATACCAGTTACAGTGGAATTGCGGTGATCTAGGAGGCTGGAGATAAAGGCATGGATGAGGGATTTAGGAGCAGGAACATAAAATAATCAATTCTAAATAGTCCTACATTTGGAGTACATAGTGTTGTTTAACACACAGGATGTGCCGCTGTAGGACAGTTTTCACGCATGGAATGGTGTGATGCAGCCTGGAGAGTTTTATTCCTCTCATACAACAGCAATTTGTTAACAAATTGTTACTTCCGTTATAGTAGATACAAACATTCGTCTCGTCACCAGCCTCTGTCTTTTTTTCTCCTCATTTGAAGAGGAGACAAAAAAAAAATGCAGAGAAATTGTAAAGCACAAACTTCTCTTCCCTAAAGATTTTTAAAGTATGAAAAGAATGTATCACTTTATAGAGAATAAAGACATACAGAGTCTTATTGGACAGTTCCTGAGCACATATGGTTGGATATTTTTGGTTGATGGGAAAAAACCCACTGCTGTGCAGCACAACACATACTAATACATCACTGTCAGTGCGTTACTGAAAATAGTCCACTACCCAAATAATAGCTAGTCAGCATTGATTCCATGGTCGATCCCTTTTCATTGCTACAGTCAGTATGTTTACTGGATGATCTCCTAAAATATTCTACCCAATCAGTCTAACAGAAGAGTGCTCCATCTGTAAACTTCATAAACTTTCCAACCCACTTCCAGTGACTCACATTCCGCCGATTCTGATGAATCCCTTCCAATACGGATTTATCTGTCGAGCCAAACGTCACTTGCAGCGGAGGATTTATCTCCGCCTGCTCTTTCCTGTGTCACCGCTCTCCAGCTCTATTTGCAACCTCTCAGATCATCTCGTACCTTCTCACACTTTCTCCCTCTCTTGGACTAGAAACAAAAGCTTTGGGCCTCTACCAGTTTCAAAGTCATTAAAGAGAATTCAATGCATGTATTTTTTTCTGATAAGCATATCACAATCTAACACAAATACAAAGAAGATAAACTCTATTGCTTTGATGCCAAGCCATTTTGTTTCTTCCCCAGGCATCTCAACATTAGATTCCAGTCAGGCGGAAAATCCTTAGTGTGCAATTTCCCCATAATGAACACCTGAAAGAGAAAATTCGACATAATGAAAGGAAGATTGAGACTCAACTCGACAAAGGCTCTTCTTTCTACGCTTCGGTATAATCATCATTGCCCTCTTTGACAAACTCCCACACCTAATGTCACCTTTATTCTCTGCAGCCCGTCAAAAAATTACAGTCTGCTGCTGTTTCCTAGCCACTCAATGACCGTCTCTGGCTTTTCGTTCCCTTTCGCCGCTATGCTCATCCCTCTCTTCCTTATCTGCCTGTGGCTACATTCTAAGTGTACTTCTTTCTGCTGAATAATTGAAGCCTGGACACAAAAGATAATCTTCTTTTTCTCTTACTCCTTTCGTTAACTACGGGTTTCTCTCCTCCGTAGTGCATTATCAGATAAATCACAGACAGCAGGAACATCCCTACACACTCCCTCATACATCCAAACCAGACATTAAAAGCACCACAGAAAGCATCCAACACGCCCATTTTATTCAGATTTGTGTGCCGTGGCAGACTGCGTAATGGAGCATGTTGCAGTGGAAAACAAGTTCGGCTAAAAAAGGCAAAATGATGCATTGTATCAGAGCTACACTAATGGATTTAGGTGATTCTGCTCTGGACAGAACATCAGCCCATTGGCTGGGAAATTTCTTGTTTTGGTGTTGAATGAAACAAGATAAATGAAACGTGGAGCAAAAAATCATTTTGTGACCTGAGCGTATGATGATGGATATGATGGCTTCAGTACTTCCTACTCTGCGCTTTTGAGGACCAAAGATACAGTCGTGTTTTCTGTTGGTTTGAAAAGAAATACAGTTGTGCTTTCTGTTGGTTTGCAAATTCACAGGTCAATGTTCTCCTACAAAACGGTGGTGCAAAGCAAAATAAAGCAATTAAGCCAGTAGCGAGCGCCTTTCACGTTTTGTCACCTCCCTTCAGGGAATTTGGTTTTTCCACCTGGTGAATTTTCATGCTGTGATGAAAAATTGATCGTAAAGGCTGCGACTAAACCATACATCTTTCCACCACTTCGTGTGAGATTCAGATAAAGTTAATAGATTTTCAGAAATAAAAAGAAAAGAAACAACATACACAGAAGTAGGTTTTAAATTCAAGTTTTAATATCCTCAGCAGTTCAATAAATTAACATTTACATATTAATACATTTATCAGGTGAAGTAATATATTCCTCTATAGCGTACTTTTATTTCAGATACGGAGAGCTTGTGAGAAATTACGAGCCATACCTGACTGGGTCATTTTCCAGCGAGTGAACTACAAGAGAGTAGTTAGAAAAAGTGAGAGGAAGAAAGGGATTTACAGCAGGAATCAGACGAGTAGAAAGAAGAAAATTTCGTGGAACACAGACGTACAAGCGATACAGTACTGCCCGTCTGCACCTTGAGTCTTTCAGAGCGATCCAGTTCTTCAAAACTTGTAAACATGTATTTATTATATTTATTTTTGGAAAAAGTCTAGCACTAATGTAGCACTGAATATGTAACACTGGAGTAAATCAAAATAAATAAATATGCCAAGACTAATATGTTCAGTAATATATGTTATTCAGGACTAAGATAAATGCCACAATAATCTATAAACACAACGGCGGTAGCTCAGGACAGCATACTGACATTTTCAGAAGAAACACTCGTTCAGTAAGAACCTGCCTAGTCGTGGAAGAAAGGCACTCCAGAACATCTCCCTTTCTCTAAAACGTTCACGAATCCACTTTTCGAAATGTGGCTTAAACAGCGACGTACCATTTCACAGTCAAACCAAAAGCGCATCGTTCCATTTTCATGGGTTTCAGCTTTTTTTTTTCCCTTTTTTCTTCAAGGCTCAAACTGATTCCAGTGACTACATGGAAATTACAGCATATGCCTGACATGAAAGCAGCAGAAACTCAAAGTGATAAATCACTGAACTCTCTCTCTCTCTCTCTCCTTCTCACTCAGCAAACAACCTGATGCTATTTTTAGCCCCTGATCTACGAGGTGCACTGGGATCTATTTACAATCTGTGTGTTAGACTGTAGTTACACCCTCTTTTTCTTTTATCGCCTCATCTAACCACCCCCCTCCCCCCGTTCGCTATAACTGAAGTGAGAGTGAGGATCAGTGCAGAAGAACTACAGACCCAAGAGGACACGGCGAGTCACCCGCTCGGTTACCTCCCTTATTGTTATTCATTAACGTGGAGAAAAATGTAACGTTACGTTCTGCTCTATGTGCAGCATTACAGAAAGGACGCCATGCCAAGTAGTCATTACATTACATGTTTCTCCCTCTATATTATTCCCTTTCTTTCCGTCATTACTGGCTAAAAATGACTTCTATCTCTCAGCCGCTGCAGCCAAGCGGGAGTCCTAGAGGAGTTGATAGAGCGTTTCGATGCCTTCCGTCGCAGCCTTTCACGCTTTCCTCTCACTCATGCTGCGTTCTGTCTATTACATCTCTGTCTGTGAGTGCACCGAAAAGCCGTTTTATGAGATCGCGAGAATTGTAACACTGCCTCTGATAGAGTAGAGAGGATGGCATGAAAGGCTGAAGCAATGGCACAGACCTCTAGGGTTAAGGTGCATCGTATCTTTACTTCTCATAAGCTCACACTTCTGTGGTGTTGCTTAACGAAGTTTTCTCGATCCTTCTGAGGTCTTTCAGTCCCTGAGGCCTTCGATTCCCTCTCATTTCCCTGCCTGAACACACTCGATCCCTCTTTCTCTCGCTCCCCCTCCTTGTCCTCTCCGATCACACTACTGACGTCGCTCAAGTCGCCCAGGTGCTCCACCGAGTCGCACTTCTCCAGGTCAGAGGCGATGGTCTGCAGGCTGATGACGGATAGCGAATCTGACCCTGCCCTGTCAGCCCTTTGGCCCCACCCCTCCTCCCTGTGCTTCTCGACCCACTGCCTGGTTTTCTCCTGATCTGCCCAATCATTATCCATCAGACTCATCCCTACTCCCCCATAAGCCCCTGCCTGTATGACGCCCTCGGCCTCCGCCCCTACGGGTGAGCTCCGCCCTCCACGGACTCCGTTTCGTTGCCTGGCTTCTCGAGCACGCCCCCTCTGGGCGTGGATCTGTTCGCTGATTTGTTCAAGGTTTCGGAGAGCAACGGAGTAGCGCATCTTTACTTTCGCCACCCGCTCCTCCAGCTGGACCACCTTGGCCTTGTGCTCCTGCAATGGATTTTATCTCAAATTAGGAAATGACACTTTACAAACCTTGATTTGTCTTTATACAGAACCTATATGCATGCACACTTACATATAGACAGTACATATACATAATGTTTTCAAAATATACAAAGCCCTCCAGAAATATTGGCACTCATAAAAATGAGCAAATGCTGAAAAATAAAGAAATAAATAAAAACAATAATGACAATTCTACTTGTTCCAACAAAATGAGAAACCCCTAAAGAACTAAAGAAAGAAACCTAAAGAAACCCCTAAATAATGCACACAAATGATGAGGCTTAAAAAAAATATATTTATTCTTAATTTGTTTTCAGAAACTCTGTTGTATTCTGTCAACTCTCTGGCTGTTGCCGTTATGTCCGGTCATTATCTTTACAGCTAAAGCTTTTTCCTCAGGGAAAGCAAGTCTTCCTGCTCCACTTCAAAACAAACTTTACAGAAAACTCTCTCATCTCATACCAAAGAGGTTAGCTGTTACATCTCTGCAGTCTCTGCAAACAGTTTGCATATTTTAAGGTTATTGTGAGGACCTTGGCAGGGACTATAGATCAATATGTCTATCAAAGCAGCATGAGATCTATTTGTGTGGTGAGAGGAAGAAAAAAAAAAAATACCTTCTCATTATAAGAATCATTTGTGTGATCCATGTACCTCCAAGATGTGGTTGAACTGGGCCTTGAGTTCAAAGTACGGTTTAGACTTGATAATGACCCTCTTGAGAGCTTTCTGTAGCGTCTGTACTCGCGCCTCGGCCTCCTGACACAGCTGCGTAACCCGCTGGTGTTCTCTCTCGCTCCGCAGACGCTCCTCTTCGGCCTCGTTCACCTGCCGACGACCACATCACACGCATCAGCGATCACGGTCACTCCGAGCTAAACGCTGCTCGGCTCATGAGCTTTTAATCTTCGTGCGCCATTTACAACAGACATGCAGCTGTATACGGTCACGGCGTTATGCTGTTCACTGTTATATCACGTTTAATGTTTTCCTTTTCACTGCTATCACCCTGAGGCTGCTTCTTTTGCAATAATAGGATGCCATAAAGTGATTTATTCCTCTTATACCACAGCAAAGTCATTTCCTGTTATTACTTATAAAAATTGTAAACAGCCATATCAACATCTGCTCTTTTTTTTTATTCTTGAAGCTAGTAAGCCAAAAAACATCAGTTTTTCGATTTACTGAGAAACTCCAAAGTGGGTTCAATAAATGGCTCCTTACAGAAATCTTCAGCCATTTCATCACTGTTTCCACATTTTTCTTTGCTAAATAGCATTCAATAGTTTTTTGAACTGTTTATTATTTAGCTTCAATTATGCAGAGAGTTCACCCAACAGGTCCTCGTGTAACTTGTTGCTACAGAAAACGATAGCATGCTGATCGCATCCATTAAACGTTTGACCAATCCGGTTTGAAAATTCAACGGTGATGGGGTATAATGCGTTATCGTACACTTCCAGACCTAATCCATACAAAAATTGAGCACAGTTGATGTGTGGACAAATCGCGTAATGTAAGATACAAGAATTCTTTTACACGTTTAATACCGTTAAAGCACAAGCAGCAAGCAGAAATCCGAATAAAGACTTGTAACCTTGATCAGTAAGTGCAGGTATGCATTAATCACCATCATTGATTGGTCCCTGAGAGCAAGTGTTTAAGCAGCAGGGGGTTGACAGAATCCATGGGAAAGCGTTAATGAGGTAAGAACACTTACCTCTGAAGGAACGTGTTTATCATCTGCCCTCTCAGTGAAATTGCTTTATATGTGCGTGCTAAGTAATTATGCTTTTCTAAGGTGTAATATTTCATCCTTTCTAGTGACTCACTTTCATCTAGCAGGTATGAGCTGTGCATAAAGAAAAAGCCTGAATGTCACATTGGATTATGGCATTTTAAACTTTTGTGCTCTGTAAAGCTAAAAGCTGAAAAGGCTACGTCTCTGTTCTGGCTTCTGTCAAGACTGATCAAAGCCTCTTTAAAATGCGTTACCCATGTAACCTTGACATTTCAGAAGGTATTTTACCTAGTTAGAAGGGTTTAAAGAAGGCTGAACGTGCTTAATAGTTCTCCATAAATTTAAACAGAGTACGGTCGTCTTTACGGTTAAGATTTTATTGCTGTCTTTTATTACTTAGCCTATTGCTTTTATTGCTTATTGTACCTTGGCTGTTGCGTGATTGAGCATCTCCTGCCAGGTTGGATCCAGCGTGTTCCTGTCAGCCAGGAGGCCTTGCTCAGCCACGTACACCATTTCCCTCGCAGCCGTGTGCATGGAGACAGCCCTCTCGTAGCGCAGTGCTGCCTTCTGCGTCTCCTGTTGGGCCTGTCGGCAAAAGTGACCCATCAATCATGTCAACTGGACAGCCATTCATTAGACAATTTCTTAAACAGTTCATTAAGTACCTGCGAAGATGAATTATAGACATGAATCCTGTAGATGTATACAAGAATGAACGTGATTCTGTGCTATGTGCGGATGTACGCCAAAAAAAGTGATTAGAAAAACAAAAACAAACAAAAAAGCTGACTCGTCAGAATAAGGAATTGCTGTGCTAGAGTGAGAAGCCTCCAAACAATCGATAAATGGAGGGAACTTGTAACAGCAGGCTATAATTCAGACGGCTAACTTAGTGAAAAAATGTCACTGCCACCGAGCATGATGTCTAACTCGGTTTTGGACAAAACGTTCCTAAATGAAGATCGATTCAGAGTTACGGGTTGGTGAGGGGTGGGGTGGGGGTGGTAACACGGAGGGAAAAACCAACAAGACCAAGCGAAAGCACCCAAAAATCCTCCACAGATGCACAAGGTTGCTTCAAGTTTAAGGTCACGACAAAGAGATTGATGGCAACGCCTGTTAGAGCATGGGCATAATTTTTGCCAAGATACGCTTCAGTTGTCCCAGGCAGGAGCAGGTCCTAAACCATTCTGTGCCCTGAATACCAATTCTGAGTAGATTATACAACAGCGGTAGCCAATATTGCCTTTAAAGATCTGCACTCCTACAGAATTTACTTCCAAATCCAATCAAATACAACTCAGTCGAGGTCTTCGGGGGTATGTGAACAGCATAGGCAGGTGCATTAGATTAGGAGAGGAAACTAAATTCTTCGGGTTGTTAGATGCTCGCTGGTATGTTGGAAAGTCCTGTGACGGAGAATTAGCATAGAAGAAAAAGACTACATCTTAATAAACACTTATTAGGCTTCAGGAATCGGCCGGTTTACGTCTCGTATAGAGCGTGCTCGGCGAGAGGCTAAGCAGGTCAAACTTCAATCCAATTCTGTTTCAATCACACAAACCAATTCTGTTTCAATTGTTTTCAATTACACCCCGTGGCCTCAGCTGAGTGTTTTCCACCAGCCCAATTACATGTTTGAGATTGGATGCTAACAATGCTAATGAAAAGTGATCTGCAAATCATATCTTGTGTTTGCCAGGGGTTAATCGTATTAAGGAACACATGGACTGTCTTGCCCTGTAATGATCATTAAGCCAAGAGATATTTTCTGGATCACTTTCTCCACGCTCGTTTAACGGAAAACATTATTATCATTCCTGAGCTGCGCAAAGACGAATACACTAAACAAGGATTTCGGCATCAAAGATTAAATGGTACATGGAAAAAAAAGACTCTTTCACACACCTCTTTTGCTAGTCTACGAGCTTCGTAGTACGGCCGGGCTTTTTCTATGCACGCACCAAGCTGGGAGCCCTGAGCGTTAAGTTTGCGAGCCGACTCGGTGAGGATTTTCCTGTAGCTTGACCGCGCCTCCTTAAAACAAGAGATTCAGAGATAAATTATTAAGACTGACATGCAAAAAAATGCATCTTTGATTCATGCGCATTTGCTGGATTAGCATAAAACATCACATTGCACAGGGATTCGGTCTAACCGTCATGTTCTGTTCAATACACTCTTAGAAACAAGGGTTCTTCAAAGTGTCTACATAGAACAACTAAAGAACAATCAACAAAACCTCAGGGGTTTTAGATTTATGCAAAAAATCAGATTTTTTTCATCACTATTACAAGTAATACACACAATCCTAACAGTACTCATGGAAATAGGATATTGTTTTGGGGGATCTTTTTTCCTCCTCTATTGACCACTCATTTTCCCTTTTATTTTACACACTCATCGGGAACACCCACACACCTGCTCATTCTTGCAATCAGCACAGTGCACATTATCATGCAGATACAAGTCAAGACCTTCAGTTTATCTTCACATTAAACACTAGAATGGTTAAAAAATTTAATCTCTGTGAATCATGGCATGGCAAGGTTGTTGGAGGAATCTCCTGGGATTTCTTCTTTTTTTTTTTTTTACACAAAACATAAATTAAATACATAAATTTACAAGCTACAACAGTAGAAGACAACATCAGGATCCACTCATGTCCTTCAGTGGGCACAAACTTTCCTAAACTGGACAGTTGAAAACTGGAAACTTTTTTCTAAAATGATCAGACTAGCCTGCCTGGCTCTGACAATTAAGCTATGGCCAGAGTCACTGAGATTACATTTTTTTGCTCATGCGAAGATTACCTGAAACACCTGACCTGCTTCTGCATGATTTGATGTATCGCATCTCTGCCACATGTTTGAGCAGAAGCATTCCTATTAGAAGAGGTTTTTTTTTTGTTTTGTTTTTAAAAAAGGGGAAAGGGGCATTGGTGGCTCAGTGGTAGGTTTCTCGCCTATCATGCGGAAGGCCCGGGTTCGATTCCCAGCCAATGCCTCAACCCCAGCCACTGGATGCAGAGCCGGTCCCAAGCCCGGAATAATGGGAGGGTTGCGTCAGGAAGGGCATCCGGCGTAAAACATTTGCCAAGTTGTTGTGCGGACCGGTTGGTCCGCTGTGGCGACCCCGAACAGGGAGCAGCCGAAAGCAACTTCTATTTTTTTTAAAAAGGGGCGAGGTCAGCACCATCATTCTCAATGTCTTTAGTAATACACAAATACACATGGATCGGTGACATATAAATCTTCCCTATGTATAACACAACTGATAAATAATACTCTAAAGGTCTATTTGACTGATAAAGATCCTGGCATTTTCATATCTGCTTACTCATAAAATCTGACCAGCATGACTGACCATGATGGCCTGTTCAGATTCAACCCCAAAGAGAAACTCACATCCAGTTGAAGCTCCAGTCTGTTTATTTCCTCACTCGCCTGGTTGAGATGCTCCAGTTCCTCCTATGGGTGGATGCACAACCAGTTTAAAACAGTAAATGTAAAGACTAAATAAAAACACAACAAACTGGTGTAGTACATAAACAGATCCCTGAGAGCTGTTTTTTTCCTGTAATTAAATTATACCAATGCGTTGAATAAATAAAGGCAGATTTTAAGTTTTAAAAAATAAAGTGTTTGATTTCAGTGATACAAATGTTTACCTGTATTCTGGGGTCCAGTTCTTCCTCTTTATACTGATCCTCATTATCATCCCGCACCGTGAGCCCACCGGTCCCGACACACCCAGCCTCGGATGCTGGGCCATTGCTGCGGATCACAGCGCTGTGTTTCCGCTCCTCCTCTGCCTCTACACCGGGAGTCTCTCCCCTCCAGTCCCGGGCCTCGAGTTCACCAGAACCGGGGGGATTCTCACGCAACCTCCCCGGCTCCATACGCGACCTATAAGACCAGACGGTCTAGTTATAAAAAAAACAACAACAATAATAATAACATACGATATGTATAAGAGAAAATAAAATAGAAATAACATTTGATATAGATGCTTAATGTTTGAGTTTTGTAAGGAATACCCTTCTTGGTTAATTTGCAAGGAAAATGTTAGCATGCTAGCTAGCTGGTTGCTATTGACAGCAGAATTTCCAAGCCAAACCGTGCATTTCCAAAATGTTTACATTTTAGTATATACAAAACGAAAGTAACGCAGACAATAATGAAATAATAATAATTATTATTAAATAGTTACTACCTTTGTTTGAGTATGTTAAGACTCCTCTCATCCCCTGCTTTCCCTGCCCGAAGGAAAAGTGTGTGTGTCAAGGATTTTCCCCCCTCATCTTGGAAGCTCCACTGGAATAACCCTCTGCTTTCCAAATGGCACATTCTCACTCATCCCCATATTAACATGCCCTAACACACGAGAAACAAAATTCTGGAGATTTTCCTAACCCGGGAACTCATTATATTACACTATATCTATTTACATGAAAGACTCCTTTATCTAAATTAACTGGTGTCCACTTTAAGCTACTCAGCTAACAATGATTGGTTCCCAGAACGTTCTGGCAACGTTTGTTTTTGGTTTCCGAAACGTCTTGACGGAACATCTTTTTCAATTCCCGTTTGGTTTTCCAAGTAGGTTTTCTTTACAGAAATACAGCCCTTCCTCTGCACATTATGATAGTGAGAACATTCCCTTAACATTCCCATAACATTTAAATAACCTTGCTGTAACCATGGTTTGGAGAACGTTCCTCTAACGTTTCCTGTAGTGTTTCTAGTAATTGTTAAATTATTAGAACTTTTTGGGAAACTTGCTGGAAGCAGAAATCGTTCAGAAAACGTTCTCCTAATGTTTCTGGTAATTATTTTTTCAATCTCAGGAACCTTGCACTGACCTGGGACGGTTCAGAGAATGTTCCCTTTAAATGCTAATAAACAGGATATTGTCTGAATTACCTGAATTATCTTACCTGTCTGTGATTAAGTTTTAATGAACTCTATGGTATTAGATTGTTAAATGATTACTAGTTTTCTATGCTACCAAATTTTTTTTATTAACTATACGGAATGATCAAGATTGCAACGATTCCTGAAATATTCTGGTAACATTTAAATAATTTGATCCTCTCAGGAAACCTTGATGATTCAGAGAACGTTCCCGTAACATTAGTGGAGCGTTCTCTGACTGATTGCTACATTTTTATTCTGGTCAATTTCTAATATGGTTCTAAATAGAACAATGATATCTAGACTATACAAATGAATACATACATAACAAAATAAATAACTAATTAATCAATTTTGTGTAAAATATACCTGAACAACAACAATAATAATAATAAGAATAAGAATAAGAATAAGAATAATAATAATGGGGGGGGCACAGTGGCTTAGTGGTTAGCATGTTTGCCTCACACCTCCAGGGTTGGGGGTTCGATTCCCGCCTCCACCATGTGTGTGTGGAGTTTGCATGTTCTCCCCGTGCCTCGGGGGTTTCTTCCGGGTGCTCCGGTTTCCTCCCCCGGTCCAAAGACATGCATGGTAGGTTGATTGGCATCTCTAAATTGTCCGTATTGTGTGTGTGTGTGTGTGTGTGTGTGTGTGTCCTGCGATGGGTTGGCACTCTGTCCAGGGTGTATACTGCCTTGATGCCCAATGATGCCTGAGATAGGCACAGGCTCCCCGTGACCCGAGAATAGTTCGGATAAGCATGAATGAATGAAATATTTTAAATTACTCCCAAGCCCATATAAAATGGGAGGGTTGCATCTAGAAGGGCATCTGGCATAAAAAAAAAAAAAAAAAAAAAAACTGTGCCAAATTAAATATGATCCGCTGTGGCGACCCCGAACACAGAGCAGCTGAAAAAACATCAACATTTTAAATTATTGTTAAACCAACATCAATGAAAACAGCAAAAATAGGATGTACATACAAAGTTGTCAATGTTACTCACAAAAAAAAATACTTTAAATATTTTATCCAAATAGTCTGTCTGTACCTGAAATATTAATGTTATAAACAAAAACCTAAACACGTTGGTGAACTTTGAGAACTTTCTGTAAGACAAAACTATGGTAGCATTCCAAAAATGTTAGTTTGTAGTCCTAAAAAAATATCGTTATTCGACAAACTTTCTGTTATGAGACTGCCATGAAGGAAGGTGAAGGGAATGTTCCTGGAACGTTGATTTGTAATAACAAAAATGATACCAGTTATTCTTTTTTCACTTGTCAGATAACTATAACTAAACAATCCCATCATTTTTCCATAACAGTGCTAACTTTAACAAAAACATATTGTTCTCAGAACATTAGGAAATCATTTTTAAAGGGAAACGAAATGCTAAAGTTAGCCCACGCCCATGCTGGGGTTTGAACTGATAACATTCTGGTCAGTGGAACAGAAACTATACTGGTGAGCAAAACTAATAGGAATGTACAGGGGTGGGTTTGTTTAAATAGAGTTAAGCCTCTCTCTCTTTTAACAAAACCAAATAATTCGTTTTCAGCATCCCGATCATCTTATTTGCATAACCTGAGGTAAAGCTTAAGTCATAAGTACACAGAATGGAAAGAAAGAGTAATGAAAGAGTAAAAACAACTTAATTTAATTTATATACACTATATAGCTCAAAGGTTTGGGACAGGACAGGAACAGGAAGGGGTCATCCCCAAAGCATGAAATTGTCCAAAATGTCTTGGCATGCTGAAGCATTAAGAGTTCCTTTCACTGGAACTAAGGGGCCGAGCCCAACCCCTGAAAAACATCACCTGAATTCAATGATTTGGAAAGGTGTCCCGAAACTTTTGGCAATATAGTGTATTTATTGCTTACAACTTGTGTTCTCGGTTACACCTGGTGTTGGCACTAGTTTTCATGTAACTAAATTATTTATTACGCGTTCGACAAACACATCATCAGGTGGCACGATGGCTTAGTGGTTAGCATGTTTGCCTCACACCTCCTGGGTTCGAGTCTCGCTCCCGCTCACTGTGTGTGTGGAGTTTGCATGAGTGTGCTTGGTGGGTTTCCTCCGAGTACTCCGGTTTCCTCCCACAGTCAAAAGACATGCTTCTAGGCTGATTGGAGTCTCTAAATTGCCCGTAGTGTGTGTGTGTGCTCTGTAAAGGGTGTATGCCCGATGATGCCCCCGTGACCCGAGGATAGATCGGATAAGTGGTACACACAATGAAAAAAAAAAAAAACACGTCATCAGCAGTGATTGCAGAGGAAATACTAGAACAGGTGTGTAAACATGAACAAGGTGGCTTACATTTTCAATCGCTGATTTGTGATGCATTTGGAGAAATTAGAAGTAAACAGACTACACAAACATTCTTCAATCCAAGCACACAAATTTTGTTTACCTTAAAAAAAAAAAAGAGCTGGATAAATACAAAGACAGCTTTTCTGTTCACGCTTACTATTTGGAAGCGCATGATTACAGACTTGATTGATGATTACTCAGTCACGAACGATGTTTGTTAATGAGTGCGTCCTGCGTGTATACGGAACAATCTTATGCCTTCAATGAGACAAGTAACACAGAGCTCTGATAAATAGTAAATTCTCTTTTAGCTCACTCTTCAATGTCATGATCAGCCATCATTGGGAATATAGTATCTAAAAGCTCTCTCTTAATCTCTGAGGTGCCACATTTCTATTCATTTTCCCATATTTCTGATGGGAAAACATTTAGATCTTTTTTGTACATCAAAATATGAGATCTCTTTAAGAGTTGGTTAGAAACCTTAATTATCCAAAGAACTCTTCCTGAATCATTGGAGAAGAAGCAAGCCTTTATTTGTCACATATAAAATATAGTAAAACAAAATTATTTTCCTTGCATATCCCAGGAGGAGAGAGGATTAAGGGCCTTGAGGGCCTCAGGATCCAACAGTGGCAGATTGAAGGTGCTTGTGCTTGAACCCACTGGCCATGAAATTATAGTTTCTAAGAGAAATAATTGCTTGCTGTGTTTCCCCGCATCTAACAAAATTTCTCAACAAACAGGCTTCATACACAAAAACACAAGAGAAGCAGTAATGATGAGAAAATGAATAAAATCAACAAACACCTTTTTATTCAAGTGCAAAATATTTCACATGAACTTATTCTTATTCTCGCTCCAACCCTTCAAACCGTACAGTATTGACCATGTGGAAATGTGTTAAATGCATATATACAGCACATGAAGTACACATGGAGTCTTTTTCGTCCTACGTGTGACTCTTCTGTCTCTTCCAGAACCTCTTAACCTCGCTGTGTCCGTGCGGCGTTACCACCATGACCCTGTGCTGTGGGTTCTGCCACACCAGCACTCCCAAACCCTGTATAAAAGATACACAAGTTAACATGCATGAATAAACACACACAGAGCATGCTCAGTACACTGTACTCCAATACACACACTGTGCTGCTTAGCAAGAAAAAAAAATGGTGTGAATTAAGATTAACGCATGAAGTGTTTTCAAATCCACAGTGAAAAGTTCTTACACCTTAAATGTTGTGCTTGGATTTCATTTCATCTCAACTGTAAGTAACTAACAAATAAATCCATTTTTAACCAGTTGTCTGCTGAATACTAAAGGTAATGATTAATTTTCTAACCGCAGATTTATTTATTAAGAACATTTTATTTATAAAGCACTCTTAAAACAGTGTCAACTGACAAAGTGCTTTATACAGTGATCTATAAGGATCTAACTATAAATATTTTCCAATGACTGCTCTGAAATGCAGTACACAAGAACATCTGCAAATCTACAAAATATTGTAAAAAGTTTTGGGACACCCCTCCAAATCATTACATTCAGGGGTTGGGCTCGACCCCTTAGTTCCAGTGAAAGGAACTCTTAATGCTTCAGCATAACAGGATATTTTGGACAATTTCATGCTCCTAACTTTGTGGAACAGTTTGGGGATGACCCCTTCCTGTTCCGACATGACTGCACACCAGTGCACAAAGCAAGGTCCATAAAGACATGGATGAGTGAGTTTGGTGTGGAGGAACTTGACTGGCCTGCACAGAGTCCTGACCTCAACCCGATAGAACACCTTTGGGATGAATTAGAGCGGAGACTGTGAGCCAGTCCAAACTGGGACATCTGCCTTTACATGCACATGAATCTAATATGGAGTTGTCCCGCCCTTTGGAGATATAACAGCTTCAACTCTTCTGGGAAGGCTTTCCACAAGGTTTAGGAATGTGTTTATGGGAATTTTTTGACCATTCCACTAGAAGCGCATTTGTGAGGTCAGGAACTGATGTTGGATGAGAAGGTCTGGCTCGCAGTCTCCACTCTAATTTATCCCAAAGGTGTTCGATCAGGTTCAAGTCAGGACTCCGTGAAGTTCCTCCACACCAAACTCACTCATCCATGTCTTTATGGACCTTGCTTTGTGCACTGGTGTGCAGTCATGTTGGAACAAAATAAAAAATATGTGGTGCTTTTTTTAATGGCTAAAATTGATAGTGACTGTGTGTGTTAGCAGATTTTGGTTGAATAATAAGAGTAAGACCCTTTAGGTAAAAATAAGGTCATTGTTTATTTTCCTACATCCAAAAGGCCCCTAATGTAGTATTATTATTGCTTAGGGATGGTCCATTATAAGGCATGGCTCATAGAAATACAACAGGTCATGAGGGTCATGGTTATTAGAGAAAAGAAGGATAAATTTAGTTACCAACCTGAGCTCTATCACGCAGAACCTCAAAATCAGCCTGTGACAGGAACTGGTTGTACAATACTCCTGAAACAAAGAGCAGAAACAAAGAGCATGTGAATGGAGGAACGGAGGAGGGCAATGAGAATGGTGGAGCTATCAGCAGTATTCAGTGCCAGTATTCCTATTAAAGGGAATTATATTGTGAGAATGCCTATTACTGCTCAACTACGCCTGAGTGCCATTGACATTCAAAGGTCATGGGGGAAAAAGTGTGTAATAGAGACTTCATTCTCCTCAGGAGCTTTTGTGGATGTGATTTGTCACGCCTGTAGAAGATTCATCCCAAGCACGTTCAATTCACCTCGGATTAAATTGCTTCCTCGTATACAGTACAGCGCATCGTATAGTAGGAAGACTACAGCAAGATTTCGTTAAAGCATTCGGCACCGAAAGCGAACCCGAGCCGTCCGGAGGTGACATTTCAAGATGGCGGCTTACTTTTGTTTGAGGACGTTGTTTAAATAAATCAATCAGAACCATGATTCCTCCGCTCAGTACAGCGGCAAGGATCGTGTCACAGCAACGTTATAGCTCAAATCAACAGTGACTCAGTGAAGGTGCTGTTCGAAATAAAGGTCAACACAACAGCCGTCAGATTTGCACTGATATCTAGACGAGAGCTTGTCAAACGCACAGCACGTAGGTGCGTTTTTTTCTCCACGTATGACTCACCAGATACTTTTGAAACCCTTTATTAGGTGAGTCAGGTGTGTTAGAGCTGAGAAGGTACATAAAAAAAATAATCAAATTAAAAAAACGCAAAACGATGGCAGAGACAATGGACAAATATATTGATATTGATCTTTATATGGTGACATTTTCTCAATAAATACAGAAAAAATCCAGTAGCGCCGCCATAATAATAATAATAATAATAATAATAATAATAATAATAATGACAACAATAATAATAATAATAATAATAATAATAATAATATGGACCAGACGGGAAAAGGAAAAAGGTGGTAAAAATTCTTGAATCTGATTGGTCAAAAGGCATTGACTAATTATCTATAACTGCAGTTTGTATGGTGGACGCACCACATAATCTGAGACTAATAAACATTTTATATTGTGTGATAAGGTGATAAGTGATAAGGTGGTGTTTTCTGGGAGGAGACATGGGGGCGTGGTCAAGAGTCAGTTGTGGAGGCAGAGAAGGTGGGTCTAAGCGTAAAGCGTGATGATTTTCGCCTGCGTCATATTATTGCGAGTGGATTTATTTGTGTCTCTTTCAAAGACTCCTGTAACCCTCCAGCAAAAGTTGTTGATAATTTTTCCTATAATAGCACATACCTCAGTGTTTTATTTCTTAAACACCATTTTTATAAATATCTTTTTTTAAGTGAAGTGTAACATAATGTAAAGAAATACAGTTTCTTCTGCTGTTTGTGTAAAAAATACTATACATTACTTTATACACTTTATACATGTAGATGAATATAAAGAAGCTACATGATATTTTATTCCATTATTCCATTTACTACTTATTTATTATCTATCATTTATGAAATCCTGCTGTAAAACTTATCTAAATCCTCCTGCTTGTCCTCATGACAGAAATAAGACATAATGCCCTCACCTTCTGTAAACTGCAGCCGATCTCGTTCGAGCTCCCACAGTCTGATCTGATCTGTGATGGTTGGAGGAAGTGCCGGTGTCTGGAAAAAGAAAGAGCAAAGGAAATAAAAGATGGTATCTTTCGATAAAAAAAAAAAAAAAAGACAGAAAGGTGTCTGAGTAAGTGAGATAAAACATAGAAGCAGACTGGAGCAAATGAAAAAGATTTTGAAGCTACCTGTTTGAGCATAACAGGATGTGCTCTGGTCCTCAGGAAGTGGATGATCTGAGGATGATAAGAGGAGATAAAAAAGAAGATCCAGTAATTCTGTATCCAGAAATTAGGAAAGTTTGTTATTAACAAACATAACTAAAAGTGATTTCATTCATTTTTTTCTCCTAAAGATGGTCTAAAGATGGTCTAAAGGTCTAAAGATGGAATTTGCTCCTGTTTAGTTGTGTTTATGTTGAGCATTGAATGTCAGAAGTCAGAAAACGCTTTATTACCAAGTATGTTTACACACACAAGGGGGAAAAAACTGTTCTTGTGCCTGGCTGTTCTGGTGGTCGGTGCCCTGTAGCTTCGACCAGAAGGCAACAGTCCGAAGAGAGTGTGGGCTGGGTGTGAGGGGTCCACAGTGAATTTCTTAGCCCTTTTCCTCACTCTGAAGATTTAAAGATCTTGGAGGTTGGGCAGGGGAGCACCAATAATCCTCTCAGCAGTCCTCTTGATGTCTGATTTGGTAGCTGAACCAAACCAGACAGTTATGGATGTTATGTCATATCTCACTCCACAGTGGTGGTTAATATGAAGCTCATATGAAAGTAGACGGCTCAGAAGCTCCAAACATCCAAAATTTGAAGGCGTTATCTTCAACCACTAAAATTAATCTCGCACTGAAAGCCAACAGAATCCTGACTCATTTTTATATCAGACTTGCGGCCAAAAAATCTTTCATTTGTTTACACCGATTGAAAATGTTTGAGAAGTCGATGAAAAAGAAAGCTAGTGTCCTGGTAAAAAGGATTAATTAATAATCTATAAAATGCATGTTGGTATAAAAGACAGCGAGGTGTTGTGTAGTGGATACAGAGCGTAGCTTTACTGAAAGTCTAGCAGCTCTTTGCACTCGACTGTGAATAATAATAGCTGCCATGTGAGTGGAGTGCCGTGTGATAGCAGCAGCAGCAGTATTGATGTAGTGCTAAAAGGATTTGCACAGTCTGCTACACCTTGGGAGAAGAAAATATAAACACGATAGATCATATCGTTGATCATCTAAAGCATCACACAGCAAGTCACTCGTACAGGCCTGTAGCTCACTCAAAAAAGAAAGTATTAAACTAAAGAAAAACAAGCATCCTGGTTTTTTTTTTATCCCTACAAATGTCTGGTTGTCTGTGTGCATTGTTTATAGTTGTGCAGGTACACATTGTGTTCTGGCCAATTCGAACATGCCGTGCTGGAGCTGGGATTTGTTGTAATATATTCTTTGTGTCTCTGGGGATTTTACAATCCTAAAAGCTCAGCTCTGACTTACTGCTCAAGTCAGGGTGTTTTTTCCCCCCTGGCTGTTGTTGTTTATTGTCTGATCTACTGTACAACCCTGAACTATACATACTCACATAATGGCTTTGCAGCAATGTGTCTGATTGGTGCACAACATCAAGCAGCGTTTTTAACAACTGTCTAATAATAAGCGGTATACTTTTCAGTATTGTTGTAAATCTGTCTCATTTTCTTTGCTCATTTTCAGCTAATGTTGTGATGAAAGTGAGGCGAGACCAAAGCCACAGCTGAAACATTACTACTATGAGCTGGGGAAAGGGGGCGGACCTTCCTTTTTTTTTTTTTTGCATTTATGGTCAATGGATTTTTTTAATGGATTTTTGGTTCAAAGCCTAAACTCTGTGATGTCTGTAACACAAGCTCAAGATATTTACACATTTTATTCCACAGCATAAAATACATGTAAAACCCATCCGATTTATTTTACAGGGTTAACGTGGCTAAATGGGACTACAGAGGTTTGTGGGGACATTACGTCATCACGCTACACAGGAAAACTCATCTGCTGCAGCCTTGTTGTGTTTATACTCATGATCTGGTAAACTATTCCAACTCCAACTTCACAAATAATAGACTTATGGTTTTTTTTAATGAAAAAATCTAAAGACTTATTAAGCTAAAACGAGATGTTCACTTCCAGAACATTTCAGGATTTTTCTCCATATAGTGGACTTCAATGGTGCCCGTGAGTCTGAACTTCCAAAATACGGTTTAAATGCAGCTTCAAAGAGCTCTAAACGATCCCAGCCGAGGAAGAAGGCTCTTATCTAGCGAAACTATCTGTCATTTTCTTAGAAAAATAAAAATGGTATACTTTTTAACCACAAAAGCTTGTTTAGCGCTAGCTCTGGGATGCGCGTCCGCAATGCTACATAATCACGTCAAAAGATCACGTGTGACGTAGGTGGAACTACAGACCCAGTGTTTGCAAAGTGAACGTGCAAAGACCAAGGAAGTGCAAATAAATCTAACGCTCTTTACTAACAAAAAGGTACAAGTAGAATGGGTGTGTTGATATCCAGGTGCAGAGTGAGCGACCACAGCTTCAATCGCTCAGGATTTCTTAAAGGAAATTTATGAGCAGTCACATTATTTCCAAGCGGACATAATCTTTTAGGTTTAAAACGATTTCCACATCCAGGGTACGGACACTAAAGGTAAACTGACACAAAGACATAACTTTGTGTCATTCCACATGCAACAACTTCAGAGCGGTCCTCCTTTTCCACACTAGTAAACACCGGGTCTATAGTGGTGTAGGCAGAGCTACAAAAATATCTCATCCCTGCAGCTCTCTACTGGTGATTCAAAAGAGCTAGGCAAGAGTCAATCGTTCAAGATTCATGTGTCGTTTTGGTGCATCTGAAATTTTCATTGGGGTAAAAACATCTTTTGGTGTATTTCTGTGAGTCAGTCACTCAAAGGGTTAATAATAAAACCCCCTTCTATTCCAGCCTGCTGTGTGTGGGCACATGGTAGCTCAGTGGTTAAAATGCTGGACTGCTGATTGGAAGTTCATGAGCTCAAATCCCAGGACCACCAAGCAGCCACTGCTGGGCCCCTGAGCCTCAACCCTGCTCAACTGCTCAGTTGTGTAAAGGAGATAAATGCAAGTCGCCCTGGATAAGGGTGTCTGCCAAGTGACGCAAATGTAAACATGTAAGACAAAGTAAATATATATTTCTACCTGTTGTGCTGTGATGCCGTTAGCAATAGCCTGTTGCACAGACTCTCTGGTGACCTGTGCCACAACCACGTTAGGGAACCGATACAGCATCTCGCTGAAGAGAGCAACCAGAGCAATCTGCAGCTCTGAGTCTGAGAGAAACAACATCAGTGCTGGTCAGTACAATCAGCAGTCCTGAACAGGAGGGCATGATATGACAAAAAGCTATCGTATCATAATACTTTAACACATTTCTACAATAATGTGACTTCATGATATATAGAACTGCATGCAAAATATCAGCAAACCAGTAAAAGTCTGATGGGAGAGTCTAATGTTTCAATTCCCTGAAAAGGAGGAAAACTCCACAATTCTACCAATTTTCAGACTAATCAGCTCAATCTTTCATCATACGCACTTGTGTAAGCGTACACACGATAGTTGGTTTCTACCACAATGAAACCGGGGTCTCCTGTGCCTGAGGAAGGAGTCAAAGCAGTATAAGAGGAAGAGGAAGAGGATGATGAAGAGTTGGCAGTGACTCCGGCAGCCAGTGTTATGGCCAGTCTAGTGGGGTAGTACCTCCTCGACTTCCTCTACACAAGTGAGAGAAAGATGAAAGAGTTAACACCATGAAGTTAATCATATTCCTGTAATATAATAACATCCCAAAGTGTTTGATTCCTTTTCAACCACAGCAACAATATTTGACATATTACAGAACATCACATGAGCTGTGTCCCATATGATGAACTACACACTATCCACTTACACTGCGCACCATGTACTCTAGCATCTAGTGTACGAATATCAAGAGGGCTTGTATTGTCTCAAATGGATGAGCTTTAAATGTTGAAAAATAAATCGCATGAAGCGAGTTCATTTTAAAGGCATTTGTAACACATCTAGTCCATGAAAGTGTCCATGAAGTCAGCCATCTTGAAATCTTCTTCTCATCCAGCATCAGAACCTGGTAGCCCCACCCCTCTCCATTTATGGAAGCAAAGCTGTGAGTGTTACTATTCCAATAGTCCAATATTCCACGCTTCACTTATTTCTTCAGTTGAATAAGAGCATCATCCGTTTTGCATGAACCTCTTTTATTTTTTATCCATTTATAGCTACTATTTATTGTATCACTGCTATCACTTATGTTATAAAAGCTATAATATGTCACACTTACTATCTCTGGAAGGTTATTACATTTTTGTTTAAATGAAGACGTCTGACACTCGAGACTCCTTCATCTTCTCACAGAAAGCTTAATCATTACAACACTTATGCCCTTATGTTAAATAATATATTTTTAAGCCAAAGTTTATTATTAATCTTAGATTATGTAGACTTCTTTCCACATAACATGCAGTGAGTTAGTGGTTGCTATAGAAACCATAATCAGCCCATCCATAATTTTACAAAGGTTTATGGGATGGTTGTGATGTAATGTGCTATTTTTGCAGGAAACTACCTGAATTGGTGAAATTGCAAGCACAGGATACTTCTTTTAAATTCCTACCAGTGAAGATACATATGTAATGACTTTCTATGAGAGCGGTACTCATGCTCTAAGCATGTGAATGGAAGACGGCTTCATCTGAATTTGTGTTGTGATATCACACGACGCGTCTCGACCCTAAAACTGTAGAAAATCTGCGGTAATCTTGAAAGATTGTAAGTGCCTTCAGATACCGCGCAGTTTGCTTGATTTTGTGTTCATTTCTGCGATAAATCAATTATCAGGTTCAAGAATTCAACCATACTGTGCTGATTCATATTACTACAACAAGCACTTTTACTGTACTCTTATATACTGTAGTTTTAAAATGCTATATCAGCATTATCAAACTTTTCTAGAGCCTTCTAAAAGGGCTCCTGGAGGCATTTCATCATTTAAACAGCATGATGACTAACCTTTCTCTGGAAAACCAGGCCGAACTCTCGCAAGTGCTGCAGGAACGTCAGCAGAGACTCGCTCATGCCTTCAACAGAATAGTCCTGTGATAACAAAACAGGAAAAATTACAATAAATCAGTCACTGAGCCTACGTTTTGGGGTAGTAGAAACAAGTTTTAGGTTTTTACGCTTTGTTAAAGTGGAATACTTCAATAAACAAAGTGTGCAGGAGAGATTTTTCTTCTGCCTTCAATCAGATATTGTTCTTCTGTCATGTTTGGTAGTGAAGATGGATACAGATGCAGACTTTATTGTGCTCGGTGTAAAAGGAAAAGCGAAATTATGAGTAGGCAATGAACAAGACTAGGGGAAAGAATGCAATAAACACACTCAACATCATTAAAAGCTTGACGATAAGACTGAATCACAGGAACAGGAATCAGGGTGAAATCACGCAGGTGATGGAGATTGGGACAAAGGATGTACTGGGGCTGATTGGAACTGTAATGAAACACTTTTTTAGCATTATTTCGCATAACCCTTGTTTATTATATATATATATATATATATATATACACACATATATATACATGCATATATAAAAAATTATATAGAATTTTTCCTTGCCACAGCCTCCTTAGTCACCTCAGTCTTGCTCACTAGGGATCATTTTGTCTAACATCTAGGACTGTTTGTTTGTATGTTTGTTGTGTCTTATATTCTATAAAGCTGCTTTGAGACAATGCTCAGGACATTTCTGTGGTCGAATATAGTAAGTAATATTCTAGCTCCAGTGTGTTACACCCAATGTATTGAACAGAAATAGTAAAACAGCAGCCATGTGGGATTCAGCCTCACTGTGTGCACTGTAAGCAAAAGCATTTTTATTTTTTATTTTATGCAGTTAAAACAAAACTGTAGTCAGTTATTGTGTTTGTCAGCCAACTTGGATGCTTGAAGAGAATACTGACCCTCCCGAGGGTGGAGAAACTCAGCTGGAACAGGAAGGAAAGAATCTCCACGAGGTCCATCCCCCTAGACTGTGAGAGGGGAAAATAAATAAATAAATAAATTAGAATACAAAAAACCAGGTGTCTTTTTGCTTTATTTCACTTTACAGATGAACAGTTGAAACATGGGCCAATGGCCAGAAAACAGACCTGCACTGTTTTGAGGTACTGCAGGGTGAAGTACCACAGCTGAGAGGCCGTGTCGAGTAGCAGAAACTGAAACCCAGCTGAAGTGATGCACGGTGCTTCACCAGCCTCACTGACAGTGTACGAAGCAAAGGATCACATTAAACTTATTCCTGCTTGCTGCACTTACATCAAATACAGCAAAAATCCCAGACTGATGTTTACCTCTTCATGAGGCCGGCCTGGATGAGGAGCTGAGCAAGGTCCTGGCTGACCGCAGCACTTGGGGAGCCCACCATGAAGTGCAGGATCACCTCCCAGCGCTCCATAGCGTAGCGGTCCAGGCTTTCTATGTCCCGTGCGTGTCGATCAGGGCCGAGACTGCTGCCCTCGTCTGCCCATGGCTTACCTCTGAGGGACAGGAAATAAAAGCATAGAACACAGATAAATATCAATTTTGGCTTAGGGTTAGAATTTTGAGTCTAAAGCCAAATCTGAAAATCAGCGAATTGAAAATTTACTAAAAAAAATTTTGACTATGAAAAAATTCATTCGTCTCACCCTCCGAGCAGTGCGATCCTCAGGTTATCCTTAAACACAGGGTTGAGCACGATGCCCTGAAGGCCTCCCTGCAGCTGCTGGCTGTGCCACAGTCTCAGTCCAGTCAGCATGGACACACATTGGTCGTGATCCCTGTAACACAGCTGAAGCTTAGAAAAAACAGGTTGGATTTTGAACTTTATCTTGGATTGAATGAATCATGGATGGGAGCTCACTTTTGGCTGTCTTTTTTGACCCACAACGCCACGGCTGCCTGTGGGAGGGCGTGATCTAGGAACAGCATTCGCATCACGTAATTCTTTGCCAGAGATGGGAGCTCCCTAAGGAGAAATTAAACGAACGATGGCAAAGCATACAACAACTATAGTCTCTATTCTAAACTTGAGTTATTTCAATCACACCAGCAGACAATTACAGTATAAATGACAAATGAATGGTTTATAATTCACTTCATGTCAGCTGCAATTTTAATATGAATTCTCTCAAAACAACCACAAGATTATCGGTCTATTTAATCTGTAAACCTGTGAACCTGTAAACGGCGAGACATGTAGCTGGGTGGTTGTACAGTCTGTCGAGGATGTCTGGACTCAGTTCCTTCAGGTATTCGTGAAGGTTCTTGCACTGCAGTTGTACTCGTAGCTTCATCTTTGAGTGTTTGTCTCAACTGAAAAAAAGCAGGTATAGAATAGAACCGGGTTAAACACTTTCATCTAAAATATATTTCAAAACATTTGGTCGCATTAACAGCTGGATTGTGCATGTGAACTCATCTGCATAAAATCAAACAGCTGTTCGGAGTGGACAACCTCACAGGATATTACCACAGGTTAGTATAAAATATATCAAAACAAATTTGTCTAAAATCTCACAAATATTTTTCTTCTTCTTATAGATTAATAAACCAAATTTTATTTAGAATATTAATCTTATATGAATAATCTTGTGTTAGTAAAAGTATTTGTAAATGTTTAATAACAAGTCTACGGAACTAGTCTATTGCTATGACTTGTATATTACCTCTAGCTTGTTAGCAAATCTAATTAACGGGATATGTTCCATGTACACTATATTTCCAAAAGTTTTGGGACACCCCTCCAAATCATTGAATTCAGGTGTTGTTTTTCAGGGGTTGGGCTTGACCCCTTAGTTCCAGTAAAAGGAACTCTTAATGCTTCAGCATACCAAGACATTTTGGACAATTTCATGCTCCCAACTTCGTGGGAACAGTTTGGGGATGACCCCTTCCTGTTCCAACATGACTGCACACCAGTGCACAAAGCAAGGTCCATAAAGACATGGATGAGTGAGTTTGGTGTGAAGGAACTTAACTGGCCTGCACAGAGTCCTGACCTCAACCTGATAGAACACCTTTGGGATGAATTTGACCGGAGACTGCGAGCCAGACCAAAAAAAAAGTGGCTATTAAGGCAATTCAACCATGTCAACTTTACACTGCACTCCAATACTTGTAAACGCATTTTAACCACAAGCACTTGAACTCTTCCCTTTAACACTAAATGGAAGAAGTGAAGGCTTATAATCTACAGCAGTTAAGCCGGGATATGTCCAAAAAAGAAAAATAACAACGCGACAAATACCGCGTGGAGCGTTAAGTCTGCTATAAAAACTTCTTTCATAAGCCTTACCTTATTTAATCAATCAGAAAAAAGGAACAGATTCCATATAATGCAATATTGACATGTTACTATTGTGCAGCTTCACAGCGAGTGGAGCAGAGAGCCATGTTGAAATGATCACGTGACGCACACGAGACCGAACGGGCTCATCTGATTGGCTGAGGCGCTCAACAGTGGGTGTGGTCATAGAAACGGTACCCCGCAAATCTATAGTGAAGCTCCAGTACGCGATGCTGGATGCTAGAGAAACCAGCAAAGTGAAAACCATTAAAAAAAAAAAAAAAAGACCTTTATATTCCTGAAAATGATTTAAACAATCATAAAAAGTACTTGCTACTTGACATTTCAGATTATTAGCAGTAAACCAGGAGCATATATAACGTTATTTAATGACTATTGGTCAATCTAATCTAATCTAATCCAACACACACAGCCATTTAACCATATCATTTTAATAATTGTGATTATAAAACTTATATTCATCAACTTTTAGCATTAATGTGTTATGTAAGAAATAGAGCCCTTAATGTCCCACTGTAATAAGAAAATAATCAACAGAGTGGTGGGCTGAAGTGGAGTTACAGTTACCATGCCAACGTTGAATAATTTCCAGTAACAGCAGGACCTGAAGTGTCTTATTCCTCAGCAATCTGTTAGAAACTATACTTTTAATTTTTTTTTATGAATTTATAATTACATCTGATGTTATAGGGCAAGCACAAGACAAGGTAGTTTCCCTTTATTCAGCTAGAAACAAATGTCAACTCTTTTTGTCTCCTGAAGTTACTAAGAAAATAACGCTACTACTACTACTAATATTAATAATAATAATAATAACAATAATTTTAAAAGTGCATATTGTCATGTTACCATGAAACCACAAATCACTTCACCACAAACTCCAGTGTCCTCCTGCGACATTGAGGTCTCCTCCCAGAAAACGTACTGTAATATCTCCTTTCACAAACTTCACCATATCAATGATTATACTTCGTCCTCATTCGTTATTATAACTGATTGATGTATGCAAATTACTACAGAAATTATGCCATTAGATAAAGTGTGTTAATATAATTTCTGAGATTTGCAGCTCATTTCTCACAGCTGCTGATAAAGAAAATGATTCAAAATCCACTGAACAAGCAGAATCAAGCATTCAACAGCACAAACCCAGATAAAAAAAAAGTACGGTACGCTCATTTTCTGCCTTAGAAAATAATTGTAAAAAATTTATTATTTAAATAAAAATGCATTGTGATTGTAAAAACAGTCTTGATTAGTTGAAAGACAGATTATGTTACACATCATTGTCAAACAAGTGAAAATTTTGTAGTTCCCCCTTATAAAAAAAAAGCCTCTCCTCTCCTCTCAGGAATCTTCCTTTTCTTGGTACCTGTTGTAGAAAACAGAAAATCAGAGAAAAGTGAGTCTGTTAAAGAATTATAAGCATACACAGCTATATTTATGCAAATTACATTGATTAGTCCACTCATAGTTATTTTGTCCCATTTTTGTATTTGATGCTTCTCTCATTTACCTCATATTATCTTGCGCTTAGATTTTGTCTGCATTTTTTCGGTATTATTTTATTTTTTGGTATTATTAATGCAATTGTTGAAAGCAGTTTGTGTAACGAATGCCTTAAACGAGTGATTAAACCTCCTGGGCAAGGTTAGATTTTTTTCTTACAGGAGGTCCGTTTGTTCCTTATGTTTCTGACGAGCTTGATGAATTTCAGATGTTGTAAAGAATACCAGTTAAATAATCATATATTATTATTTAGTAATAACATCAGCCAAGTGTGATTAAATTCTCTGTGGAACTAATCCAAATATAAATTCATGTTCAACACCGAGTCTCTAAAGAGGCAGTTTGACGTCATGCTCCTTCTCATGAGAAAATACATATACATACATTATATATATATATATATATATATATATATATATATATATATATATATATATATTATTTTATATATATATATTTTTTTTTGATAGAGAGAGAGAGAGAGAGAGAGAGAGAGAGAGATAGAGAGAGAGAGATAGAGACTGTATCTAATTTTGGGTTTTTATTTCAAATCTCGGTCTGAAATCTATAGTGGATAATTTCCCGGAAAGTGACCAGCTCCATCCTGCACTTAAACTAATGCACTTGGTCATTTGGGTTGTTATTATGAGTCATGGGAACCAGTACCTGCAGTGCATGCATGTGAAAAACACTGTCTGGCCTTCATCAGCAGATCGCATTTGTCTTGTGTGGTAAACCATTCCTTCTTTATTACAGCGTGAACACCTTCTGTCAACCTGTTGGACAATTTGAGGACAATTCAGATCCATCATGATACATTTAATGATACACGATACAACAGTATTTATATTTAGATTGGTCATATTCAACTGTCTGTGTCATAAAATTAGAATCAAAATTGACTAGGAATTGAATTACAGTAAGATAGAATTTAACTAAGCAGGAGGAAAATATGATAATATATACAGATCTGTGACAGAACAGCATGACTGTAATGAATAAAGTGCTGATGTGTGCAATTTTAGTGTAATATATGCTGGGAAAAATATATTCACAATAAATATTCAGCTATTTTAAGCAATCTAATCAAGAATCCAATGCCTTGTTCAGGATCTTGTATAAGGACCCGACATTGGCTTTTTTCTCTCTCTTTTTCTATCTATCAGCTAATCAACACTAACTCACCACTGGGCCTTTTAGCTCAGAGTCTTCCTCACTCTCTACAGCAGAAGAACTCTTCTCCAACGGATTAAACACCACAGATGACTTGATCACATGCCCTGAGAGTTCTGAAGAGAGCAGAAAGGTTTCAAAATGCACCATGTTTATGTTATAATTATCATATAAAGTCAGAAAGTATCCATTCATTTTCTCTAACAGCAGCTCTCACAGTAACACCAGCTCTAATAAAAATGGGTTTTTTTTGTGTGCCAGGGTCTGTTTTATAACCCCATGATATTCATTCATTCATTCATTGTCTATCGCTTATCCGATCTATTCTCGGGTCACGTGGAGCCTGTGCCTATCTCAGGCGTCATTGGGCATCAAGGCAGGATACACCCTGGACGGAGTGCCAACCCATCGCAGGGCACACACACACTCTCATTCACTCACGCAATCACACACTACGGACAATTTAGAGATGCCAATCAACCTACAATGCATGTCTTTGGACCGGGGGAGGAAACCGGAGTACCCGGAGGAAACCCCCGAGGCACGGGGAGAACATGCAAACTCCACACACACATGGCAGAGGCGGGAATCGAATCCCCAACCCTGGAGGTGTGAGGCTAACGTGCTAACTACTAAAGATGAATTTGTTTTGTTTATTTGTTTAGAATAGATCTGTTTATCCCATCTAACGTATTTGTTTTGAGTGTATTCCCAGCTCACACCCAGTTTTCCTGCCATAGGCTACGGAATCACAGAGACCCTGACCAGGATACAGAGCTGGCTGAAGATGACCGACACAGAGTTTTATATTTTCTCCAGGAGCCACTGTTCTTCTGTACCTGATCTCTATACAGAGTTCATCCAGAATTACATGGGTTGAGTTGCATATGGAAATAGTTTCTTTAGTCGTGCCATTTTAATGCACTTATTAATAAACATAACATTTAGACAAGACAGAGAGAGAGTGTCAAAAGTTTCTGATTTTACAACATTGCGCCATCTACTGTTGAAATATTAATCACACATATTTACTGTACATCATACCCTGTGTATTTCATTGTTTTGGTGTTAAATAATAAAATTCAGCAATTAAATAATATTGGCGTGTCGTGTTTAGACATATTTTTATTATTAAATTTATAGGAATATTTGAAATAGCCAGAGATCAGCTGGCACAAAAGTTTGTTTTGGTGTTTAATTGTATCAGCAGTTATATCGCTATACTTTTAATGGTTATGTGAGTAGGAATAAGATGAATTCTCACCTTGGACAGGGACGTTGAAAGCGCATCGAGGACAAGTAATGAAATCATGATGTCCAGGGATAGGAAGGATATTACCACATTCCGGGCAAAAGTTTATATCTCCCTTGAAGCATGACATCCTTCTAATAACAGGAGGCAAACGAGGTTTTAAAAGGGGGAAATAAGTGGAAATTATCTGTAAAATCTGGCATGTGGTGAACTGAGACGCTATGAACGACAGAAACATACACGTGGGTGCGTGTTAATTCATTCCCACAGTTCAGCTTTCACAGCATTTAACAATGTTAATATTTCACTTACAATTCGTGGACGGCTTCTAATGTTGTTGAAACAGATAAAAAAAATGGAACAATAAACACCCAAATATCCGAAACGCTTTCACGAACTTGAATTTTATTCAGGCAATATGCGGGACAGCGGCTGTTTGGGGCTTTTGACAGGTCTGTCGCACGCAAATGCCGACGGTAAAGACGCGCCAGCAGGTGAAGCGAAATTCCTGAAATAAATTGTTGCACAGAGTGAATTCGAAGTAAGTGTATGTTTTATGTTTGCGAAATAAAAACGTAATATATAAATATGTCAGTTGGTTGTTTACAGTTGAAAAGGCATAACAGTAAAGCAAGCTAGCAATGCTAGTCAGGTGTGTAGCGCCTCTGGGACCGTTATACAGTTGCATATCATCATCACCATCATCATCATCATCATCATTATTTTTTATTCTTTTTATAATCTGCTGTGCAAATAAAAAAAATAGTAATGCTCGCATTCCTGTACTCTATTACATTTTAAGTTGCATAATTCCTTTTGGGATTATTATTTTTGGGATTGGGAATTATTATTATTGGGATTTTTAGGATTATTATTAATTTTCATTTTTATATTTTTAAAACTGTAGCTGTTGTGTCATATGTTGTCAAGTGTCTCTGTCGCCATCCAGCCAGTTAATCTATTACAGCCTCAGAAATGACCATTATAGGGTTAACACAACTATAATTTATTAGGTTTTTATTTTTAATATTTTTAAAAACGCATACAAACTGATCAGGCTACAACAGTACCTACAACAGCTTCTCATGATATCCGACTAATTCACAGGTTCCCCATCCTTTTACCTGGAGAGCCTGCACATTTCAGTGTCCTTCACATTTTCTCCTCTAACACACCCACTTATCTGATTAGTTGAATCAGTTGTGCTCCAAATGCTAAACGATCCTGTGTGTACTTTTCCCCCAGAATGAACGATGTGGACAACGAGCTGTTAGACTACGAGGAGGATGAGGTGGATGCGGCAGGAGGTGTCGGGGATGGAGGGCTCGCTGGAGACGGCAGCACCGTGGCCTTGAGGAAAGAAGGACTCAAAGGATCTTATGTTTCCATCCACTCCTCAGGGTTCAGGGACTTCCTGTTAAAGCCTGAGCTCCTCAGGGCCATCGTGGACTGTGGCTTCGAGCATCCGTCTGAGGGTGATTAGCATGAGAGAAAAGATCTGTGACTTCACCTGGAATAATAATCATAGTTCTGTTTGGACATTGGACTTTCTTCTTATTCTCTCTTTCAGTTCAGCATGAGTGCATTCCACAGGCCATCTTGGGCATGGACGTGTTGTGCCAGGCCAAGTCAGGTATGGGGAAGACGGCCGTCTTTGTCTTGGCGACACTCCAGCAGCTGGAGCCAGTGACTGGACAGGTAATATGCTGAAAACTCCAACATCACCATTAAATCTAATATTAAAGAATATGGACTGAAGTCTGTGACTGAGTAAGTTGGTCACAGAAGAAACCACAGCAACCTCACAGCAACCTGTACACATTTTTTTTTAAATTTGTAAATACTTTGACAAGCCATGTAACAATCCTAATAATAACTATGAGGTGTATAATTTCTCTTTCCCAGGTATCAGTGCTAGTGATGTGTCATACCCGAGAGCTGGCATTTCAGATCAGCAAAGAGTACGAGCGCTTCTCCAAGTACATGCCAGCTGTCAAGGTCTGAACATATCTTTTGCCGCTGTATGTGTAATTTTGAGTCCTAAAGGAGTATCCTTAATATACTATCCAATTAAAAATAAATTCTTAATGCACACAATAATACACATTAGGTGATTAGCCAAGATATATATATATAGTGATTAATGGTTAATGCTATTTTTGTTTTTCTTTCTTTCTTTCTTTCTTTCTTTCTTTCTTTCTTTCTTTTTCTTTCTCTCTCTCTCTCTCTCTCTCTCTCTCTCTCTCTCTCTCTCTCTCTCTCTTTCTCAGGTGGCGGTGTTCTTTGGCGGTTTGCCTATAAAAAAGGACGAGGAGACTCTGAAGAGGGAGAGTCCTCATATAGTGGTTGGAACACCCGGCCGCATCCTGGCCCTGTCACGCAACAAGAGTCTCAACCTGCGCCACATCAAACACTTCATCCTGGACGAGTGTGACAAGATGTTGGAACAGCTTGGTGAGGGCTTTTTAGAAATGAAAAATGGACATGGTTTTGAGAGCTTCAAAGATATAACAGTGTTCAGAGGAAGGTGGTGTTTAAAGGGGTGGTGCTAGAGGGATGCAGTGCTTAGCGGGGGTTGGGGTTAAAAGGTGGTACAGTAGTGGTGTTCGAAAGGGGTGGTGCTTAGAGGGAGGTGATGTTTAAAGGGATGTGATGTTGAGAAGTAAGCAGAGTTCAGAGGCATGTGGCATTCAAAAGGGGGTGGTGTTCAGAGGGAGGCGGAGTTCAGAGATAGGTAGCGATTTAGAAGGAAGGTGGCGCTCAGAGGGAGGTGGCGCTCAGAGGGAGGCGGTGTTCAGAGGGAGGAGGCAGTGTTCAGAGGCATGTGGCACTCAGAGGGAGGTGGTGTTCAAAGGGATGCGTCATTCAGAGAGAGGCGGCGCTCAGTGGGAGGCAGTGCTCAGAAGGAGGCGGCACTCGGAGGGAGGCAGTGTTCAGAGGCATGTGGCATTCAGAGGCAGGCAGCATTCAGAAGGAGGTCATGCTCAGATGGAGGCAGTGTTCAATGGGACGCGGTGTTCAGAGAGATACTTTGTAGATGTGTTGTTCACTGTCATGTAGATGAGAAATCTGAAGCAGTTTGTTTAGCTTTATCCACACATTCACACAAAATATATTAGTGAATATTCATCTTTTATTCAGGACCTTTTAATTTTCCATTGTATTATTAATTTAATTTAGATTTTTTTGTTTTGTTTTGTTTTTTTAGACATGCGACGTGACGTCCAGGAGATTTTTCGCATGACTCCGCACGAGAAGCAGGTCATGATGTTCAGCGCCACCTTGAGCAAAGAAATCCGTCCCGTCTGCCGAAAGTTCATGCAAGATGTAATTACACCTCCTCTCACTCCACCACTGCAACCACTCCTCCCCTTAGCAAGAGACTCTGCCCTAGCGTTAGGAAGTGTCTGAAATTAGGACAGGAGCCATACTACAGCCATGTATTTAAGTTAGAGGGAAGCAGTAAGGTGCATAACAATCTCACACTAGCTCTGTAGTAAAGTAGATAACTGGCAGATTTAATCCCTTATTTGGCAGCTAGTGCTGCGTTTCCCAGTTGGAACAATCTCACCTGGCGGTATTAGTGCAGATTAGCAATAGTAGACCTTCAAGTCCAGTCCATTCTGCTGCAGTTCTTGTCACTTTTCAAGCAGCTACTCGGAAAAGTACACAGTTTAGGTGACGCATTTCTTTTAGAAAAATCTCGAGCTCTCAGAACTTTAGGGCAGTCTGTTGATGCGGGTCAATGAAATAGGTGTAATTCAAGGTGAACAAAAATAGTCTGTGCAATCTGCCATGTGATTTCCAAAGAGAATGAGATGAGAGAAAGATAGAAAGACGGTACGGTGGTTGTCTTTGAGGAGAAAAAAAACAAATCAGTAATATTTCTCTACATCATTTTCTCATTTATGAAGGCAGCTATGTTTAACGCTGACCAGCCTGTCAGCCTGGAGCTTAGTGCTCCACAAATCCTCTTGCTCTTTCGTTAAAACGATGCCCTCAGCAGACCTGCACGAGCACTAATTACATAAAATGGGAAATACACCCAAAACAAACAAAAAGCTCCAGGGACCTTGTAGTCAATTCCCCCTTTTTAAGAAAAACAACTTTGTAATTAAATCAGCCGAGTATTAAAACCGGCCCGTGAGCAATTTCCTGCATGAAGACGGATCGCTTCATCAAGCCGACTCTCTAAACGCGCCGCTTCATCCATGCTAAAAGAAGCAACGATCTCGACTCAAAGAAGTGAAGAGGAAAGTGTGGAGGTGGAGCAGGAGGGATGAAACTCAGCACAGACTTTCGAAATAAGTGATGAAGTGAGGAACATTGCTGTGGAAATATTCTCCATGAAGAGTCAACGACTGGCACGTGTGAAGCCACGTCATGCAAAGAGGCATCACGCACCACACAATAGCCTGCCATCAGCCCCACACACACACAGACACACACACACACAAAATCTCTCCCAAGAGTTCTTTATTTAGTCTGGAGAAATGAGGTTAGAAACAAGCAGACAAAACACACTGTGACGTGCTGTGAGATGAGGCAAAGAAAGCTGAGGTGATTGCGAGCGAGTCAGAAACACTGCAGGAACACGTCCTATTTCACAGCATTTCACTCTTTATTGAAAAAAAAGAAACACTCATTCAGTGTCTACGCTGAAGTCTAATGTAGCTAACACATTTAAAAAAAAACTGTCCACTTTCACCAGTGAAGAAAGAACGCACGTCATTTTTAGGAAGACGCTGCCAGCTAAGTGCTTAGCTTATAATATTACCTCTCCAGTGGAAGACTTCAGTAGTAGGCTGAGTTCCATACTCTGCTAGCTGGTTTTAGAATTCATTCATTGTCTATCGCTTATCCGAACTATTCTCGGGTCACGGGGAGCCTGTGCCTATCTCAGGCGTCATTGGGCATCAAGGCAGGATACACCCTGGACGGAGTGCCAACCCATCACAGGGCACACACACACACTCTCATTCACTCACGCAATCACACACTACGGACAATTTAGAGATGCCAATCAACCTACCACGCATGTCTTTGGAACGGCGTACCTGGAGGAAACCCCCGAGGCACGGGGAGAACATGCAAACTCCACACACACGGCGGAGGCAGGAATCGAACCCCCAACCCTGGAGGTGTGAGACAAACGTGCTAACCACTAAGCCACCGTGCCCCTGGTTTTAGAATTATATCACGTAATTAAGACCGACTGCTGCCAAGCTCATTATTGTATTTGTAAACCTGAAGCAAAGTCTGATATCAAGCCGTCTATCTGTTATTTCATTAAAGGGATTAGACATGTTCTCAAGTAGTTTAGCTAACATTAGGCTGTTAGAAAAATACTGGGATTTGTCATCACGTGGTTAGGCTTATAACCAAGCTAGTTATTGTATTGTGTAATGTTTAAGAGAAATCTGGACAATCTGCAAACTATTATTCAGTTAAATTCTAAATTCTAAGTTATTCAACATAAAGCTATTATTCTGTGTTTGCCATTTTAGCTGGTGTTTAAAGGAGGGAATGTGCAATGGCTAAAAACATCCCAAATCTTTATAGATTTGCTTATATAATTCCCACCCTCCATCTAATCTTCCCCCAATCCCACAACCATCAATATGCTGCTCATGCTGCATCACAGGGCTGTGTAACACACTCTGGAAACAAGCGATGTCTGCCATCTTACGCATACATGAGCTGACAGATTCTCTCAATTGGCTAGTGTCACTCTGATTGACAGGAGAGAGAGAGAGTGGACAGTTTTGCTCTCTTGTCTCTCAGACTCAGATGTTTGTGGCACTCAATCACAAGTTGAGTTTTTCTGATTATAGATTCACATTATGTGACTCTTGTGGTCTCAAGATGAGCACAAAACTAAAGCAATATTTATATACACACACTGATCAGCCATAACATTCTGAGCAGTGACAGGTGAAGTGAATAACACTGATTATCTCCTCATCATGGCACCTGTTAGTGGGTGGGATATATTCGGCAGCAAGTGAACATTTTGTCCTCAAAGTTGATGTGTTAGAAGCAGGAAAAATGGGCAAGTGTAAGGATTTGAGCAACAGTAGCTCGTTTGTTGGATCGGATCACACGGGCCAGCCTTCGCTCCCCACGTGCATCAATGAGCCTTGGCCACCCATGACCCTGTCTGGTTCACCATTGTTCCTTCCTTGGACCACTTTTGATAGATACTGACCACTGCAGACCGGGAACACCCCACAAGAGCTGCAGTTTTGGAGATGCTCTGATCCAGTGGTCTAGCCATCACAATTTGGCCCTTGTCAAACTCGCTCAAATCCTTACGCTTGCCCATTTTTCCTGCTTCTAACACATCAACTTTGAGAACAAAATGTTCTCTTGCTGCCTAATATATCCCACCCACTAACAGGTGCCATGATGAGGAGATCACCAGTGTTATTCACTTCACCTCTCACTGCTCAGAATGATATCGATGTATATGTGTGTGTGTGTGTGTGTGTGTGTGTGTATATATATATATATATATATACACACACAGTGGTGTGAAAAAGTGTTAATTAAAGTGTTTTATTATTAAGGGAAAACAAAATCCAAAACTACATGGCCCTGTGTGAAAAAGTGTTTGCCCCCCCTGTTAAAACATAACTTAACTGTGGTTTATCACACCTGAGTTCAATTTCTCTAGCCACACCCAGGCCTGATTACTGCCACACATGTTCGTTATCAAGAACTCACTTAAATAGGACCTGCCTGACAAAGTGAAGTAGACCAAAAGATCCTCAAAAGCTAGACATCATGCCGAGATCCAAAGAAACTCAAAAACAAATGAAAAGGAAAGTAATTGAGATCTATCAGTCTGGAGAAGGTTATAAAGCCATTTCTAAAGCTTTGGGACTGCCGGGAACCACAGTGAGAGCCATTATCTACAAATGGAGAAAACATGGAACAGTGGAGAACCTTCTCAGGAGTGGCCGGCCGACCAAAATTACCCCAAGAGTGCAGCGACAACTCATCCAGGAGGTCACAAAAGACCCCACAACAACATCCAAAGAACTGCAGGCCTCACTTACCTCAGTTAAGGTGAGTGTTCATGACTCCACCATAAGAAAGAGACTGGGCAAAAATGGTTTGCATGGCAGAGTTCCAAGACGAAAACCGCTGCTGAGCAAAAAGAACATAAAGGCTCGTCTCAGTTTTGCCAGAAAACATCTTGATGATCCCCAAGACTTTTGGGAAAATAGAGACAAAAATTTAACTTTTTGGAAGGTCTGTGTCCCATTACGTCTGGCGTAAAAGTAACACCGCATTTCAGAAAAAGAACATCATACCAACAGTAAAATATGGTGGTGGTAGTGTGATGGTCTGGGGCTGTTTTGCTGCTTCAGGACCTGGAAGACTTGCTGTGATAAATGGAACCATGAATTCTGCTGTCTACCAAAAAATCCTGAAGGAGAATGTCCGGCCATCTGTTTGTGACCTCAAGCTGAAGTGAACTTGGGTTCTGCAACAGGACAATGATCCAAAACACACCAGCAAGTCCACCTCTGAATGGCTGAAGAAAAACAAAATGAAGACTTTGGAGTGGCCTAGTCAAAGTCCTGACCTCAATCCCATTGAGATGCTGTGTCATGTGTTCATGCTCGAAAACCCTCCAATGTGGCTGAATTACAACAATTCTGCAAAGATGAGTGGGCCAAAATTCCTCCACAGCGCTGTAACAGACTCATTGTAAGTTATGGAAAACGCTTGATTGCAGTTGTTGCTGCTAAGGGTGGACCAACCAGTTATTAGGCTTAGGGGGCAAACACTTTTTCACACAGGGCCATGTAGTTTTGGATTTTGTTTTCCCTTAATAATAAAAACCTTCATTTAAAAACTGCATGATGTGTTTACTTGTGTTATCTTTGACTAATATTTAAATGTGTTTGATTATCTGAAACATTAAAGTGTGACAAACATGCAAAAAAATAAGAAATCAGGAAGGGGGCCAACACTTTTTCACACCACTGTGTGTATATATATATATATTCAAATAATTGCCCTTGTAACTTTTAAAGCAGCATTAGATCTTCTCGTGTCTGTTCATGAAACCGAGTGTGATCCTGTCATCTTGATAGCCTGCTTTGTTTTATATGCCGCTACTTCTTGCAATCCTTCATTCTTCCCTGAACGGAAAACTAACTTTTAACGGGGTTTTTTTCGTTCCTCCCTTCACAACCATTACCTTTATTCCCCATTTTATCAGCACAAGCACTTGAGTGAATAATGACCCGCACTCCAGTCTGTGAGTATCACTGAATGACGAGCCACGGTGTTAAAGCACCGGACTGAACACGTCCGGAATGTAATGAAGTCTCGAGAAGTGTCCCAAACGCTCGCTTTTACACCCTCGAACGCCTAGGATCGCTCACGCACTACAGATTTGCACTTGAAGTGTGAAATTGGAGGGGGACCGCAGGGCTTAGGGCATCGTTTGGGACAGAGCCGGTGCACTAAAGCACATCTGTGTGACAGTTTTCCATTACTTGTTAGCTACATTAGCCCGCAAGGCTGAAAACGCAAATGTCAGATAGGAAACGTGTCTTGGCTGATCGACTGTATATGGGGGGAAAATCGTAAATTAGATTTTTCTGTACCGAACTGTGTATTGAGTGGAGCTTTTCACAGAGCTTCCTGTTCAGTAGTTAACATATATACACACCACACACACAGATTTTACATCAGGCTGCCGATGGAAGAAACGAGTCAGACAGTTTTAACTTCTCGATCTCTAATCAATTGAATGCTGATTTGAAGTTAAAGTGCCTAGATACGATATATAGACGAGGCCATAGACAGAACAGCTGCATTCTTGTCAGCTTTAAGGAGTGTTTAAAGCTCGGTGATAATGCTGATTAAACTCCAAGCTGTCTGCAGGAAAGTGGAGTATAGAGCCATCAGCGATGGAGTGAACAGCGTAGACCTCAGAGTGACCGCTGTCAAGTTCTCTGCTTCGGCTAATACTCTGTTTACTTGTCGTTAAATGCAATACACTTGAGACTGTAGACTTACTGCAAATATGCAGCAAATGTACACTATATTGCCAAAGGTTTTGGGACATCTGCCTTTATATGCACATGAATGTAATATGGAGTTGGCCCGCCCTTTGCAGCTATAACAGCTTCAACTCTTCTGGGAAGGTTTTTCACAAGGTGTAGGAGTGTGTTTATGGGAATTTTTGACCATTCCTCTAGAAACACGTTTGTGAGGTCAGGCACGGATGTTGGACGAGAAAGCCTGGCCCGCAGTCTCCGCTCTAATTCATCCCAAAGGTGTTCTATCAGGTTGAGGTCAGGACTCTGTGCAGGCCAGTCAAGTTCATCCACATTAAACTCGCTCATCCATGACTTTATGGAGCTTGCTTTGTGCACGGGCGCGCAATCATGTTGGAACAGGAAGGGCCCATCCTCAAACTGTTCCCACAAAGTTGGGAGAATGAAATTGTCCAAAATGTCATGGTATGCTGAAGCATTAAGGGTTCCTTTCACTGGAACTAGGGGGGCTGAGCCCAATCCCTGAAAAACAACACCTGAATTCAATGATTCAGAGGGGTGTCCCAAAACTTTTGGCAATATAGTGTACCCCACCAGCCAGAAATGTTTTCTTATGCAATTTATTAGACTTTATTTATTATTAGTATACAAGAAACGTATAAGAAACGACGATCAAGTGCTTCATGAACAATAAATCTTTAGCATTAAGGAATCATTCTCGGACCCTGATGGCAATTCTTCGCTCGTGAGTTGAGATCAGTGGTCTTACAATGTAAACATGGTCATTTAGTGCCATTACGACCAAAGTTTTGGCAGCGTGACATATTTTCCTGTTATGGCCCTGAAATTAAAGCTACAAACACAGAAGATGCTGAACCATAAAAAAACATGCTCAGGGACATAAAAATATCCTTATTACCTCAAATTCTTGATAATGTAAACAAAATAGTCGTTTTCTTTAACGGCAGGATCGTGTTATCTGACCCGGAGAAGAACAGACAGTGTTTTAATCGGACGATCTTGTACTGTGTGATGTAATAATCTTATAAGAGCGCTGAAATTAAGCCTATAGATGAAAAAGACAGTAGACAGTCCTGGTAACTATTGTAAAGTATGTAGCCTGTTAAAATATTTTAGAGCATTTAAGTATTACTTGTTAAGCAAAAACCTTTTTTCCTGGTTGTGTGTATTAGCTCTAAGTTGAGGAAATGCCTGGGCTGCACTACCAGATTTATACAGACTTCTGCTATAACTCTGAGCCTACAGATATATTGACAAAAATCACTGATTTTTATGATTTTTCTTCCCCTGTTCTGGTTACTCCTTCAGTCATCAAACATGTACAAGATTTACACAGAATAAATCCCCCCGAATGTTTGGATTATTCTCACAGACCTGGGATCTTTAGCAGAATTTCCTGACTACAGATCAAAACAAACACTCGGCTCAGCTCTTCTCTCAGACATGATGTCAGCATCGTGTTACTGGCGTCTCCTCCACACTGCAGGATTTTATACGGTACATTTGACCGGACTGCGTGTAGATTAGAAAGGGGTTGAGTTTAGATTTTACACACAGCATTTCACAGGAAGGCCAGTCTTAAATCAGGACATTTGAGATCATTCAGGCTTATGACTCTAGTGTGGCCCTGGTATGGGTAAAGTGTATAGTATTTAATCGTATATTTAGATGTCTGGAAGTCTGTATGTGTTACTGTGGAGGTGGGGGGGGGTTGTTTAACCCCCATCCTTTTTTTCCCCTTCTGCTTCTGTTCTTCCCGTGTCACTCACCCTGCTCTACACTTCACACTATTTCTCTCAAACATCTTTGTCTTGCCCCTCATAAACCCCACCTTCTAAAATTCCACTTCCTGTCTGTGTCCTTATACCCTGTACCTGCTCCTTCCCCTTTCCTAAATCCCGTCCTGCATCTCAACGCCTCCTCGTCCACTGAAGCCCATGGAAATATTTGTGGACGACGAGACCAAGCTGACCCTGCATGGCCTGCAGCAATACTACGTCAAGCTGAAGGACAACGAGAAGAACAGGAAACTGTTTGATCTGCTGGACGTGCTGGAGTTCAACCAGGTATCTCAGTGTACACTCAACAGCCAGGCTTTTTTTTTTGTTCCACACAATTTGGTCCAGAAATTATTCTATATTATAGAGAAGTCTGTCCTCCATCCCTACTCACTCTGCTGAAACCTTACAGATACTCATCAGAATTGGAAATACGGCAATTCTGTACAAACATCTTCAGGCCCGGTTGACCTCCGTGTAAATTCGAGTGCTTAAACAACAAGAACATCTTTAATAGTTACAGTTTTGTAAGTAATGTCATATAAGTAATAACAATAAAATGATATTAATTATATTATATCTATAATTTAAGTAAATACAACAAGCTAAATCTGAACAATTTGAGTTCTTAAGTAAATAAAAACCCAACGTGTGTTCTATAAACCTAGCTGTATATTGGGTGGGGGCGGAGCTAATTTCTGGCCCAGAAAAAATTATTGAAATAAAGTTGGTATTAAAATCTATTTCTATGGCACTGGTACAGTTCTTAGTTTTCTCTGATCACAGAATGACTTTTAAAGATTACAGACAGCAACTTCAACAGCTTTCACCCTACAAGATGATTGTGTTTCTTATGAATACACAGCAGCTTTATTTTCTATCTGACATTATATGATTATTTCAGGATGCGAATACTTTTAAACGATACAGAATGTATCTTTAATCCTATAATGTATTAGTTAATAAGCCTGGTTGTGATTCAGATTGGGTAACTGCAGGAATTCTAGTTCTTATAATTCGATATTTACGTAATGTCTCTACTGTGTACTGTTATTACTTAAGGATTTAATTATTTTGCTTCAGGTTTTTTTTTTTTCTAATTTGATATTTTCCAATCAGGTCTCCTTGGGTGCAATAAAACCTCAGTGTAAATGAAGGGATATTCTTATTATACGTTATAACAAATAACGCTTATTGTGTGTTGTGGCTGTTGCAGGTGGTGATCTTTGTGAAGTCAGTGCAGCGCTGCATCGCTCTCGCTCAGCTGCTGGTGGAGCAGAACTTCCCGGCCATCGCCATCCACAGAGCAATGCCTCAGGAGGAGAGGTGCGACACTGCCTCACAAACGCACACTAACGCACCCTCTGTGCTTCATCACTGTTATTTCCTCTGCAGTAATCTGACATTTTCTGATCGTTAACTCTAGGCTCGCTCGATATCAGCAGTTTAAAGACTTTCAGAGACGCATCCTCGTGGCCACTAACCTGTTCGGCAGAGGAATGGACATCGAAAGAGTCAACATCGCCTTTAACTACGACATGCCTGAGGATTCGGACACGTACCTGCACAGGGTTGGTCAGCGCTAGCTTAGTAATCAGTGATAGGTTAATTTTATTTAAAGATACACAGATCAGGCATAACATTATGACCACCTGCTTAATATTGTGTTGGTCCCCCTTTTGCTGCCAAAATAGCCTTGACCCATCGAACCATGGACTCCACTAGATCCCTGGAGGTGTGCTGTGGTATCTGGCACCAAAATGTTAACAGCAGATCCTGTAACTTACAAGACTTAAAGGATACTTACGGGACATAAAGGATACTTTTGATAGAAACAGACCACTGCAGACCGGGAACACCCCACAAGAGCTGCAGTTTTGGAGATGTTCTGATCCAGTGGTCTAGCCATCACATTTGGTCCTTCATCAAACTCGCTCAAATCCTTAGGCTTGCCAATTTTTCCTGCTTCTAACACATCAATTTTGAGGACAAAATGTTCACTTGCTGCCTAATATATCCCACCTACTAACAGGTGCCATGATGCGCAGATAATCAGTGTTACTCACTTCACCTCTCACTGCTCAGAATGTTATGCCTGATCGGTGTATAGTAGTATTATAGTGTCACACTATGCATACAATTCACGGATATTTTCTTAGGTGGCCAGAGCAGGCAGGTTTGGCACAAAAGGTCTAGCCATCACGTTCGTGTCAGACGAAAGCGACGCCCGGACGCTGAATGACGTCCAGGACAGGTTCGAGGTGAACATCAGCGAGCTTCCAGAGGAGATCGACATCTCGTCTTACAGTAAGTGCTTCATTGCCTGCTCCTTTCTGAAGAGCTGTGAGTGTGACAGAGGTGAAGTTTTGAAACAAGACGAGAATTTTTGTCTCACAAAACGAGTCCTGTGGAATCCTGAGGGACTGAAAGATAAGCGAATATACAGCAGACTGGTTTGCAGCTTCGGATACTCCGTGTTTATTTGTGCACTTGGAGACTCTCCAGATTGTTTTCATTAACAGAACTTCTCACCAGCTTATGAAGCTTATGTAAAGAGAAAGCGAGTGAGGACGAGATAAGAAAGCAGCCGGCCTGGAGAGATAAGAGAACAGTGAGTGTTATCACCTCTGACCTTGGTGTGTTCCATCACAGAGACCCACCATAACAAAACACAAGCAAGAAGAAACACAGCATGCTCAGCATGTACATCCGTGAGCGCCAATAAATGAACAGAAAACTTTAGCAAGCGATCACAGAGCGAATAATTAAAAGCAGTCATCGGAATGTGATGTTCTCCTGCCCTGTTGGTAAATAATCCTCTAAAGGAATAAAGCATGTACCAATTCTTGCTTGTGCCTTTTGACTGATATTAACATACAAACGCTTTTTTTTCCCTCTGTCACAGTCGAGCAGACGCGGTAAAGCAGACACGGAGAAGAAACGGCGAGTCATTTCGAAGACGTCTGGGAGGAGCAGCATTTAATAGCCTGCATTTCACACAGACTGTTAGTGAAGCGATGCAAGAATGTAAAAGTGGGGAAAAAAATCCCTAGATCTAGTAATCCAACACTCATACATCCAACACACGGGTTCTTAAATGCCTCTGATGCTTATATATATTTTTAAAAAAAAAAAGAAAAAGCTTTGTTTATTTTAAGCTATAGAGCCAGGATGTTAAAATATGCTTGTTAAGGATTTTATTTACCTTCTCAAAAGTGTTACTGGCTTTTTTTCTTTTTTTTTTTTTTTTAAATCCGAGTGCAGTGGTTGTTTCGTTTTTGTTCACGTGTTGGATCGAACTCTGTTGTTTTCTGATCGTAAAATGAAGCATCTGTGTAAACCAGTCGAATAGTAAGCTGTGCTAGTAGTTCAGTAATTAATGAAGGCATGATGGATATGGAGTTGTAAGAGTGTTAATGTGCCTGATACACTAATCTGTCCTTCTGTGTTTAGTGCTTGTTGGGAAAAATAATAATTATGTTTGTTTGTTTATTTACAGATACTTTTGTCTTTACACTAATTACGTGCAATATTGTATTGATTTAAGATTAGTACTGAGACGCTGTACAGTAAAGGTGCATTAGGTACGAGTTTTCCTTTTTATATTTCAGGTTGCAGTCGAAATCGTTTGTCATTGCAAACCTGCAGCAAAGTATTAACCTTTTCTTTTCAACAGTTTAAAGAAAAAGAGACAGAGAGAGCACCCCGTTTTTTTCCTAGATAATGCACCTTTAAGACATTTTGGTACTTGGCATAGTGCTTTACCAGTATTCCGAATTCAAGACTGAATTTCATAATTAAACACAAAACACTAACAGTTGTCGTATCAGTCATGTTTCTGCTCTGTCTTTTGCGTCCAAAGTGAGGAATAAAACACTTCATGGTGGTGTGTTAAATGCGGAAAATGATCACTGTTATCGCTTTGTACTCGATTATTCTTCAATACCGACAAGTGTTTAATTCCTCTCACACAACAGAAATTTGCCAAAGATTATCATTTTTTAAACATTTTATATAGAACAACACATCATTAGTTCATTATGTTCGTGAAACAACTTACTTATCACTCATTTATCTTATGGCAGCTATAAACAGCTGTTCCTTCACTGGCTTCTCCTTTTCTTTCCAAAGTAATAAGAGAAAAAAAGGAACAAAGCTATTACAGAGAAATCTGAAAGTACAAATCATCCTGAAGTCTTTTCCTTTGGCAGAAAATGTACTGTTACAAAGCACAGAAAACTTTCCTATATCAACAAATCCACACATTAATACATAACAGCAATATTAATTATTTGGATGAATAATATGAACGAAAAGAGCCTGATTATTAGCTGTCACTATACACTGACCAGGCATAACATTATGACCACCTGCCTAATATTGTGTTGGTCCCCCTTTTTTGCCAAAACATCCCTGACCTGTCATGCACTGTGTATTCTGACACCTTTCTATTAGAAGCAGCATTAACTTCTTCAGCAATTTGAGCAACAGTAGCTCGTCTGTTGAATCGATACTGACCACTGCAGACCAGGAACACCACACAAGAGCTGCAGTTTTGGAGATGCTCTGATCCAGTGGTCTAGCCATCACAATTTGGCCCTTCATCAAACTCGCTCAAATCCTTAGGCTTGCCAATTTTTCCTGCTTCTAACACATCAACTTTGAGGACAAAATGTTCATTTGCTGCGTAATATATCCCACCCACTAACAGGTGCCATGATGAGGAGATCATCAGTGTTACTCACTTCACCTCTCACTGCTCATAATGTTATGCCTGAAGTGGTGTAAGGTGTCTTAACATAAGCCTGTGATTTACCTTTGAATTGAAATGAATCAACGCCTTCTGACCAATCAGAATTGAGAATTCAACACTGTTATGGTATGTCAAACTTTTTAATTCTGTATTTATGTTAAAAGACCTTTTAGATGCAAATTATGGCTTCTTCTGAGGCAGGTTTTGCCTCAGCGTCTGTCAGTCTCAGTGAAGGACAGGGGCCTTCTTTACTGAGCGCAGTAATAAATCACATTATACTGCTGGGTTCAATAAATCCTTTACACCTCTTAAAAGGAGAGATGCATCCTTATCCTGAGGTAATGTTTATTTTAAAGCTTTCAACCACATCAAGGTTAATACTCCTCACTGACAGGACATCTGTTTATCCTAAAACTATTTACAAGACATTTCTTCTTCATTCAGTAATATTTTTAGTATCATTTATTAAATCATAATGCTTTTACTTGAGTAAAAATCAACAGTCAACATTTCATTTATGTTCAGAGAGTAAAGCATTAACAATACATCAAACCCCTAGCGCTAATTGTTTAGCTATGTTGAGACAATGAAGACAGATGAACATCCCTGACCCAATTTATCAGCTTTATCTTCAGCTTTAAATGCTTCAAAGGAAACAGCCTGCTAATGATCTGCACACAATTACACACTCCAAACCCCACTGAGAAACCGACGCTTCATGGCTCGACTAGCCAGATTAGTTAATGTTTTTTTTATGCAAGTTTTCTATGAAAGCTCTGAGTTTAAATTTAAGATGCCACTTCATTGTTTGCTAGCAAATGTGTCTGAGTGCTGCTACAGTTTACAGCTAACACCCTGGATGTGATAAAAAAAAAATAAAAAAAAAGTGGCACATTTGTTAGATAGCAAACTCTTTAGCTAGAAGCATGAGCTAGATAGTTAGCAAGCTACTGACTGAAACCCTAACAGCATTTCGAGCATTTGTCTTTAAATAATCTTGATAATGATGGCAGCATTTATAATAGCCTGTTGGTTAATTATTCACACAAACATTTCTCCATTAGCTAGCTGAGTCATCTAGATTAGCTAGCTGGATTTTATGATGTTTGTCCCTTATGAAAGTTATGCTGTGTTAAATACAACAAGTCTTTCATTTTGTATTTCTCTTTTAATATGTGCTCTACATGTAGACATACACATATATAAATGAACATGGGCTAGATAGTTAGCAAATGAACCTAGCATGCTACTGAATAAAACCTCAAGACCAATAACAGTATTTGCTAGCTATCTTTAAATATTGTTGCGTGTAGTCTTCATAATATTTGGTTAGTTAGCAAAATTATTCACAAATACATTTCTCCATTAGTTAGCTGAACTAGCTTACATGCTTGTTGTGCATTTTCTCATCCCGCTGTGCAGATTGTGGTCATATTCGGATTGGAAACACTCAGGGCAATGTAAATAAAGGGAATCTTTGCTAAATAACTCTGTAGCTAGAAACATGTATAAATTGACATGAGCTAGATAGTTAGCGAATGAACCTAGCAAGCTACTGAATGAATATCAAGAGCATTTGGCTAACAGTATTTGTTAGCTATCTAATTACTGTTGATAATGTGTGTAATGTTCATTATAATTGGTTACTTAGCAAAATTCTTCATGCACGCATTTCTCCATTAGCTATCTCAACTAGTCTATTCTCTGCATATTTTCTCAGCCTGGTGTTTCATGTTTTTTTGCAGAATAATGTGAGTAAAGGGCAGTTTTGCTGGATAGTGAACTCTGTAGCTAGAAACATGTATGAATTAACACAAGCAAGATAGATACCGAATGCTAGCTACAGAAAAGCAAGTTACAGAATGAAAACCCAACAGCATTTGCTAGCCATCTTTAAATACTGTTGATAATGAGTGTAGTGTTCATAATAGGTGGTTAGTAATTATTCACACACACATTTCCATTAGCTAGCTGAACTAGCTTACTCTCTGCAGCGGCTGTTTCATGTTTGCTCAACATGTTCAGACTGGAAATCCACAGGATAATGTTAATAAAGGTTATCTTTGCTAGACAGAAACATGTATGAATTAACTTGAGCTAGGTGGTTAGCCAATGAAATTAGTAAGCTTCTGAAACCCTAACAGCATTTGTCTAAAGTTAGTTAGCCAGCTTATTTTCTTTAATTGATAATAGAGATGTTCACTTCAGAGCTCATTTGGTTAGCTAAAAAAATAATTGTTCAAAAAAAGCATTCGTCAGATGTAGAACATTTTTGTCTACTATAGACATTTGAAATAGTTTCTTTTTGCTTTTATTTACCCTTACTTTTGTTCAAATGAATTATTACAAAATTAGTTTTATAGATAAGACAGACAGATAGCTAGACAGACAGACAAAAAATAGATAGCATAAGGGAATTTTTTTGTGTTACAACTGGATCTATCATTTGGATACAAACTGGAGATGTTTGAGTCGAGGAACAGGAGGTCACTGAACAAACTCACTCTACAACACACTACAGAGTCAGCGGATCTCATTCTCCAAAAGACTCATTCAGATTCATTGTCACAGAGAACGTTACAGGAGGTCATTATTACTATTCGCAATAACATTGAACCACAGCTCACCAGTGTGTGACAGCTGATAACACTCTCACACTGCACTACTACAACTATTAACATCATTATTCTCAAGGTTCTTCATATTCATTATCTACTGCCAGTTTGCACGTGTACTGTAGATGAAAATATTCATGAAAATATGGTTAAATGTACAACTGTTTTTCACTATGTTTAATTTAACTTCTTGTATTGTGTATTTAAGGTGTTTTCTTAGTCTTATGTATATTTTTGTGTATGTATATATTTTTTCTATTTTATATTGTGTGTGATGTATCTTATGTACTTTTTACAGATCTCAGTGTTTCTTTTTCATTCAAGATATTAGTAACTAACTGAAAGTAGGATAGTTCATATACTCTGTTCTGCTTTCTCCTTTTCTGTTTTTTAAATGTTACGCATGACAGGTAACAGGAAACGAGTACCAAAGTGTCAGCAGCACAGCACTTTACAACAGGAAGTCAACAGGATGAGAGAGAAGTGAAAACGGAAATTATGGGAGGAACAAATGGACGACTGTGTGTGTGTGTGTGTGTGTGTGTGTGTGTGTGTGCGCTGTTTTGAGAGTGTTTGCATTTAAAACCTTGTCTGAGTTTTCCATTTAAATCATGTTTCAAAGTCCAGCATTTAAATCTAACTATTAAGTGCAAGACAACGAGATTACGGCTCGCCAAAGAAAGAAAAACACCCTAGATCCATTGTATGATTCATGCAGAACAGTTTTCTGTGCTGCTTTTTTTTTTATACATACATAATATATCCCCGTTCTACCAGATGCAGCTGTTGTGAATTTAAATTCCTGATGTGCAGCGGTGTGTCCAGACCTATGGCAGAGGAGGGCATGTGTAATAGTGTGTGAAGATTCACTGCCGGTGTCAGTGTTTGATAGGCCGTTTACACCTAAATGGATAGTTTTGACTCAGTTGTTGCTTGATTTGGTTTAATCTCAGACCACAGATTATTACCAGAAGCAGAAAAGAAAGTTGGCTGAGAAGGTGAGTAGAGCGGGGGAGATGTAGTTGTGAAACTGTTGTAAAATTCACCAGAAATGCAGTGACGGAAAAAAGAAAGTGAATGTAGAAAACACATTAGTCACCCAGTGCTGATATAAAAATGAGCTTAGATTATCTTTATTACTGTAAACTATTACATTAAGCCAAAGGACCAAACTATAGTTCAGAAAACATAACGTGTTCAGGACTGACGAAGAAAAAAAATGATAAAAAGAAAAGCTGGATGCAAAACATAATATATTAAGCAGTTAAATAATTGTTAATAATTATCTAATTGTTTCTATAGCAGCAGCCTTCTGACAAATTGTCTAATCTAACCAAACCTATAGTGAAATCCTCCCTTGGGTTTCTGCTCTGTCATATATTTCAGTTCTCTGGGAAGCATTTTCTGATAAGGTCACCATACAGCGGAGAAAAATCTATGCTTTGCGGGGACAGTTTAATAAGGTAGACAAATTGTTGGAGCAGCGGCTCCGGGCGATTTGTTTATTCTCATTAACCGCTTTATCCTTGTAGGGAAGCGTTGTGTGGAGTACCCAGGAACACTGGTCATGAGACGAGGATGTACCCTGGATAGGATGCCTATTTAAAGTGTACAAGAATGTTTTTAGGAGGTGGAAGGAACCAGCCGAGAACAACCCTGAGAAACACCATACAGACACTGGGAGAACTCTAGTGACTCTGGAGCTGTGAGGTGATTAATGTTACCAGCTGCAACAACTATATCAGATCAGTGAATGAAAGTTTAATTGGAAATTTCCAGTCATTAGGATTGAACTGAAGGCTGAAAGTCCCAGAAAACGTCCCAGAGCTGAGAACTTCCTCTTCTCACCACTGGAATGGAAATGGACTAATTTTCAATCAGTGTAAATAAATGAGTGATTTGATATAAAAATGAGTCAGGACTCTGTTGGCTTTCGGTGCGAGACGTGTGTTTTTCCCCCTGTTGGATAACCTTACACAGAATTTTAGTGGATGCTTATGAACAAACACTTGGAGCATCACAGAGAGCAGAAATGGGTTCGATATCATCATTTACTTTAAAGATAGAAACTTTTGTGTGGGAAAAATAAAAAACACCTTTTCTATGAATATATTGCCCCTAATCGTTTAGGGAAAAACAGAAATCCTTATGAAACACTAGAAATTCTTAAATCCCTAAGTGTTTACTTTCATATGAGCTTCATATTTACCTCCACTGTGGAGTGAGACATGACAGACATTCAATTCACTTCAGTTAAACATACTGAAATCAGTTCTTGGCTGCTTCACATGCAGCGTTCATCTGTTCATCGATTATGTCACTTAACCAGAAGAACAAAAGAGGTTTCTTGCATACTGACATATCAAAATAGTCTTTTATTTATCAATGTATTAAATTTATAAACGACGCATCAGGCAGTGGTTTTGTACTTTTGTCATACAGACATTAGAACATGATCAAACCTTCCCACGAACACACGCAAATACAGCATTTTTTTTAAAAATTAGATTCGATTCGTCCTCTTGTCCGCTTGGATCCGCTGGAATGACCGCTTTCGAAAGAACATGTAAATCAAGTTCTTTGCGGTTGGTTTTGCAACAAACCCAACAATTTCGAACATCTTTGACTGAATGTATTGAAAGTGCTCCCAAACGACAGAGAACAAAGTAGCGTTCAAGTACGTCAACAAAGGTTTTGGTGCTTCACATGTGTGGTAAAGTAGTGCTCCTTTAAAACGGTACTTAAAACTCTGCTTTTGTCTGAATGCCAAGTTACGAGAATTATTATAAGTCAGGAACTTCATTAGAACAATATTAGTGATTCGCTGAAAACAACTCTCGCTCGGTTGTCGAGCGAGAGATTTTGTTTTTTATGATAGTCGCTCAGAAAATATACAATTTAGCAGTCATAATGTCAAGCCTTCACTGGCATGGAAAAGGAAGTATTTTTCACTTTACGTCTTCTCCGAATACAAATACGAGCGCATGTACGTATGTGCACGAGGAATTGAAATTTGAGAACCTTAAAACATATGATCACACTAGCAAGTGACAAAGCTGCAGGCAAATGTTGATTTTCTAGGCAAGTTGCATGACATGGAGCCATAAACTTAGAAATTTGAATTCGGCTTTGAGTTTTATGCAAATTCGTCACGATGCACTGAAAAGACAAATGCAAATGTCCGGCTTAGGTAAACTCCACAGAACTGCTATGCCCACGTTATTCTCACGTCAGATTCAGACCCGTTTTTAGTTCCCTTTCGACAGCCTTTGGTGTGAAGCAGGGATGAAAATGAAAGACCTTTTTCTACATCTTATAACAGTAGTGAGGAAAAAAAAATCAATCAGCCAGTGCACACCCACGTGTGAGAAGAGTAGCAGTCGCTACACGCCACCGCAACCGACGGACCTGAAGTGACAGAGATTTTGCCGCTTGCTAGTGTGAACGCCAGGTAAAATCATCAGAACTGACCGAAGCTGCCGTCCTTCATAAAATCGCTCACATTTTGACCGTGCATTCCCCTCTCTACCATGCATGATTTCTTTGGTTTAAGAGGACGATCATCTCCTCTTGCATGGTTCAGATTCTCAGTCCATGTTTCAATATCGGACCCTTCAGCTCCAACTAGTGTCGTATTTTGTCCAGCCCTCAGGCGGTGCCAAATAAATCCTTCGACCGCGAGACAGAAAGCTGACCACGCCCCTGTAACCGGCACGTGGAACGCCGGACTTTAAGTCGTCCATCACTCCCAAATTGCGGGCTAATACCTTGAAACTGTCTCTGCTCGAGTACTGCACCCTGAACGGTCCTGAACCCTGCAAACTGCCACCCGGCTGCAGCTCCTCCACTTTCACCAGGGGCGCACTGTACACTTCTCTATCAAAGTCTTTATCGTAGTGCTCCCTGACTAAATAAGACAAATCCTGTTTAGTGAAAGGCACAAATTCAGTGTTAAGTTTAATGTAGCGCAGGTACTGGTCGAAAAATTGACCCAGGCTGACTCCTTTCCGGCCGAACGTCATAGTTCTGGAGATTTCTGGCCGGATGCAGGAACGATCTTTCCTTTGTTCTGGGTGACGCATCCAGTCATCCCAGAACGCTTTGGGCCACTTGGGCTCTAACTCCGCCCACACCTCCTTCAACAGCATCCATCCCAGACCTGGAAAGAAATCTGTCCGGTAGAGGAGTTCAGGCTTTCCCGGGTTCACCAGGCCGTCACGGCCGTTATCGTTCCAGGCCGAGATGCACCACAGAGTCGGGTCGGAAAGCAGGATCGGGTGGAGAGCGCGGAAATACTCAAAAAAGTCCGGCGCCACCTACAAAGCAAGACAAGCGTTGTTAAAATTCAGAAAGACATTAGTCAAACTTTTTAATCAATCATTTCAAACTCAAAATGAGAAAATGCCAAATGAATTTTTGGGTTTGGAATGGGAATTAACTTCAGCCTTTGGGATATTTAACAGTACAGAGCTGCTTTGGCTTCAGCGTTTAATCCAATGATCAGTTCGCTGTGAGACCAGACTGGAATTTCAGCAGTCAGCAGAATCTAGAAAGATGGATTAAAAACTAGTCTTTTGTGATAGATAGCAATCCCAGCCACTCGCAACGTCTCTGTCGAAAGTCAACCTCGTGTTGCGGCAGGTGCTTATGCAGACCGTGTGATTGCATTACAGTACAAAACTCAATTCATTGCGTCTGGCCTTGCAGCACTGCGGCGTATGTGGAGCTGCTTCAGTGAAGAATGTATGCTTGATTTTTCCACTCATTACAGTGGCATCAAACAACACCTTGCTTTATGTTATTTAAGTCAAATGTGGACAAAAGATTCTTAATTTTTAATCTTAAGTCTTAAATGAACAAAGTGAAGGGACAAGTCAAATGCACGCGGGACAAGTCTTAAGTCGTTCCTGGATTCATTCATTCATTCATTGTCTACCGCTTATCCGATCTACACTCGGGTCACGGGGAGCGTCATTGGGCATCAGGCGTCATTGGGCATCAAGGCAGGATACACCCTGGACGGAGTGCCAACCCATCGCAGGGCACACACACACTCTCATTCACTCACACAATCACACACTACGGACAATTTAGAGATGCCAATCAACCTACAATGCATGTCTTTGGACTGGGGGAGGAAACCGGAGTACCCGGAGGAAATCCCCGAGGCACGGGGAGAACATGCAAACTCCACACACACATAGCGGAGGTGGGAATCGAACCCCCCACCCTGGAGGTGTGAGGCAAACGTGCTAACCACTAAGCCACCGTGCCCCCCGTTCCTGGATTCAAACAAAGTCAAATGTCTACAAAAACAAATTCAGTATTCAAATGGTTACATATACAAAGCTGAGTCTCACAACAACACTATATAAACAATGTCTAGTTTGAAGTCAAATACTTACTGAAACAAATAAACAATAACAAAACACAGACACACACACGACTGACAAATCTTGCAGATTATACCCGAATCTTTTTGTTCTCTACATCTGCACCCACATTTGTGCACTGATCTGTTAAATGAACACATTAAGAATAAGGCATTAAAATGCATTCTGTTCACATTAAACTGTAGTTCTGAAAATGTCAATCCTGCTCGCTAAAGTGAAATGGAAACACAGCTGAGAAACTGGCCCGTCATTTGGAAACCAAGAATTCAGCGTCTCAGAATGAATCAGCTCTGGTGTTAAATAGCAGAGGTCTTTTGGGATTTTCCTGCTTTTGTGTCAAAGTTAAACAAGAATGCTTCGCTGTACACTATGTGACCGTGTGACGTGTTATGTACACTGTGGTCTGGGCATTAATGATCCTGTTTGTCCAGTGATCCTGTGTCATAGAATGATGAAGTACACTGCATTTGAGTAAAGCAGGACGAGTAATTGTTGAAAGTAATTGTAAGTAATGAGTAATTGTAAATTTTAGTTATTTTTACCCATTTATTGTTATTTTTTATTTATTTGTCTCTCTATTTATTTATTTATTCATTCATTTTTTACCCACTGCAGAATTATAACTTCATTTACTCAGGCAAAAAAAAGTTTCCGTTCCCTCAATAATAAGGTTTACAGGCACATTCTGGAGGTCTTTTTGAGAACTCAAGCTCAAGGACGAGCTCCTTATTTGCTTCTCAGGTGCAAATTTGACTTTATAATGAGTGAGTTTGAGCTGAGACAGTTTCAAAAGAGCTACTTGAGAAACGGATGAAAGCAGATCCTGCAACACCGACAGTTTCTTTCATCCTTCATCCATATAAACTTTTTAGAAAATAGGAAAGGAAAAAAATAAGCACTTCGATTCTGGATAATACTTCGGTTCAGGTAGCTCGATTTGTTCAATGCATTATTGCTAATGATAACATTAATTCAGTGCTGGAATAAATTCAGAGCCCATAGCAATCGTTTGTAGCTGTTCGATGTCTTGTGATTCCTGTGTTCTTACCTCTAAGTCGTCTTCTACGATGACCACGGTGGAGTAACCGAAAGTGTTAAACACTTGGTTCAGGGCCCATTTGTAGTGTCTGGCAATCTTATAGTAACCCTGGAACTTCCTGTGATCGGGCCGCACGGGAACGTTGGAGAGATCTGGTTGGCTGATGTGGGTCACCTGACTGCCATAGGAGCCGATAACCCGGGCCGTGTCGGCGTGACCGCAGTCCTGGCTCACGATGATGGGATGAAGCTCCACTGAAGGCCGGTACTGTATCAGCTTGTCCAGACTTCTTTTCACAGTAACCCTGTCGCAAGCGATGACCAAGATGGGGATGACAGTTTTAGGACTAGGAGCTGTAAGGTCCACGTTATTTTTATTCAACGGTTTGTCATTGTCTGACTTCTTGTCCTGCTTTGTGTCTGGCGGAGGGTTTGTGACAACAGCAACCTGCTTGTTTTTGACAATCATTTCATTTCCTGCTAAGGTGGGTAAATGGGGCAACTGCTGAGGTTCTTTCAATTCGTCTTTTTTGTCTCTTGCGTCCTCAGCCTCTTTTTTATTTAAGTCTTTACTCTGTTCCCATAACGATCTGTGGCTCTGGATCTGTTTCAGAAGTTTCTTTTGAGTCTCCAATTCCGATTCCACCTCTTCTGCCAATCGGATGACTACGCCCGCCAGCCCGTTGGCTCCGCCTCTCTTCCCTTTCCCAGCTTGCCATTCCTCTCCAGCGCCCGGTTCGGCCCCGCCTCCGTCTCCGAGCCGACCGATGGGTGGCCTTCCCCAGAGAAACAGAAGCAGCAAGGCATTCCAGGCGATGAACAGAACCGCTCCGCATAAGATAAGGGAGCCTTTCTTACGAACCATGGCCCAGTGGCACCAAAGGAGAGACCGAAGGGAGGAGAAAGCTGGAGCAAGACAAAATGTCAACAATTACAAAAATAAAAATTGTCCAAAAACCACAAGTCCAATCACAGGTGACTAAAAGAGCATGTTTTCCAGCCATGGTAGGCGACACCAAAGCTTTTGTAAATGGTTAAGACAAGCTTTCTCAGCAATGTACCCTTAGAGAATACATGTATCAAGGATACACTCGACTTATTCTCCTAGAATTATAAAAGATGGCTTGGGCTAAACTAGCGAGACGTGACAAAGGGCGAATTTTCGAATGCAACAAAAGCAAGCCTAGGCGTAGTATTGAATAGTGAAGATCAGGGAAGATCTGAAAGGCTATCTGCCTGCCTCTGTTGGGAAAAACAAAGCTAAACTAAACAAAACAGGAAGACAGAAGGTAAAAACAGTTGCTAAGAGAGTGTGGTGTCATTGTTATTCAAAAGTATAGGAACATGAACACCCCTATTTCCTTCCCACAAACAGAAAGGTCAGTCAAAAGTAAGATTTTACAACACAAAGCACTTCGGTTTCTAAAGCTTGTAAATGTGCCGATCAACTTCCATGGATTTCTGGCTAAGTGGAGGTCATGATGTTTTTTCTATTCAGAAGCAAGACAAAACAATAAAACAGACAAAACTTGTCAAAAAAATAAATAAAAAATAACAAACCTCCATATCCAAACAAGTAAAAAAAAACAAAAAAACAACTTTTTTTCCAACTTTAGCAGGTATAAATCTATTGAAAAGACTGGTATTACTCTGAGACATTCTGGGTATCTTTTCAGGACATTTTTAATAATAATGTTTTTTGCATTCTGACCTTGGGATTTTGTATTTACCCCAGTTCAGTTTTTCCCCTTGTCAGTGTTAAATAATCAAAAAGGATCATCCTCCTTTTTTTAAATGTAGGAATACAGTATAGATGACAGTTTAATAGCAAACATCACTCATCATCTCAGGCATCATCTCTAGTAATTACTGAGAGCCAGCGCTGATGCCTTACTTACTTACACCTAGCCCTGAAAAAGGAGCCTTTAAAACAGCGACTGATCCACACTGTAGATGCCGTATACAGCGTTTCAAATATAAATATCTTTATGAGTGGAGTTTAATCCTAGCCTATTTTCCCTGGTAAATAGGGCAGGTATACGCCTAGTTCTCGCTCGACATTTCCTTCAGACCTACGCTTTTCAGGCTGAAAGAGGAAGTATTAATTTTTCATAAAAGCCAAACGTCAGCAGTGTTCTTATGAACTCCGAGGTGCCTGAGAAACAGGGCCGTCTAGATGATTTAATGGTCAGGCGCTAAGGAAGCGACACACCCCTTCTGGTACATAGTGTCAAGATTTGAGGTTGTGATCTTTGTTAGGTCCGAAAACAGAGCGAAGAAAATCGACGGTGCTCATAAATTCCAACAGAGAACATCAATAGGGAACGTCTAGAAGATGCACATTAGTGAGTGTCCAGAGCATAGAACGGCGACGATGTGTGGCATTTGTAAGGAATAAAACACATAAGGGTTTTCTCTTATAGGAAAATCAATGACGGGCTGGTGAGACACGCCCCAACAAACTGGAGTTACTGTTAACCTCCAGAAGCTGATTCTTTTGCAATCACGCCATGGATTTTTTTCCTCTTACACTACAGGCAATTTGCAGGCCATCACAAATTCCTGTTTAATAAAGAATGCTACATTGTACTTTTTGTCCATTTACAGTTACATTAAAGTTCATTGAACTTCTGTGAAACATGTAGTTACTGTTATCACATATATATGTCATCGCATCTATAAACAATATAAAGCAAACCCCTTCCTCTTGATTTTTAGCTGCTTGCCAAGAAAGTGCAAAGTGCACATCGTGGAAAAACTGCTGGAAATCATACATCTTTTCTTCATAGCTCTGACCCTGGAGACTCCTTCCATAAACTTTTTCCCAAACCCAATATCAGCAACTATGTTTTTTTCTTTCTTCTGATTTGTTTATTCATTCATTCATTGTCTGTACCGCTTATCCGATCTATTCACGGGTCATGGGGAGCCTGTGCCTGTCTCAGGTGTCATCGGGCATCAAGGCAGGACACACACACACCCCATCGCAGGGCACACACTCTCATTCACTCACGCAATCACACACTACGGACAATTTTAGAGATGCCAATCAACCTACAATGCATGTCTTTGGACTGGGGGAGGAAACCGGAGTACCCGGAGGAAACCCCCAATTCACGGGGAGAACATGCAAACTCCACACACACATGGCGGAGGCAGGAATCGAACCCCCAACCCTGGAGGTGTGAGGCAAACGTGCGAACCACCAAGCCACCATGCAAGCCCCCATGTAAGCAATTACAATAACGTAATAAAGCGCTTTAACTGGTTTTCTTTGCATTTTGCACCACCCTCAGCCCTGCTGTTATAGAAAACAAATCAACAAAAAAGCTCTGATAATATTATTCTCCTGGTTAGTATGAGAAAAGAAAAAAAAAAAAAAAGATGTAGTGTTTAGTTTGAAACACACCCACGCTGCTCATCATGATAGTGCTGGAATGTGAAATCATAGCGGGATACGGAACAAATATCTTAGCTGAATCATAAATTCCGTTCCTGACCCTCTGTATGATGGAGCGTATGACCTGAAGGGAAGGATTGCTCAAAGTTTGGTGTGTTTCAGGATCTGATTGGTTAAGGATCACGCGATCGGAAATCTGGATAAATATATACACACTATTTACACTACAGAGAGCGTACTCTCGTCGACTCTGCTCTATACTGCTGAAAGGGGAGCGTCCGGCCATGTCGACGTTAAAGAGCTCGGGAAATCCTTCCCGCAAAGCATTTGTGGAAACTTCATCTGCGAACAAACCTGTGGTGGACGGATGCAGGGAAGATCGTATCTTAATTATGGAAAATAGTCGATAATCGTGTTACTCATCAAGTCTAACAAATGCACACAGGGATGGAGTTAATAAAAAATCTTGTAATAAAAATTCTCATTTTTAAAAGGCAGACAAATTCTTTGTACTTCAAGAATAAACAAAAAATAACCCTAGCTAATTTTTTTTTTTTTTTTTTTTTTACAAACCCCAGCCTTCATAAAGTGAACATTACTCAGAATTCTCATACAGAACTGGTTTGCCTTCCACAGCATCCACTGCTCACTCAAAAGCCAGAGAACGCTCAGCCTGTGAAGTATTTCAAAATTACAAAGTCCATTCATCCCCCGTGTCAGCCACGAGTCTGCACAGGAAAGTCAATACTCACAGGAGCGTCGGCTAGTCGCCCACTCGGCTGTGCCGGCTGGGTTCAACTCCCAACAGATTTTTACAACTGAGAGAACTTCCAGAAACAAAAATCTCACTTAAAAACAATCAAATTAGCTTTGCAGCTGATCTCCTACCAGGAAGCTGGCAAGAGGACACTGGAAGTTCAGGCAGAAACTGTGCTATAAGAAATGAATCAGGACGTGGTGGTAGAACATTAAAGTGAGTTATTGCTTAAGTGTTTTATTCCTCTTACACCACAGCAATTTGTTGTCAATTCAAATTGTGCTCTATTTATCTGCGTGGAGTTAATGTTGTTGAACATCCACAAACGTTTGTTCCTGTAATCACTTATGCTACAGCAGCTGTAAACAATTCAACCCTCACAACCTTCTTTTTTTTGCTCTTTCAAATTAAAACAAATAATAAGAAAAAAACACAGCTTGTCATCTAAAAGCAGGAGCCAGAAAAGTTGCAGCTTTAAAGCGGACACTGGAAACTCCTTCCAAAAATGTTAAATAAACATCTCCTCATAGAACGTTTCGCCGCATCGATGATTACACACGGTTTTTAATCCGTATGGGAACGTATTGTGTTAACAAGCTGTTACTATGGAAACGATAACCTATCAGCTGGAGCTATTGTCAGATCTGCTGTTGCGGAAAATTAAACATCACCTTCTGACCGAACAGAACAGAGAATTTAACAGCATCGTGGTATCAAAATTTTAATTATAAGGAATCTGAAATCCTTGATAAAGTGCGCGATAAGTTATAACTAAATCAATTTATTTTCTAGAGGAATCCAGACGCATGTTAATGTGACACCTATTTGCAATAAACAATGCAAACATAAAGCTCATAAGATAAATAAAGTTTCATTTGAGTCATCTGAACTCGTACCACATGTCCTTATACCATGTGTCCTTGTGTTATTTTGAACAAATTGACTGGATTGGTGAGTGTGAACCACAATCAACCAAAGTCATCTTAAAATATTATGCTGGATGATGACAGCACACATCCCTCTAACCTTCTATGATAACAGCAATGCAAAGTCCACTATTGCGGTAATGCTGAACAAACACAAACCCTGTGCAGGAACTGGAAGGGGTTCGTCATGAAATCTTTGGTATCGAATGTGAAAGGACACAGAAGGCATGAAAACTAATTACCTGTTACAATAATAACACCGATAATCTCTGAGATGCACCCGAGCAACTAATCTCCACTTGATCCTGTTAAACAAGAGGTCTGTGGAGGCTTCTCTGTATTCTCCATGCACTAAACATAGTCAAACCGACTGTTAACTCTTCATTAATTAGTGAGATTCATCATTTAATCATCACGGTTTAAAGTGTGAGGAGTTATTACTCAAAGAGGAAGCAATGGTAACCGTCTACACGTGTGAATGCATCAAGAGAACACAAAGGGTTTCTTTTCAGTTTTTTTTCCACCGAGTAGACAGAAAACGAAGAGCATACCCACACTCGCCTCGTGCCAACAACCGAACACAGCCTGGGTCTACTTTCAAAATTAAAACCACATGTAGACCTGACACGGCCTTAATAGAATGGAAGGAATAGAAAAGACAGATAATAATCAGAAGAGGCAAAGTTCTTAGGAAAATGTAGGGTGGTAGAGCTACAGCAAGAGCAGCAGAGTGACCAGAAGAAGTCCTGATAAATTTCTGTTATGAAAAATACCTGACTGACCCACCGAAATGCTTATGGTAAAGAAAAGTGAAAGAAAGAATGTCAAAAAATCTGTTGTTAAAGTGAAGGAAGTACCTGTATAATGAAACTTTGCTCCACGTCTCTGTTCGCTCTCTCTCTCACAGCTTTCAAAAAGAAGCGGATCAGTAGGAAACAGATGACAGAGAGAGAGAGAGAGAGAGAGAGAGAGAGAGAGAGAGAGAGAGAGAGAGAGAGAGAGAGAAGGGGAGGGGAAAAGAAAGGGGAGGGAAGTTTTCCCTTTGTACCCCCCTCCTCTATTTTCTCACCCTCCCCCCCTTCACTTTCCTCTCCTGTAAACGTGGATGAGTCTGGTAGGCTACTCAGCACCACTAAGGTCAAAGCTCATGCATGTACAATCAAACCCAACTCCTCAGACAGGACACGTCAGGATGGCTGGACACTTCACTTGTCAAAATTCGTCTGAGTTCCACCTTAACGAGCTCGTCTGAAGTAATGGCATGCACATGGGCTCATTTTTACAGCATGTTTACACAGCAGGCATGGGAGCAATTCATTAGAGTAGAAAGTCATTAGAGGATTTTTTTTTGTTGTTGTTGTTAATTTAAAGAAATCCTGGCTGGATATCTAACGAGCCCTTTCTTTCTGTCTTTTTTTTTTTTTTTTAGCTGAAAAAAAGATTTACAGATGTATTTATATACAAAAAATCAGGCCCTTTATACATAGTAATCATATCCTTGCATATGGACTAAATGCAAAGCCATGCTGCAGAACCAGTTCTGATAAAGTGCTATTTATTAGGGTTGAATTAAGATTTATATGAAGGAAGTCGCACCTTTAGATTCATTAAGCGCCCTTTAATTGTTTTATTGCTAATATAATTAGAGGTTCCACTATCCGGCAATACGTGTACGTATGGCTCACCTTTATGCATCTCAGGGCTGCAGTCAAACAGGCAGGAAAAGCTTCTCTCTCTGTCTGTAGTACTCAGATGAAGCCACAGATAAATGTCACAGCTGACTCTTCAGCATTCCCCCTTCACCACGCATGGTCAATATTCAGAATAACGCCAGTGTGCTGGTGGTGTTGGTAACGATGATCATCATCATCATCATCATCATTCCCCGTCCGTGTCTCCCGGTTATATCCTCCTCACGCATTCTGTACGGATCCAACGCTGTAGCTGGATGAACATTTCCGCACATTACTTCCACCTTTCTGGGATTGCACGTAATGTTTTGACGTCTCGAAATAAAAAAAGATAATTTCACGCTTTTTTTTATTTTTCAAAGGTTTAGTCACCGACGGTTCATTTTTATTCGATACCGCTATGTGTACAACAGTGCTTTTCCGGCCACTTCCGGGTTGACTCACATACAAGCCCCGCCCCCATTGAAGCTCCTCCTCCTTTAGTTTCCCCTAGCAACAATGTTGCCTTAACAACTGCCCGCGCAACAATTTCTCATTTCTGTCTTCAGTTGAAAATTACTTGTATAATTTATCAAACACAGTAATGTTAAAGCACAGTAATAAAAAATTATTTTCAACAACAATAATAATAATATTAATAATAATAATAATAATAATAATAATAATAATGCTTCAATTTATAGCAAGGCTATGTGTACAGTAGTTACATGGACGCATTGCTTTACTAGTGATACTGATTTTAATACACAATCAGAAATTTCCTATACACAATTAGCAATATCTTTTATTAACATTGTTGCACGAAGATGGAGACAATATCTAATTTCATCAGTAATAATGCATATCATCTATGTTGTATTCACTTTGGAATCAGGAAACAAATGTCTTTTCTTATCGTTATTGTTACACACATGAATAATATTGAGTTGTCAACTATCACATGTCCAAAATGTCTTAAATTTATAATCAACAATGTTGCAAATCATACACCGATCAGACATAATATTATAACATAACCTGCCTAATATTGTGTTGGTCCCCCTTTTGCTGCCAAAACAGCCCTGACCCGTCATGCACTGTGTATTCTGACACCTTTCTATCAGAACCAGCATTAACTTCTTCAGCAATTTGAGCAACAGTAGCTCGTCTGTTGGATCGGACCACATGGGCCAGCCTTCACTCCCCACGTGCATCAGTGAGCCTTGGCCACCCATGACCCTGTCACCGGTTCACCACTGTTCCCTCCTTGGACCACTTTTGATAGATACTGACCACTGCAGACCGGGAACACCCCACAAGAGCTGCAGTTTTGGAGATGCTCTGATCCAGTGTTCTAGCCATCACAATCTGGCCCTTCATCAAACTCGCTCAAATCCTTATGCTTGTCCATTTTTCCTGCTTCTCAAAACAAAATGTTCACTTGCTGCCTAATATATCCCACCCACTAACAGGTGCCATGATGAGGAGATCGTCAGTATTATTCACTTCACCTCTCACTGCTCAGAATGTTATGGCTGATCGGTGTAGAAATAAAAATTTATGTTGTTGATTATTATTTTTTTTTTTTAAATCTGTACATTCTTACTGCATCAATAAAACAGAATAAGCATCATTTCACCAGCAATGCATGCTGGGATATATTTGCTTGAAACAATGATAAATTATTTATTTAACAAGAAAATGTAAATAAATCTAGAAAGTGGAAATTCTAAATTAAAAATGTAAATGTAAACAAAAAATGCTAGATATTACCGTGTACATGATGAATAATTTATTTCAGCATTTATGATGTATACAAAGACTTTATGACAATGTGGAAAAATTTGTTGTACAGTCAATAGTTCTACTTCTTCCTACTTAAACACTGTATATAACTCAATTCATTTGACATTATTTGGCTTTTTGGACCAGCTCCAAAGCTAAAAGTTGTTTCTCAATGCTCTTTAATTCCTGCTCCAATGCTGCAATCTGTAGATTTAAATATAAAAAAAGAGCAAACAACCAAGTTACATTTCAGCACATGTAAACTGCTTTAAAATGTACTGCTTCAATCATTTTTTTGGTTCTGTATACAAGGTTAAAATGATAAAACAGAGTAAAAGTTCACCTTATTCCCCGTCTCGTGCTGAATGTGCTCAGGAACCTTCTCTGTGTAGTCTGGTACTTTTGTCCGGGAGAGAAACTGATTAAGTTTGAAGAGAATTTTTTTTCTAAGTTGAGAAAGTTGGATCATGTGTTTGTTACTATCACTGCAACCCTAAGAAAGAAACAGAGAGAATATATTGGCAAAGAACAACTGTGGTACTGCTGTAAACGTTTAAACGCGGACAAGCATGTAAGTCATATATAGCATCTCCGTGTATTATACACAGTGTATATAAAGTATGACACTGTCTTATAAGCTGCAGTAATGATGTATTTTGATATATTTGATATATTATTTCACCTGTACATCCAGGTGTAACTGGACTGAATGGTCAGTCACACCAACGATACTCGCTTCATGTGGAGGTGGTGCAGAGGAGAACGGGAGGGAGCTGGTACCCTCCTGAGGACAGTGCAGATAAAGATTAGAAATCCGGCCCAGGATACAGATAGCATGTCTGAAGCTGTGGAGTGTTTGTGCTTGGTCTGCTGTGCACACTGCCCACACTAGAGAATGCAAAAGAAAGCAGCTTACTTTTTTTTTTACAGCACTTCAGTGCATTAATTCTTACAAATATTGACCACGTGTTTTTTAAAAAAAAAAAGTGTTCAATGGTTTATAACCAACTGTTTGTCACCACTCATCCCAAATTCATCATTCACCTCCATTTCCACCATTCATACCAGGAGTTTACCACATTTTTCATTCCAAGAATTCACCTCTATTTACACCCATGGTTTCCATCTGTTTATACCAATGGTTTACCACCATTTTTATCAGTAATTTACAATTTATAGCTAGAGTTTTAATGATGGGGGGGGCACGGTGGCTCAGTGGTTAGCACGTTTGCCTCACACCTCCAGGGTTGGGGGTTCGATTCCCGCCTCCGCCATGTGTGTGTGGAGTTTGCATGTTCTCCCCGTGCCTCGGGGGTTTCCTCCGGGTGCTCCGGTTTCCTCCCCCAGTCCAAAAGACATGCATGGTAGGTTGATTGGCATCTCTAAATTGTCCGTAGTGTGTGATTGCGTGAGTGAATGAGAGTGTGTGTGTGCCCTGCGATGGGTTGGCACTCCGTCCAGGGTGTATCCTGCCTTGATGCCCTATGACGCCTGAGATAGGCACAGGCTCCCCATGACCCGAGTGTAGTTCGGATAAGCGGCAGACAATGAATGAGTTTTAATGATTGTCCTCCATTTATACCAGTGATTTGCCACCATGTATATAGATAGTTTATATTTGTTTACACCAAATTCAAATATTTGTCACAAACAACAATGCACAGTTTATGTCGTGAAATACTTTTACCTCCATTTATACCGATGGTTTCTTTCACTGGTTTGTCACAATTTATATCAGTGATGTACCACAGTTTAATGTTATACTACACTGTCAAAATATGCTGACATTACAGATAGTGTGTGAACAGAGAAAAAGGAAAAAATACACAAACTCACTGTCAGGTCTTTCCTTTGTCATGTGACACTGTGCCCTGAGTGACCTGGCCACCCTGACCACTTCCTGTACCAATGGAAAATCTGTTTCCTCTTCAGGAAAGTACCAGTGCCTCTGCGAAAAGCATGTGAAAGAACAATAAGAGTGAAATCAGGAAACAGTGGAGTTTGTGTTAAGTAAGGAATGAAGCACGGAGAGGCATGCTGGTATGGGGAAAAGAATAAACAGCTGGATGTTGTGATGTAACCCTCTGCAAAGCTAAGAGCCGGTACCACCTAGAGGTTGTTTTTATTTTCCAATAACAGCATGTCTTAAATTGTATTATTTCATAATGCTTAATGAAAGACACACTGCAATATTGCAATCAGTGTATCCCGTGGCTGTTATTGGCTCACCAGCTGAGAGGCTGTTGGATATGGCTGCACACACACACTGCATGGAGCTGTAGTAGGGTTTGGGCTATAGGGCTGCAATCTTTGCCAGAGCTCCTCCGTGAGAAAAGGCATGAAAGGGGAAAGGAGGCGGAGAGAAATGGACACGCAGTGATAGAGCACAGCAGTGGCAATCTGCTTCTCTTCATTTCGTGCTTCGTTTTCAATCACGTCCTGTTTCAAAACGGGCTTAATGCATTCCTAGGGAAAGAAAGACAGAAAAATCAAGAAAGGAGGATGTATATGCAAAACAGTGAACAGGGCCCTTGCTCAGGTTTGACGCTGTAGCAGTGCTATTTTTTTGAAAAAATAATTTCTTAAAAAATAAGAAAATGTGTTACTGACTGCAGTAGAGACATATATGCAGTACACAGAGGACTGAACTCCACTGCACTCACACGAGGGCCTCTTAATTACCAACTCCTAAACTTAGTCCTGGGTTTAGAGGTTGGTAATTAAAAGGTTCTTACACAAGAGCCGGGATATTTTTGGCCAAAACCTGGTTGCCTCTTCCAAGAAGTTACGACTTAGCCATAGACCGATGAACAAGATAATGACCTCAAACATTCATCCAATATGTTTTAGTTTAAAATAGCACTCGTTGCATGGGTTATTAATTTTCTGTCATTTTTTAATAGTGCCAATAATTCTAACGTTGCCTATATAAATAGAAACTCTTTACAAACACGCTAACAGCATCATTACTTCAGAGATGAAACAAATGAAGTGTAATAAATTCAGATATTAATATTAATCCACTGAAACAGACCTCTTAAGTAACGTATCAGAGTTTTGTTCCCTGCTGTGAACTCACCAGATACACGTCACAGAGGCTGTGGAGCCAGAAGGAATGCAGAGCCGAGGTGACGGTGTGGAGCTCGTAGCTCTCGAAGCCTTTATCACACTGTATTACTGTACTGTAAAGCCGCGAACAGATCCATCTGTCTATCCTCGACACAGCAAAGGTCTGAGCGGTGTGATAAAAGGAGAAAGAATCAATAACAGAAGCAGTGAGTTTCATATTTACATTGATTCTTTTGGCACAAGCTTTTATTAAAAGTCTAAGCTCAGTACAGAGCTGCTGTGGGTCCGTCACCCATGGGATCTGAACACACAAGCTTCCGGTCAATCACACAAAACATTAACCACCAAGATTCTACTGCTCTAGGTTAACTACCTCCTCACTTTCAATTGCATTGCATCATAAATATTGGAGACTTTTCTCATCTCAGTCCAGCAAACACACTTAATATCTCTCAAATCTCTTAGTCTTTAGACTCATTTGAGGTGAAGCACTCAAATGAGCAAGAAAAATGAAATATATGTCAATGTTTAGATCGTAGGCTTCATCTGTAAATGATTTTGAACGTGATCTAGCTCAGAGGTCGTTCCTGCGGACTGCGCTCCAGATGGATTTCAACGGCTCAAATTAAGCACTTGATAAATAACAGAACAAATCAATGAATAAAAAAAATAGTTCAGTCTCTGGTTTTTAAAAACATGAACCCACACGGCTTCTGTATCACATTCTCTGGAACGGAGGAAAGAGTTTTCACATACAGTATTTTCACAGATTAAAAAAAATCATTTATACCATTTGGTGTGATTAATGAAGTGACATGGCTTATACAAAAGAAAAAAAAGTGGACAGAGATGTATATATTTATTCTCCACTTCAAGCGTCTCTACAGTCCATGGCTCTAGTCCAACATGGGAAAGTGAAGTGCAGGCAAGGGAAAAAAAAAAAAAATCAACTGCTTCAAATTGGTGTGTCTCAATTATAACCATGAACTAATCATTAATGGTTGATTATTATAACCATTCAGTCATTGCAGTTGTTTATCCAGACCTTTGTACACCAAAAATATTATGTAACTGGACTTCCATCCATCCATTTTCTGTAGCGTTATCCTACAGAGGGTAGCAGGGCTATCGATCACACACACTGCAGACAATTTAAAGATGGCAATCATCCTACAGCACAGTCTTTGGACTGAGGGAGGAAACCTGAGTAACTAATGGAGACCCCTAAAGCACGTGGAGAACATACAAACTCCACTCACACACAGGGTGGAGACAGGAATCAAATCCATGACCCACTAAGCCATCATGCCCTCTGAAATGAGACTTCCACAAATTCTAACTAGATATTACCCATCTAAAATACTTAGACTACGATACGGTGGATAGGTGTATGCTTACGGATGCAATCATATGAGACACAAACCATTAACAAAAAGGAGACGTTTGAGCTCTACCTCCTCAAGTGGCAGAGCTCCCTGTAAGTCCTTCAGGGCTCCCAGAGTGAAGCGGACCGTCTGCCACATCTTATTACAGAAGTGTCTACAGCTCAGGACGTGAGACACGGACATGCTGATGTCTTCTCCTGACAGAGAGGAGCACAGAGAGAGGTTAAGTGCATCAGAAACATACAGTGAGTGTTCATTCATTAGTCATGGATTAACACATCATTCACTGTAATACTGTAACAGATTACACAAAGCCATTAACACATGATGAGACATTTCAATTTTTGTTCTTTCATTGTTATAATATTGATATTCTTTTTGACTGATAGATACAGGAGGTGACTTACCCTGGGCTTTGTATGAGCAGAGAGCAAACCGTAAAGCATCTGTGCCACATTCTGGGATACCCTTAGGGAAATCTTTCTTCTGCAAAGATGCACACAGAGGACATAATGAGCCAGCAGAGACGAGAGAGAAAAAGTGTTGAAAATCATCGAACATGACGTCTCTTTACTGACCTGTGCTTCCAAAGCAAGCCCCTCTCTCTCTTGTATCCAAGTTTCCTTCCATCACTTTTTCTTGAAGTCTCTAAATACACAGAAGAATATGTGAAGGGCAAACATGCTGCTGCATTATTTTACTCCTTTTATAAGATCTACTCCTTTTATAAGATGCACTGAATTAAAAATATGTGAAGGTCCAGTTACATAAACATTTCTAAGAAGACTAAGAAGACTGAATAGTGACCACAGTTACATCTATTAATTAATTTTGGACTTGCGTCCAAATTCTGGACTGTTTTATTGTTAAAATCCTGTTCAGTATGTTTTTTTCATTTAGTTTTTTATATATTTTCATTTCAGTTTCAACGATTATAGTCCAGGAGATTATAATTGGACTCACTTAACGTCTGATCTATACGTTCACAAAGCATGTTGTATAACATCTTTATAAAAAGTTAAGCGTGTTTAATGTGATTTTTTTTCTTCTTAAACAGATGATTTTTTTCCTTTTTTTTAAATTGTAGTTTCATTTTCTAGATTTTCCTCCGCAGGTTGAAAAAGAGATGAAGTCCTGATTTATTCTGATGATAAATGAATGAAAACGTTCAAAGAGTCGTCATTTTCCACGGAGGTGCAATTGGCCGTATTGATTCCTCTCAGAACTCACACAAAATCTGCCTGTCAGCATACCTCCAGAGAGACACCCGAGATTACATCCAAAGGGTCGATGACATTTCCCAGTGACTTGCTCATCTTCCGCCCATGCTTATCTCTCACCAGGGAGTGGAAGAGCACCTGAGAGACAGAGAAGAATGAGAGTCAGAGAGCCTGTGCCAGAGCCAGACGCAGATGTGCTGAAGTCACTGTTTAATAACTCATATAAAACAGCAATAAGTCTGAAGCATTTGCTTAATTTTATAAATGTCAAAACTTTTTTAAAAATCTGAGCGAATTTTTTATTACCTGTCTCTCTCTTTAACTGACCCCTGGATTAACCTACAAAAATCGAATCAAATCAACACAGTACCTTTTTGAAGGGCAGCTGTCCAGTCAGCTCCGTGCCTAGCATTACCATCCGAGCCACCCAGAAAAAGATGAGGTCACTTCCTGTCTCCAGAATGGTGTTGGGATAAAACTGCTTCAGGTCCTCCGTCTATACATCAAGTATATACTTATTAGTACTTATTACTATTTTCCGAACCGATTAAGGACAGAGAAACATTGTACCTGCTCCGGCCATCCCAACATCGCGAAAGGGAAAAGAGCTGAAGAGAACCACGTGTCCAGCACATCTGGATCTAAGATGGGAAACCACAGGGTTCCAATTCAAAAATATAAAAACAAATGTTGCATTTGAAAATAAGCTCACATGTAGGCCTGGAAGGATTTGGATGAGTTGAGTCTCAAAACCACAGTACATCGTTACAGAGGAGTGAGATTGAGGACAGTCATTATAGTCACCTCGAATCAGAACAACAGCATTAGGGTCCACACCAAGATCTGCAGCGGCACGTTCCCTAGCCTCCGATTCACTCTGGCCCCAAACCCACCGCTCCTGGAGAGAGAGACAAGGTCACACAACGTCACACAGCAATAACACACTGAGCTGAAAGATCTGCGAAAGAATTCCAGCAAAAACAAACAATTACCAGAAACACGATAATCTGAAACAACAGTTATAATGATTTGTTTTAATGACTTAAATACGCTCAAGTCACAAACACAGCAATGCTCTACAAAAAGGTATCATTTGGAGTCGTTGATCAAGCCAAAAAGATGATGATGATGATGAAGATGCAGGAATGAAATAATAATAGCTCACCTCCTGTGAGGGAGAGTGTGGTGATGTCACTCTGTAAGCTGGAATCTGATGTCCCCACCACAGTTGTCTGGAAATACACCAATCACTGCAGGAGGAGTGAGAACATTTTACATTATTATTATTATTATTATTATTATTATTATTATGTCTTTACACCTTAAACGCTTTCATTTACACATCCACATTTTGTAGTGTTACAACATCTTGCTTTCAGTTCTTCTATTTTGCACAATGCACTGTATTACATATTATAGAGAATGTGTACTGGTCGGCGCTATTTTGTCTATAATGTTTATTTTGTGTATTTGTCCTGTATTGTTTTGTTTTGTAATGTCTGTTGCACTGCCTTTTTGTATTGCTCTGTTTGCACATGTTGCACTTTATGTGGCTAGGACAACTTACTTTCTGTCCTTAGCTCTGTGTTGTTTGTAGCTCTATGTTGTTTTATATAGCACCAGGGTCTAGGAGGAACACTGTCTCATTTCTCTGTGTACTGCGCCACGACAGCCCTGACCCGTCATGCACTGTGTATTCTGACACCTTTCTATCAGAACCAGCATTAACTTCTTCAGCAATTTGAGCAACAGTAGCTCGTCTGTTGGATCGGATCACACGGGCCAGCCTTCACTCATTGTGCATCAATGAGCCTTGGCCGCCCATGACCCTGTCACCGGTTCACCACTGTTCCTTCCTTGGAGCACTTTTGATAGATAGTGACCACTGCAGACCGGGAACACCCCACAAGAGCTGCAGGTTTGGAGATGCTCTGATCCTGTGGTCTAGCCATCACAATTTGGCCCTTGTCAAACTCGCTCAAATCCTTACGCTTGCCCATTTTTCCTGCTTCTAACACATCAACTTCGAGGACAAAATGTTCACTTGCTGCCTAATACAGGTGCATCTTAATAAATTAGAATGTCGTGGAAAAGTTCATTTATTTCAGTAATTCAACTCAAATTGTGAAACTCGTGTATTAAATAAATTCAATGCACACAGACTGAAGTAGTTTAAGTCTTTGGTTCTTTTAATTGTGATGATTTTGGCTCACATTTAACAAAAACCCACCAATTCACTCTCTCAACAAATTAGAATATGGTGACATGCCAATCAGCTAATCAACTCAAAACACCTGCAAAGGTGAAAACATTATTTTATCTCCCATAAGGCTGCTACTTTCTTGTGCGCCAAGAAACAGCACAGAAGAACTGAAGTAAAATTCTGATGTGCTGCTATTTTAAAAATCAGCAGCTTCTCCATTTTTTTTTTTACTGACCGGAGACCTTTTTCGTTCTGTATTGGCTCATGAATTTGCAAAGTCAACGTTGAATAATAACTCTAGCGAAAGCAAATCTTTCACCTGTTTCCTTTTCCCTTCAGTGTTTTCCGCCTGCTAAAATTTTATTTGCATTTTGACCTGAAAGCTGTTTTATAAGCAGAAGGCTTTTGTCTTTCGTTTCCTGTATCACCAGAGTGACATTTTGGCACTTCTGAAAAAAATTAATTCAGAGCTTTTCATCTTTGTTATACTTATCATTTTCGACGATATAACCAACCTGATATTAGCGAGCCAGTTCTTCCATGTTTTAGTATAGAAATGAGGAATTATTTCAAGCTCTCCATCATCCACAGCCTAGTGGTATTAATAAAAAAAGAGTCAATATAATAGTAATAATAATAATAATAATAATAATAATAATAATAATAATAATAATAATAATAGGTGCAGCTAAGCAATAAATAATAATATAAATATATGTTTTATTTCTATATAGCACCTTTTCACAGCTCAAGGACACTTTTCAATGCAAGCAAAATAAATAAATATGTTTAAGTTGTGATTAAAAAGTTTGAAAATATTGTTTTGACCTATCTACAAATTTAACACAAGCATTAGTTTGTGTACATACTTGAATTGCCTTCTGTGCCATGTCTTCACATCGAACAAACCACTGTTTCTTCAGCAGAGGTTCAATGACGTCTCCAGATCGGCTACGGAAGAGAAAATCAGGAGAAAACAATCAGAACTAATCCAAGTGCTGTAAATAAGCATTATGCAAATATGAAGCTTGTTACTGAGCCCTGTAGAGGCCACAAAAGATTTTTTGATCATTTGTACACACAATTTGGTTGTGTATACAAATGATCATAGCCACAAGAGGAAAACAATCAAGGTCATGAAATTATAATGCGGGTGCAGGGTTTACTTTATTTACGCTTAATTTATTAGCTCTCCTTTAATAACATTGTGTTACAAACATTCTTTAATATTGTGTGCTTTCCTCCCATGGAGGATTCTGGGAGTTATTCAGAGCCTGAAATTTAATAAACAACATTTTAACAATATTCAGAATACATCTATTTCATTATGTATTTAAAATATTGTTAAGTAAATTAAAATAAATAAACAATAAAATTGAAATAAATTCATGTAAATAACCTTTACTCAAACATTTGATTAATTTTATTTTTATTAAGTAAAAATATAAGTAAATTAAAATAAATAAAAAATATAACACATATATATATCATTATGTATTTTTGAGTACTATTAAAATATTTTATATTAAAATACAAAAGTTCAATACATCTAAGTAAATTATGTTATTGTATATATATTTATTTACAAATATTTATATATTTATTTTATTTGTATTTCTTTTTTATTTTTATTAAGTACATTTAATTAAACAAAAGGACTATTAAAATATTCTTAGCTTGTGTTCTGTTCATTTAATTGAAAGTTCATCCTGACTCTGGATTTTTACAGTCTCATTAGATTTTTTTTTCTTTCTATAATAAAGCAGTATATAATATCTGATATAAAGTTATATCAGTTTCTTTCTCCACACAGTTCCCTGAACACCCAATGATCTAGTGAGAAAAGCACAAATTAACTCAGAATTGTGCACAGTTTTATTCCTTTGAGATCAAGGCAAAAAAGCACAAATGATCCGAATGACCTCAATTTAGCATCATGTGGTCATGATTTCTCTTACAGCCTCTCGGCACGTCAGCTCACCTGCAAATCGGTAAAGTCATGGCATTCTCCGTCTTCCCTCTAAACAGCTTTCTCTCCATCAGTGCACTAATCACGCGCTCCCTGGCGTCGAATCGTTTCACGCCCTGAGCAATCGAGACAGAGAGAGAAAGATGGATGTGTTGTGCATATCTGTCTAGTAACCATTACATTAAAATGAACAGTCCACTCCATGTCAGAGATGCTCAGCTCTGTACCTCGAGCCACTGGCCACAAAGGGACGTCATGGTTCCGTCTCCGTCGATCACGGTGAGTCGAGGCAGCGAGTGTCTCTTAGAGAGGAGGAAGTCGGTGTGATCGTGAGCCGGGGTCAGCTTCACAGCTCCTACCACGCAACAGGAAGGGAATATGTCAATTGCTAGATAGTGTGTACCGATATTATTTATTTTTAGCATTTATAACAAAAACTGCTAATAATATTAACAATAAACTTTATTTTAAGAACATTTATCATAAAAAAAAATAATGGCGAAATGTAGCGCATCAGCTGAAACCTTATGATTTTAGAAGCTTTAAAATGTTTTTAAACTGAAACACTTCACAGTTAAACTCTTTCATGTTTACATTGTAAAAATATATAAAGTACAAATACATTGAACACTTTATTAGGAACATCTGTATACCTAATCTTTCATGTAATTATCTAATCAGCCAATCATGTGGAGGCAGCTTCAAGTAACATTTACATCATCCACCAGAATGGACAAAAAATGATCAGTTTGAGCTGACAGAAAGGTTACAGTGACTCAGATAATCACTCAGTACAATAATGGTGAGCAGAAAAGCATCTCAGAATGCACATGTCGAACCTTAAGGTGGATGAGCTCTTCTGTCAGCCAGTAACACATAGCTGAGTGCATAGGGCAGAGTGAGCTCACCAAAACTGTACAGTAGAAGACAATAACGTAGCCTGCTCTGATGAATCTGGAGGCAAAATTTGGTGCCAGGCTGATGAAGGTGGTGTGATAGTGTGGGGAATATTCTTCCCAAATGGAGTATGATTCTGCACCGATTCATACAGCAGAAATCGCCTCTAAACAGGTTTCATGAACACTGACATTGAGTTCAGTGCTCTTCAGTGGCTTTCCCTCCCAGCCACTAGATCTGGATCCGGTATTTGGGATGAGATAAAAAGAAAAAAATCTCAAAGGAATATTTCCAACATCGTATGGAATCCATATCACGAGGAACTGAAGCTGGTCTTAGAGAAAACGAAGCCCCTACCCAGTGTTCTTAATAAATTGACTGTATAATAAAACCTCTCCCAGCAAAAACAGTTAAATCTCTTTATACGGAAACATTTCCAGTTCCAAAAATATTTATTTTCCAAATTCAATTCTAATCACCGCCATTGTTACGGGATCCGATATCAGATACGTTTCCTCTCATATCCGGTCCACTGTACCCATGCAGCATGTTATCGGATCGGTGCCATCTCTAATAAAACTAACGTAGAAGATGCTGAGTAAAGATTTAGAGTTAAATTCTTAGTCTTTATTATTAGATATAGATATCCTCTGCAGGTAACAGAGGGCTATTTAACATTATAACATTTGCTGCTAGGAAGAATATCCTCTTATAGTGGACTACTGATTAAGCCTTTTCTGTGAAAGGCTGGAAAAAAACATTAATGGAGATAGTACCTCTGGAATACCTTATAGGCATTTCACACTCCAACACTGATTTTATAAAGTATGGGAAGCATTTTTACTTAGATTCTGGTGTTTATGTTGCAATGCTGCGTCCACTTCAGAATTATGTGCTGGTCTATCACATAAAATACATTTATGTTTGTTGTAACGTGACAAAATGTGGAAAAGCTCAAGGGGTATGAATACTTTTGCAAGGCACTGTGTATTGTGTTTAAAACTGCAATTAGCTGTCTTTTTTCCTCTATACAGATGAATGAATGTTCTTTTTGTTGGTGGTGGTGATCACTACTCATCCGAGCAGCTTCTTTAATCTGAAGGAAGTAAGAAGCTGCTCGGAGGAGTAGAAGAAGAAACTGATTTGATGAGTAGAAGCAGCTGCTTGGATGAGTAGAAGAAGAAGCTGCTGGGATGAGTAGAAGAAGAAGCTGCTGGAACACGTAGAAGAAAAAGCTGACAGGATGGGTAGAAGAAGAAGCTGCTGGGATGAGTACAAGAAGAAGCTGCTGGGATGAGTACAAGAAGAAGCTGCTGGGATGAGTACAAGAAGAAGCTGCTGGAACACGTAGAAGAAAAAGCTGACAGGATGGGTAGAAGAAGAAGCTGCTGGGATGAGTAGAAGAAGAAGCTGTTGGAACAAGTAGAAGAAAAAGCTGACAGGATGGGTAGAAGAAGAAGCTGCTGGAATAAGTAGAAGAAGAAACTGCTGGGATGAGTAGAAGAAGAAGCTGCTAGGATGAGTAGAAGAAGCTGCTGGGATGAGTAGAAGAAGAAGCTGCTGGGATGAGTAGAAGAAGAAGCTGCTGGGATGAGTAGAAGAAGAATCTGCTGGGATGAGTAGAAGAAGAATCTGCTGGGATGAGTAGAAGAAGAATCTGCTGGGATGAGTAGAAGAAGAATCTGCTGGGATGAGTAGAAGAAGAATCTACTGGGATGAGTAGAAGAAGAATCTGCTGGGATGAGTAGAAGAAGAAGCTGCTGGGATGAGTAGAAGAAGAATCTGCTGGGATGAGTAGAAGAAGAATCTGCTGGGATGAGTAGAAGAAGAATCTGCTGGGATGAGTAGAAGAAGAAGCTGCTGGGATGAGTAGAAGAAGAAGCTGCTGGGATGAGTAGAAGAAGAAGCTGCTGGGATGAGTAGAAGAAGAAGCTGCTGGGATGAGTACAAGAAGAAGCTGCTGGGATGAGTACAAGAAGAAGCTGCTGGGATGAGTACAAGAAGAAGCTGCTGGAACACGTAGAAGAAAAAGCTGACAGGATGGGTAGAAGAAGAAGCTGCTGGGATGAGTAGAAGAAGAAGCTGCTGGGATGAGTAGAAGAAGAAACTGCTGGGATGAGTAGAAGAAGAAGCTGCTGGGATGAGTAGAAGAAGAAGCTGCTGGGATGAGTAGAAGAAGAAGCTGCTGGGATGAGTAGAAGAAGAAGCTGCTGGGATGAGTAGAAGAAGAAGCTGCTCTAATGGGTAGAAGAAAAAGCTGCTGGGATGAGTCGAAGAAGAAGCTGCTGGGATGAGAAGAAGAAGAAGCTGCTGGAACAAGTAGAAGAAAAAGCTGACAGGATGGGTAGAAGAAGAAGCTGCTGGGATGAGTAGAAGAAGAAGCTGTTGGAACAAGTAGAAGAAAAAGCTGACAGGATGGGTAGAAGAAGAAGCTGCTGGAATAAGTAGAAGAAGAAACTGCTGGGATGAGTAGAAGAAGAAGCTGCTAGGATGAGTAGAAGAAGCTGCTGGGATGAGTAGAAGAAGAAGCTGCTGGGATGAGTAGAAGAAGAAGCTGCTGGGATGAGTAGAAGAAGAAGCTGCTGGGATGAGTAGAAGAAGAAGCTGTTGGAACAAGTAGAAGAAAAAGCTGACAGGATGGTAGAAGAAGAAGCTGCTGGAATAAGTAGAAGAAGAAACTGCTGGGATGAGTAGAAGAAGAAGCTGCTAGGATGAGTAGAAGAAGCTGCTGGGATGAGTAGAAGAAGAAGCTGCTGGGATGAGTAGAAGAAGAAGCTGCTGGGATGAGTAGAAGAAGAAGCTGCTGGGATGAGTAGAAGAAGAAACTGCTGGGATGAGTAGAAGAAGAATCTGCTGGGATGAGTAGAAGAAGAATCTGCTGGGATGAGTAGAAGAAGAATCTGCTGGGATGAGTAGAAGAAGAATCTACTGGGATGAGTAGAAGAAGAATCTGCTGGGATGAGTAGAAGAAGAAGCTGCTGGGATGAGTAGAAGAAGAAGCTGCTGGGATGAGTAGTGAAACGTTTTGATCTAACCAGAAAGAAGTCCACTTGACATGACTCAACTTCCACATAACCCTCACCTGGATGACTGAGAATCTTCACAGACACACTTCAATAAATGTAGGGTTTTTTTTGTCCTTCAGCTGATCCCAGTTTTGGGGTTTCCACAGCGGATCATCTGATCTGCGCATTTTGAATTTTGGCACAGGTTTTTATGCTGAATGCCCTTCCTGTTTCAACCCTCCCATTTGTTGTGAAAATCAACCATTAAAAGAATCCCATACTGTGAGAACTACACTGTGTCTAGATACTCTAATAGCTATAGTAGCTTTACTAGATTCTACACTGTGTCCCAATCAGCACACTTAAAAGCTCAGGGTATTATAACACAAACACATACCTGTTCCCAGTTTCATGTCCACCTTGGTGTCTGTGATTATGGGTAACAGTCTGTCTGTGAACGGGTGTCTGCACTGCTTTCCATGGAGAGCCTAGTAGATAAAACATGCCTAATACATGTAACAATCACTGTATGAGCTCTGTGTACTTCACCCTTTGTGTGTGTGTGTGTGTGTGTGTACCTGGTACCGAGGGTCATCAGGATGCACAGCTATGGCCACGTCCCCCAGCATGGTCTCAGGACGAGTGGTAGATACGGCAATTTCTCCTTCTAACAAACACACAAGTGCAAGAAACCCATGAAATGCAAAATGAGTCCAAAATAAAAATAACTAAAAAAAGATCTTCATGAGATCAGATTTTAAAAATGCTCACGCTGTCCCTCTAACAGGTAGGCAAACGTAACCATGGTCCCAAATTCAATTTTTCGCTGGTATCCAGGAACAGACAAAAGAGTCCGGCCTGACAGCTGCTTCGAGTCCACCTACACACAGATTTCACATTTCATCAGGATTTAGCTTTAAAACTATGTGCTTCAGTCATTCTGAGGAACGGCTTGTTTTATCAAAAGGGTTACTATTAAGGTTTTCTTCGTGCACATTAACTAACAGCAGTTTCTCGTTCTTGTCAAATATTATTACAGTACTACAAATTCTTATAAATAATGAGAAAACTGTCATCTTACTGATCAAATCAAAAACACTCCACTTCACGTTTCACAGTCTTACTTCCATGAATCTGCTGTTTACATTACAGAGGATTTTTTTTGTACCTCTATATCGGAGATGGCCGACTCTAGAGCACAGCTCCAGTTGACCAGGCTTTCAGAGCGATAGATCAGCCCTGAATCACACATCCTCACGAAAGCCTCCGTCACAGCACTACTGAAACTCTGCAGGAAAGAGATCAAAAATGACTTAAAATCATCACAGTATGAAGGTTATAGTAAAATAGTAAAGCAAGCATTACACTGAACTCTCTCTCCCTCCCTCTCTCTCTCCCTTCCTTTCTCTCTCTCTCTCTCAATCCCTCTCTCTCTCTCCCTTCCTTTCTCTCTCTCTCTCGCCCCCCCACCAATTAATATTACGATGATCCTAATCTTTCAGTGTTCTATGGAATAGCTTCTGATAACAAATCATCTTAACATCCTGTTCCTTCCCAACCTTCACATTAAGCTCCATTTAAAAAAAACCCTCAATCAATCAATCAGAAACTACATTCTGTTTGGATACCGATGGAGAAAATGAACATGTTTTAAATGGGCTAAATAATTAATAGTCTATATATAAATCATAAAACATAAAAGACTCCATCATAGTCCCTGTGAATGTGTCCCTTGTGGCTATAGAAACAATAATGTATTAAAACATGAATTATCTGACTCACAGTTGGAACAACTCTCAGGGCAGCTCTCATAGAAAATTAATCAACACTGCCTGACCAATCAGATTCCAGCAAATTTAAGTACCAGTGAAAGGGTCGTGCGTTACCGTGTCCATGGTGAAACACGCCCTGCTCCAGTCCAGTGAGGCTCCAAGTTTCTTTAACTGTCTATAAATCTCATCACCTTTCCTGAAAATAAATAAATAAATAAAAATAAACCCACCAGAAGTAAAACCGTATGTCTCGTACTCAGGGTTTGGCGTGTAAACCTTAAATCTAAGTACAAATATAACCCAAGTGTGAGAGACTCACTCATTTTTCCATCTCCACACCTCCTGCAGGAATTCCTCCCTGCTGTAGTCCTGTCTGCGCTTTCCATGCTCCTGTAACAGCCTCCTCTCAACCACAGACTATCAGAAAAAGTGAAAATCTGTAGTTAATCCACCGCAATACTACAACAAAATATATAGAAGACAGGACAGAAGGAGGATACCTGTGTCGCGATGCCAGCGTGGTCGCAGCCCGGCACCCACAACACTCTGCGACCGTGCATTCTCTGCCTGAACAAGCATTAAGTCATTACCTCAAACCTTTTTAATGCATCAGTGATTAAAAAACAAACAAACTACACAACATTTACCATTTCATCAATTCTGACTTCTCATGTATACAATTAGTCAGAATGGCATAGATTAATTTTGTACAACAGCTCGCCTGAGACGATAGTTTTATAGTCAAGTGCTACTGCTATAGTAACATGTTACCATTTCTATAGCAACAAGACATTTCACAGGTACTTGTATGGCAGGACAAAGTGTACCAGATTTAAAAATGTGTTGTTATTTAACAAAGAAAAACGTATAATCGTTGACATGGTGAAGCTTTCAGTGAAGAGACGACTGGGTAAAATCTCCACTGTTACAGTCAGTAAGATTCATTCATTCATTCATTGTCTACCGCTTATCCGATCTACTCTCGGGTCACGGGGAGCCTGTGCCTATCTCAGGTGTCATTGGGCATCAAGGCAGGATACACCCTGGACGGAGTGCCAACCCATCGCAGGGCACACACACACACTCTCATTCACTCACACAATCACACACTACGGACAATTTAGAGATGCCAATCAACCTACAATGCATGTCTTTGGACCGAGGGAGGAAACCGGAGTACCCGGAGGAAACCCCCAAGGCACGGGGAGAACATGCAAACTCCACACACACATGGCAGAGGCGGGAATCGAACCCCCAACCCTGGAGGTGTGCAGCAAACGTGCTAACCATCAAGCCACCGTGCCCCCCTTCAGTAAGATTCTTGTCATGTAAAAGTCTTCAAGATGATGGATTTTGAGCTTTCAGGTTTTTTGGTAAACTGACTTGAACTGAAGCTTGTATTTTTTAAAAATTTCTTTTCATGTTTTTTCACCAGTATACTGACGTATGCATTGAACTTTTCAATCAGTATAAAGAAATGAATGATGTTCTGGCTGTGAGTCTGATATAAAATGAGTCAAGACTCAGTATGTTTTAGAAGTGTGGTTTTCCCTCTGTTGGATAAGCTTACACAGAATTTTAGTGGTTGAAGATAAACACCTTCAAATTTTAGATGCTTATAAACAAGCATCTCAGAGAAGGGTGTAATATCAACAGAAAATGGTTTAATATCAACATTTAGAACAGAAAAAATTGTGTGAAAAACTCACTGTCATATTGCCCTTAGTGGTTTAGGGAAAAACAGAAATACTTATAAAACATTTCAAATTCTTTAAGCCCTGAGTGTCTACTGTCATATGAGCTTCATATTAACCACCACTGTGGAGTGAGACATGACAAAGACATTCAATGCTGAACATGGACACAACAAACAGGAGAAAACTGTTGGGAAAAAGAGTTCATTTCTTCTTCCCTCAGGCCTTCAGACTCCTCAGCGTGGACATGTCCACCACACAGATCCCTTAGGACGCATTTTGTACATCACCTTTAGCCTCAACTTTAATGCAGTTATGTATGTAGTTATTCATAGATGTAACCCCCCCGGTCCTACTCACAACCGATCCGAGCGGATCTCGAACCTGAGTCTCCGGCGTGGGAGGCGGGCGCACTAACAAGGAGGCTAAAGACTGCAGCCACTAGTGTCAGTCCCTAGTGCGCCTCTTGAGATCAGTGGAGTGAGGTTTACCTGCACAACACCTACCGCTGGCCTCCGTTACATATGCACAGTTTAAGGAGGAGTAGGCTGGCTTTTCATTCAAGTTGTATACTGTATACAACTGTGTACGTGATGAATAGAACCTTGAATCTTGTCACATGTTATTAGTTAATAAATTAAAATGCCAAGTGTAGCCAAACAGCTGTGCATTAAAAAAAAAAACTAGATCATAACCTAGTACTCACCAGCGAGCCAAAGCGTCCTCGATCGCCACCGTGAGGGCGTGGCCGAGGTGCAGCGTTCCCGTCACGTTGGGCGGCGGTATACAGAGAGAGAAGTATTTATCCACAGCTTGTGGCATCTCGCTCTGGGAAAAGTAAAGAAAATATTTTAAAATATCTCCGTTCACAGATATAAAGACCAAATGTACAAGAACCCTGCTTCTCATTTCCAGCTATTAAGAGAAGGTTTTGGCTTGATGGCTGATGAGCCTGATATTAGTCAGTGTGATTGTGTACATGTTTCTCAGGGCTGAAGAATCCCTGCTGCTCCCACCACTGATACCAGCATGACTCCACATATTCTGGACTGTAAGACTGCGGGAGAGGCAGGGTGGTATCTGACGGAGAATCAGAAAGACAAGACAAACAGTTTTTATCAGTCTGATACTGATACTACTATCAGTACTACATTATAATACCAGGCAGTACCTTTCTTCTCTCCAGGCATGAATGCAGCCGTGTATGTTATCTTTTCCTTTTCTGTCCATTTCATCCCAATGCTCTCAACATCCTACAAAGGTCAGACAACAATAAATAAACATTTTCTTCTTCAAACAGTTACAAATGAAATGCCACGAATTCAATAGCTAACATTCTGAACATTGTAACCCACGCTGCTGAGTATGGCCGTCTCTCGCTTTTGCTTCCGCTTGGCCTTTTCTGACTGAGACCTCAGAGGCTGCGAGGGCTGGGATGAAGATGAAGATGAGGAGGAGGAGGACGAGGTGGAGGAAGGTGGAGAACTCAGCCTGCGTCTCCAAGCCGTACACCACACTCCAGACCCTGGTCTGAAACATCTGCCCCAGGTGGACCTCCACATGACCTACAGGAGCAGAGAGGGAAACAAACATCAGCTGGACCATACTTTTTTACATTAGATAATATATAAAACTTTTGTATCAAACAATACACAATAATATAAATCTAATAACATAGGAACAGTATTGACAACAGGGTTTAACATTAAAAAGAAACACACACACACACACACACACACACACATCTACATACTAAACCCTGTCAAGGTGACTGTTATCAAAACCTAATACATTTATCCTTCTTAAATGCAGCAGAGGTCCGATTCACGGGCTGGGAGGAGTTTATCTCGGACTGGTATGTTGGCACAGCAGGCAGCATTGCCTCCGTTTCGATTCTGAGCTCAGGTTGATGTCTGTGTGGAGTTTCTGTGTGTTCTCTCCATGTTCACATGTGCTTTCTTAGGATTGTTCTCCCACTTCCAAAAAACATGTCAGTAGACCTGGCTAAAATCCTCCTAGTGTGCATGTGTGTGTGTGTGTGTGTGTGTGTGTGTGTGTGTATGATGCGTTGTGAAGGACAGACATCCCATTTAGTGTGTTTTCTGATTTATACCCAGTGTTCCTAGGACACCCTCAAAAATCACAGTTACTCTAGGTGACTAAAAGCATTTTAAAAAAAAAATACAATTAAAACTGATTTGATTGAACTCGATGGATCAAGTAATTAAGAATAAATTTCAATATTTAAAAAAAAATCTTTTGGATAAAAACCACTTATCATGTGACCTGACCAATTTAGCAGCATTTTAACAGCAGATTTTACACCGATCAGCCATAACATTCTGAGTGAATAAGACTGATGATCTCCTCATCATGGCACCTGTTAGTGGGTGGGATATATTAGGCAGCAAGTGAACATTTTGTCCTCAAAGTTGATGTGTTAGAAGCAGGAAAAATGGACAAGTGTAAGGATTTGAGCGAGTTTGACAAAGGGCCAGATTGTGATGGCTAGAACACTGGATCAGAGCATCTCCAAAACTTCAGCTCTTGTGGGGTGTTCCCGGTCTGCAGTGGTCAGTATCTATCAAAAGTGGTCCAAGGAAGGAACAGTGGTGAACCGGCGACAGGGTCATGGGTGGCCAAGGCTCATTGATGCACGTGGGGAGCAAAAGCTGGCCTGTGAGGTCCGATCCAACAGACGAGCTACTGTTGCTCAAATTGCTGAAGAAGTTAATGCTGGTTCTGATAGAAAGGTGTCAGAATACACAGTGCATGACGGGTCAGGGCTGTTTTGGCATCAAAAGGGGGACCAACACAATATTAGGCATAATGTTATGGTCATAATGTTATGCCTGATCAGTCTCTAGTCTATCAGTCTCTATAAGAGTTGTTCATTTTCACAGAACAAGTTATAAACAGATGATAAATCAAACCAAAATGTATTCTCTCATCGAAAATACTAAATGAATAAATCAAAAACTTTTCTTTGACACATCCAGAATTCTTAAGTGACGTAGTACTATTGGCAGGCAGTCATGCCACTTGCATAGATTTAGATACAATGTTGTGCTATTTAAGCTAAATTAAAAAAAAAAGATTTTAAGGCATTTTACAGTAAAGCTACTATTTTCAAAAGACACATGAAATAATATGACTCAAAGATACCTTGAGCGGTGATTTTACTCTAAGGGCGCAGACATGTTGGAATCTATCGCTGCTTCTTCTTTCACTGGCTGACACCTGGCTGACATCAACTTAAAGATACATTTGCCTTTCAGAGAAATGTAACTGTAATATCCTAAAATGTTAATCTTACACTTAAGCATATAACATTAATTTGAAATTAGATGCTCGTTTTGTTATTAGAGCGTTAGTTATAGTTATGTATTTCGTTCCCCGTCGAGCAGAATATAAGTGAACACACATGCGTCCCAATTCGTCTCTTATCCGTCCTAATTAGTGTCCGAGATCAGAATTAGTGTATCCCAAACCGTAGTAAGTTAAAACAGGTATCCAAAGGTACCCGGATGATCTACTATTTTCGATAGTTTTCCGAAGCGTGGATTTTTTTTTTTAAACAGGAAGTGTGATAGTTTGCTTTGCTGTATTTTAGATTCAACAGATGTGAATAAAATGTGGAATGATAAATTACATTTTAAAACCAAGGGAATGATCAATGAAATTTTATAACATAAATTATAAAAGGAGTAATGAATGAAGAAAAGCTGAAATACAGCAAAAAAAGTTTAGTTTGAGTAACTAGGCAACAACGTTCTCTTCCGTTACATGACCTCCATTTTAGTATGTATTTGGATATTCTTTTGCTACACACTCAAGCATTTGTACATTTTAATCACAAAAATTGTACATAATTTTAGTGCATATTATAAATAAGCTTACACTCATTCAATTATCTACAATTCTACCGGGAATCATAGACCATCCAGTTACCTATTTCATCATACTACGATTTGTGACACACTAACTATACTCTCTAAAACTATTTATGACACATAGTAGGCGAATTGGGATGCAACGCAGGACAAACCAGGAAGTCGGCGAGTCCGGAAGTGGTCCGTCGGTGAATTTGTTCCCCCGAAGCTGCCCTCAGAGTGCAGATTCATCTCCAGCACTGATTAGCTGCTATGACGCATTGAAAGCCCTGAGCGATCTATTATTTATGTTTGTTCACTATTTCCTTTGCTACAGAACAGCACGGAGTTGTGGCTGATTTCACTGCACTGCTGTGAGAAAACAAGGCTCGTTAGACCAAAAGGAAACAGAACGTGAAGTGAGCTAGCTTAGCTGCGGGTGCTAACGTTGCTATGGCGGAGGTAGCGGGGCCGTCGAGTGAGACGATCACGGAGACGGTGCAGACGGGAACACCGCCACCGCCCCAGCAGGTGACTGAGCTTCATTCATATCCACATCATCCACTACTTTATTTTTTAGCCTTAAGAGAAAGTTTGTTTTAAAAAAAATGGAGGTACAAATGTTACTCGAGGTTGATTTAGCCTGGCTAATGAACTCACTTAGCAGCAAATGAACTAACTGCTAATACTTTTACACGCCTTAAACACCGAATATCATCTGATTTATCTTTAAATATCTGTCACGAATAAACAGAGACACTCGAGTGATTATGAAATTACGGACCGCATAATCCTCCACCCATTGTCCATCAGAGAGTGGCTTTATTAATTAATTTATTTACATTTAATTTAATCATCCCCAACATGACACATCATATAACTCACTTTTACTATATTGCGCATGCGCGGGCAATAGAGCCGCTCAACTCGTGCAGAGACAGTGAAGTCAAGAATAAAACACTTCATGATGTCCTGTTAAAGGAAAACAGTGTGATGAAGTAGAAAGTGTTTTATTCCTTTCACACCTCAACAGCTTTTAAAACCTTTTCTGTGCAAGGCAAAGCAGCTCCGTTATCTACAGCGTTTTATCTCTATAAGGCCTCTTTTGCTGTACTATGACGTTGCAAGTGGGCGTTCCTACTGCTGGTTGCCACGGTAACAACCACAGTTAATAATGCTGTATTGTTGCATTATTGTATTGTGTGCATTATTATATAATGCATAATTTTGCTCAACTTTGTTACGTTGCTGACGTGGACACGCCCACGTCCAGTCACCAGCGCTCGCTGTCACAGCTCATTTTGAAAGAAAATCCCTTTGTTGCTGCGAGTTGAAGTACACCGACTAGGCATAAAATTATGACCACTCGCCTAATATCGTGTTGCTCCCCCTTTTGCTTCCAAAACAGCCCTGACCCGTCATACACTGTGTATTCTGACACCTTTCTATCAGAACCAGCATTAACTTCTTCAGCAATTTGAGCAACAGTAGCTCGTCTGTTGGATCGGGTCACACAGGCCAGCTTTCACTCCCCACGTGCATCAATGAGCCTTGGCCGCCCATGACCCTGTCACCGGTTCACCACGGTACCTTCCTTGAACCACTTTTGATAGATACTGACCACTGCAGACCGGGAACACCCCACAAGAGCTGCAGTTTTGGAGATGCTCTGATCCAGTCACCTAGCCATCACAATTTGGTCCTTCATCAAACTCACTCAAATCCTTACATTTTTCCTGCTTCTAACACATCAACTTTGAGGACAAAATGTTCACTTGCTGCCTAATATATCCCACCCACTAACAGGTGCCATGATGAGGAGATAATCAGTCTTATTCACTTCACCTCTCACTGCTCAGAATGTTGTGCCTGATTGGTGTATGTGTGAACTGTTACAAAACACTGACACTAGATACTCCTTTTATAAACATTACATAAACATCACCTTACAGAAAAATCAGATTACACACTCTGTCCCCAAACTACGACCCTGTGAACGAGCTGTTACTATAGAAGCGATAACTTAATAAAACCAATAAACGATATAGAAATTCAGAGAAATAAATCACTGCCTTCTGAATCGAGGATTTAACAGAAAATGGTTGCGTTAATAAAAGCCTATAATGCATTTTCTCCGTTCCACAGGAGGGAAGAAGCTTGACTATCAAGCTTCGGAAGAGGAAGACCGACAAAAAGGTGGAGTGGTCCAGTGACACGGTGGATAACGAACACATGGGGCGCAGGTCCTCAAAGTGTGAGTAGATGACCGGTTTCTTGTTTTTTTTTTGTTTTGTTTTAGAGCTCCCTAAGAAATGTCACTAAAGCTGTTTTGCTTGCTCGTGTTCGGCAGGTTGCTGCGTTTACGAGAAGCCCCGACAGTTCGGTGAGTCTTCCACAGAGAGTGAAGGGGAGGACGAGGAAGGATGTGGGAGCGCGCACTGCATCCTTGGCCACGGGAGAGGACATGGACAGAGAGGAGGAGGAGGAGGAGGAGGTGGTGGCGGCTCTACTACGCCCCCGAGCTCCGGCGGAACAAACCCTCACTAATCAGGAGAGCACTGAGCTGGTGGAGGAAAAAAAGGAAAATGCAAAGCGGACACGTTCATAATTTTACATCCGGCTACTCACATTGAAATAAAGTCACTGCGTTGCTGTGTTTCAAATTGCCATTCGGTGCAGAGAGTGGGAGCTTTTAGTTTATGCACATCGATATATTTTTGATTTTTTTTTCCTGCTGTCATTGTGATTAATGAGAAATCATTTGAATGCTGTGGAGTTGTTTTTTTTTTGATTGGTTGTACATAGGGTTTTACTTTACTTTTTTGTTGTAAAATGTTTCTATTTATTTGTCTGCAACGTTAAGATCAGTTCTGTCTCGTTCTCATTTTTAATGCAAGTGAAAGATGCCTTGAATCAGTGACGCTCAAGCCAGTGATTATAGTAAATCTTAAAAAAACAAAAAAAAAAACTTTTAGCGGATGATTTAGAAAGCAGGGTCCATTCCAAAGAATTGAGGTTGAACAAAGGCAGAGGTGCTCATCGTGTGTCTGAGGAGGATGATGTTGATGGTATTAAAGTTGGAGTAGACGAAGGCGAACGTGTTATTTGAGCTTAGAATTACGTGACGTGCTGCTTTTCTGACAAATGTTTCTTAATTTCTTCAGTGAGTAAGTGATGCACTTCACAGGTTTAATGTTTTCACTCATTTCCATGAACACGGTGAATCTTTTTTCTTCATGTCATCACCTTTCCCTGTGATACTACTGATTCTTTTCTGACAATCAGACGAGTAAAGCTAATAAAGGCATTGTGCATGTACATACTAAAGGCAGGAGGCTTCACGGTGGCGCTGAAATTAAATTTAGTATTGCCTCAACTAACATCAGCTGCTTCTGTATGTGAAAGGTTTAAAAGGAGCAAAATGTTCACAACAGTACCACATGAGACGTAGTGTAAAATCCCAGTGATGTCAGCATGTTCAGTAATAAACTGATGAAAAAGTGTTTGGTACATTACGAGACTCCTGAATTCTGAATTTCTGTTTGTGTGTGGGAGAGAAGAAGATCCGAACCCAGGAAGACACGGCCATCTGAAGCGGTTATAACATGTATAATAAAACATTACTAATACAAAGACTTGAAGTATATTCAACATTCATCTTCTTTAAAAAAAAAAAAAAGGATAGGTAATTCTTTCTTATTTACAGTAAACACAGCTCCTTGTGATAAATGTCATGTTTAACTAGAGTAATCGCTGAAGATACATATGAAACTAAACACTCTAAAAGCTGCAAACTTGATGTCTAATCCGGAGTAATAACCATAGTAACCAGCAGTGGCCAATTACAGCGGAGGACACCATTTTCTTCAAGATTACATCAAATTATTCTGGACTCGGATTTGTGATCTCATACCTCTGACTAGGAAAAACTAAATAAAACTCACAATTCCTACTTGGGAACTCGGGAAGATCTCGTCAGCCCCGAGTTCAGGAAGTGATGTTAAGTCAGAATGGCCGCTCAGAGCGTGGAGAGTAAATCACTTCTTGAATTTTAAAATGAGATGATGTATATACACTATATTGCCAAAAGTTTTGGGACACCCCTCCAAATAGTTGAATTCCGGTGTTCCAATCACTTCCATGGCCACGTGTAGAAAATCTTCTGCATACCAAGACATTTTGGACAATTTCCTGCTCCCAACTTTGTGGGAACAGTTTGAGGATGGCTCCTTCCTGTTCCAACATGACTGCACACCAGTGCACAAAGCAAGGTCCATAAAGACATGGGTGAGCGTGTTTGGTCCTGACCTCAACCCGATAGAACACCTTTGAGATGAATTAGAGTGGAGAGTGTGAGCCTGACCCTCTCATCCAACATCAGTGCCTGACCTCACAAATGCACTTCTAGTGGAATGGTCAAAATTTCCAATAAACACACACCTAGACCTTGTGGAAAGCCTTCCCAGAAGAGTTGAAGCTGTTCTAGCTGCAAAGGGCAGACCAACTCCATATAAATCCATACAGATTAAGAATGAGATGTCATTAAAGTTCATGTACATGTAAAGGCAGACTTTGCAAAACTTTTGGCAATATAGTGTACTTCTCTTTGCTTTCTGTTTACTGAACACTGTTCACTGTGTGTTGAGAAGGTAAATATCCATCACTCAGCACAGTTACCAGCTCAACTCTAGTTCTGGGGGTGGAGCTTTGAAGTTTTGGGACATCCACCTTTACTTGCACATGAATTTAATTCCTCTAGCTGGTTGTTTAATGAGATTGTGGTGATGGTGCATGGGGAATTTATACCAGCAGCAGCAGCAGCAGAAGAAGAAGCAGCCTTTATATGTCATATATGTATTACAGCACAGTGAAATTCTTTCTTCGCATATGCCAGATTGTTAGGGAGTTGGGGTCAGTGCACATGGTCAGTCGTGATACAATCTGCTTGATCAGAGAGGATTAAGGGCCCAACAGTAGCAGCTTGGTGATTCTGGGGCGTGAAGAAAACTAGGAATTCATGTGTGGTGTTTCTCCTAAATTTCAGCTTCAAATAAAATAACATTTAGAGTACAGATTTCCACTGGCATCAATAAATAATAATAATAATAATAAAAATAATAATAATACAATTCATTCATTTTATTACAAGCACAACCAGTTCAACCAGATGAAGAAATTGAGACAATTTTGATGATGATAAAGAAATAATGACAATGTATACTTTAAAAAGAAAAAAAGAAAAAATCCAAAGATTTATTTCAGCAAATATTTCAGGCTTAATGTGCTGATCGGTGATCATTTAAGTTAACTTCGAAAGATCTCGGTTACATCACACACACATCTATCTATTCATGTTCCCTCTCTCAGAAAGGGTGTAGCGATTGTTCCTAGTTTACACAGCAGATTTCTTCACATCTGAGTCGTACAGTGATCCTGCACTTTAACGCACAGTGCAAAACGCATAAAACTCACAAATAAAATTAAGAAAAAAATCTTAAAGTGCATTAACTAGGCGTTGACATGAACAGAATATATTGCAAATATTTGTCAGTTAAGATATGCTTAAAGAAATGCTAGATGCTAGTAGACATTTTTATTAGAACATCTTACCGTTGAGCATGCTTAAAAAAACAACAAAAAAGAGGTGTAAGGAAAGAGACTTAAAACTATTTAAATATGGTGTTAGTGTGAAACATTTATAAAAACAAACCCTAATGGGCCGTATTGAGGCACGTGAATCTGATATACTGTACATGAAGACACATTCGTAGTAAATATTCAAACACATTGGAATATGAATGAAACAAAATCTCTGAGACGAATACACAAACCCCGCTAATAAACAGAGAAGTTAAATAAGTAATATATAATAGTGGAAATGTGAGAATATAGCAACGGGATTAAATATAATAATGCAGCCAGGTCCTGGCTAGTGTGTACCACAGAGTCAAACCCAAGTCCTCTTTCTTTAGGTTTAGTGATGTAACAATGTTCCCGATATACCCCTAAATACAGGTACTGTAAATGGAGTTTAGCAAAGATCATAATTAGAGAAAGTTTTTTTCTTTTTTTATAAATGAAGCTGGCGCTGATGTGAATCCAGTTCAGGTTCAAGTGAAATCTGTGCCAGGTCTCTCCAGAGGATACAACCAATCAGCTGTGTGGCTTCCTGAAGTTAAATCATGTTGTAAATATCACAGCAGGATCATTTCTCTCCATCTCTCTCTCTGTTAAAAGTGCCTTTACAGTGCATTTTGTACTAAAAAAAAAAAAATCTCACTGGCAACTTTCCAGAATGCTGATGAACGATCTTTGTCTCCTGCTCAAACGCACACTTTTGTCTTTGAACAATCCATAATGTAGTAAATGGAAACGGTGCTCCTTTACATTCAGGCTTTTCTCTAGTCAGTGTGAATGAATTGAGGAAAAAATTAGAAGCGCCGATTGTAAAATCTTCATAACGACTTAATCGTTGATGTTTGGCCCGTGTACTGACTCTGTGCTCAAGTGGTCAGTCTCCTCACAGCCTGTAAAAACAACGACATGTTAAACTTTTTAAAATGAGCAACAGGACAAATCAAAACAAAAAACAGTCAAACAGCTTCCTTTACAGCAGAGCTTTTCAAAAAAATGGGTCACCAATATGATACACTATATTGCCAAAAGTTTTGGGACACCCCTCCAAATAGCTGAATTCCGGTGTTCCAATCACTTCCATGGCCACGTGTAGAAAATCTTCAGCATACCAAGACATTTTGGACAATTTCCTGCTCCCAATTTTGTGGGAACAGTTTGGGGATGACCCCTTCCTGTTCCAACATGACTGCACACCAGTGCACAAAGTAAGGTCCATAAAGACATGGATGTGCGAGTTTGGTGTGGAGGAACTTGACTGACCTGCACAGAGTCCTGACCTCAACCTGATAGAACATCTTTGGGATGAATTAGAGCAGAGACTGCGAGCCAGGCCAAAACTGGGATGTCTGCTTTTACATGCACATGAATTTAATATGGAGTTGGCCTGCCCTTTGCAGCTATAACAGCTTCTGTGAAGACTTTCCACAAGGTTTAGGAGTGTGCTTATGGGAATTTTTTACCACACCTCCAGAAGCACATTTGTGAGGTCAGGCACTGATGTTGGACAAGAAGTCCTGGGCCAGAGTCTGCTGGTCATCCCAAAGGTGTTCTACCAAAGTCGCTCATCCATGTCTTTATGGCCCTTGCTTTGTGCACTGGTGTGCAGTCATGTCGGAACAGGAAGGGGTCATCCCCAAACTGTTCCCACAAAGTTGGGAGCATGAAACTGTCCAAAATGTCTTGGTATGCTGAAGCATTAAGAGTTCCTTTTCACTGGATCTAAGGGGCCAAGCCCAACCCCTGAATTCAATGATTTGGAGGGGTGTCCCAAAACTTTTGGCAATATAGTGTATGTGGGTCACATCAATCTAAACAGGGAAAAAAAGGGTTGCGCTTAAAAAAAGTTCGAAAAGCACTGCTTTACTGTACATGTCAATTATGGCTGGTTGTGAGCTGTTAATAGTTCAGACTGGACTTGTGGTGTGTGGAAAATGTCAGTGTGGCTTTACATAGGTTGCAGGATAATTGCACTTCATGCAGTAAACGTTGCAGTGCGAAGACAAATTGCTTTAGCCTGGACTACATGGAAACAGGATCCTAGATAAGCACAATGAGATCTGCAGGGTAGATACAAAAACAATGAAAAAAAAAAGCTTTACTCTTCACTTTACTGACCCGACTTACAAAAGTCTTTTAAGGAAAGGGGGCGGTGCTAAGCAGGAGGTGTTACAGCCTGGGTGGGAGTCATTTCAGGGCTGGAAAAAGGTACGTGTAATGTGGTACTGTTGTAACCAACCAAATCCACTGCATGGAAATACTGTGAATGGCATTCACAGCACACAAAGCTCTGACGTGGAAACAAAATTGCCTAGCTAAAGTAAGGAAAGCTAGTTAGCTCGTTAAGTGCATTAATACAGTAACTGAAATGATAAGTATATGATTATTACCTGTTTCTAATAAAGTATCTAAAGTAGCACACCTTGTTTATGAGCTTTACAAAAAAGTCAACAAGTCGTTTGGTAACTTCGGCTAAATCGGGCTGCTGCATTTGAATGGACTTTATTTTGAGCACTTCCTCAGATCTGTGTGCTCCTAATAGGATAGATCCTCCATCATCTGTGCATAGCAATTAATCTGCTAAATAATACGGATATCCAGCTCACACCTTAGCTGATGTTTGTAGTGCAGCAGATGGTGGGGTTCAGAAGTGTGCGCTATATTTACATCAAGAACCATCAGGCAATAAACATCACTAAATAAAACGACAAATGAAACTATTTGTATGTAGGTCAACAAAAAACAGACTGATATTGCCTTTTTTTTGTGGCAGAAGATGAAAGTGAATGATTATTGTATGTATGTGAACTGAAGCACCTACCCAAAGACTTTGTCTTCAAGACACATTCACGCTTTTGCTGGCAGCACTACTGCTTTGACTCTGCGCCAAAATATCTTCTGTTTCTTCCTCGCTGTCCTCTACTTCTTTCCCATCTTCTCCCGTCCCCAAAATCACACTCTGTCGCACGCTGACGGAAATGACCAGCACCTGGATGATGCCATAAATCAGTGCGAACTGAGGCAGGTACTCCTGAACCAGCCACAGCAGACCAGCCATTCCTACAGAGGACACGAGGAACATGGCCATGCCGTGGAGCCAGAGCTTCAGTGCGCCCTGGACACCGAGAACATCCAGGACTAACTTGGCGGGGGGCGAGACCGTCCAAAGGAAGCCGACTACAAACAGGTCAAAGAGGTGACGAATGAAATTGAAACAGATCTCGTAATGCTCAGGGAGAATTTCTCCGGACCAAGAGCGAGCAAAGAAGTGGAATACCGACGATCTTTGGGAAAACGGGATGGGGGACGGAGGAGGGGTTCCGTAATCGGAATCTTTCCCGTCAGAATCCCACAATCCTTCGTTCCAGGTGCTATTCCTCTGAACGAGTCCGCTGCTCTTGGATGATCTCGGCCAAAAATAAAACACAGGACTGATTAACCAGTTCCACCATCGTTGAGGACTTTCTCTCGGCCAAAAATAAAACACAGGACTGATTAACCGGTTCCACCATCGTTGAGGACTTTGTGGAGGAGGCTTCTCAAGATCTGCTTTCAGATCTTCTACTTCTAAAGGTTTGAGAATCTCCTCCTGAGCTTCCCAGAATTCTTCAGGTGGGGCTTTTTGGTCACTTTGTTTTCTCCATCCACCCCAAACCCAAGAAGTTACCCCACCCAGACTCCATCTGCTTTTCTCCTGAACCTCAACTGTAAGACTTTTCTCACTTTTTGGTTTAGTAGCCCAAGGGCGATACAAGTTCCCTGGGTGGATCCATGACCAAACTCGTCCTACAACAGCAGACATGGCTTTTCTTGTTTTTCTCAATTTGTCCAAATAAGCTTTTGGGTTGAAACCTTATTTGCTTAAGCAAGACTTAGGATGATCCTAATCGTCATAAAACGTCTCTATGATTATATATATTACATAATCATCATGTAAAATTTGTGAAAAAACGTGTTAGTAGTCGAGCAAACCTGACGTTAAGTTAAAAAAGAAGGCGGAGCTTCACCACCACACCTGTGCTTTGTTGTCAGGAGGAAACAAACTAGTTTAGAACGCAAACGCCCCCCAAAAAAACACCACTACGGCTAGAGTCAGCTAATAGTTAACTACCCATCAAAATGAATAAATATATACGCTGTCGAGCAACTTACGTGCAATTCATCCGATATTTGAACACATAAAGGACAATAACTGAGCGCCTAAAGAGCCAATGTTGACGGTTTTTTTTTTTTTTTTTAATCTATCCAGTCTGGCGTCTTTACCAGTTCGATGTTTATCAAGCCAACGTTAGCTAGATTATTTAAGTTACTATTCGCTTAGTCAGCTATATAACTATGCAAAATTAAGCCATTATTATTGACAGTTTCTGACGAGTTTTGTTAGTATAGCTGCCTGCATCATACACTGTCAGGAGAAAGGCTAACTTCTTCTTCTTCTTCTTCTTCTTCTTCTTCTGGTGTTTATTGGCAGTTGGCAGAAGGGTGCATTTCCGCCACCTACCGGATTGGAGTGTGGAGCACAAATGTCGAGGCAGGGAAACCACATACACTATATTTCCAAAAGTTTTGGGGAATCATTCAATTCAGGTGTTGAGCTTGTCCTCTTAGTTCCATTGAAAGGAACTTTTAATGCTTCAGCATACCAAGACATTTTGGACAATTTCATGCTACAATTTCGCCAGAGTGACTTACAATCTCATTTTATACAACTGAGCAATTGGGGTTAAGGGGCCCAGCTGTGGCAGCTTGGTGGACCTGGGATTTGAACTCATGACCTTTCGATCAGTAGTCCAACACCTTTGTCTTAAGAACAGTTTGGGGATGGTCCCTTCCTGTGCCAAAACTGGGACATCTGTCTTTACATGCATTTAATATAGAGTTGTTTGTGCTCATTTCCTGTTACACCTGTGTGTGCTGGAACCCATAAAAAGTTTACTGTTAGTCTATACGGACTTGTTTCAAAATTAATTTGCAGTGCTTCGTCAACCAAGTTTTGTGTTGTTGAAGATGTTCCACTTGATAAGCTGCTTAAGGCCGAGATTGAATCACTGACCTTATAGGCCAGGGATCCTCAAATATGGCCCATGAGATCCACATTGGATCATTCAGGGCAAGATTTGTGGAACCCTGTTATAGGCTTCTTCTAACCACTGAAGTGCTAGAAATATTGCTATTAGCTCAGATGAAAAGACTGAAATATGATCTGAGATTCTTTTTGATATTTTGACACTAAATTGTGGTATAAAAACCACTGGCACTTGTTCCAATTTTATTCTTTATATTTTAATACTCACTGTTTTGCTTTCTTTTTAAAGCAAATCACCTGGGTTTTGCCACTGAAAAGCAGAAACCCCATTCATTAGCCCAGTTTTCTATCTTGCACACAGCAGTCTGCATATATTTCTCCACATGCCCAACATTTCGCCCCCTTTTCCACAGCGCCCATAAGGATCTTCCTATTTCTATGCCTATCTGTGAAAAAATATTTAATCATTAAATTGAACAGAATAGGACTGCTAACACTTCCTTGAGGTGTTCCATTATCTGCTGATTAGCTCTGTTAGAATGGAGATCCTACTCCTACTTGTATAGTTCTTTTAAACAAGAAATTCATGATCCATTTAAACACCTTCTTCCTTTTATTTCCCTTCTGTCCAATTTTGTTAAAAGTTCTTCCCTTCACATTATATGCCTTTTCAACATCAAAAAATACTCCAACTAATACTTCCCTGTCCATTCTTATATCATTCTCCAAGCAGAGCACAGAATCCATAGTTCACCTTTTCCAGAAACCACTTCAGCATGCAGAAAAAGTTATTTTTTCAATAACATTTACCAGTCTGTTCATGACCATACACGCCATCAGTTTGCACAGATTTTATGTTAATGCAATGTGCTTGTAGTTAGTAGGCTGCAGATGATCCTTGCCAGGCTTTGCAATTGGCACTATAAACCCATGCTTCCAGTCTGCAGGCAGCCTCCCTGATTCCCCCATCTTGTTAGAGGTTCAGAATGATATTTAAAGATTTTCCGTTGAGGTGTTTATAATCTCATAGCAAATCTCAGCTTTACCTGGGGAGGTTTGACTCCAAGTGCTTTTTTTCAATTCAAAAGGAGTAAACTCTGCATCTAAACATCTAGACAGTCCTCTTTCCTCCAATATTTGAGGCTTCAGTCAGTTTCTGATCTCTATACCGCTTCATTTCTTCCAATATGCTTTCATCACACTGTACTTTAGCAAATGTTTCTGCTAGTAGCTCTGCTTTTACACTGTCTGATGTTAAAATCTGTTACAAACAGGAATAATTTTTGTTTTCCCACCCATCTCTTATAAGTCTTAATGGGATACTAAAAAGCAGATTGAGGCTTGATTCACATTTCAGAGGTTTATTTGTATCAGTCAGTCATTACATAAACACCAACTTGGCATTACATTTTAAAAAACATGATCATGTTGAAGGTACAGCACATCTCTTCCTCTGCCCAATGGTGCAGTTACCTGATCCTAAAAAAAAAAGAAAAAAAAAGTTAACACATCTAGCAAGGCCAGGTTCTCCAAACCTAAATTCATGGATGCGTTTCAGTGCGCTGCGAGTACACTTCATTCCATTTCAGTCGAACCGAACAAAGCAGATCATCATCAACACAATTCATTAAATGCCAGATCAGGGGAAGAAAAGTAAATCAGAACTTACTGAAAATCTTTTGCACTTGGGGTACAAAAGGTTCCATCCTGGTGAACTCCTCAGGTTCTAGACACCAACCTAGCAAAGAATAAGATAAAAACCCTAAATAACTGAATTTAACAAACAAATGCTTGCTTATACACGATGATGTGTTCAGTATGATGTAAAGGACATCATGTTCTCAGAGACTCTAGTCTATTGAATCATCATTACACATACTCAAAATTATATTACATACAATATTAAATAAACAAAACCAACCTCAGTCAGGACTCGACTCCTTTCATGTGGTAACAGGAACCAACTTGATTAGTTGATGTGGTCAAATGCAACTATAAATGGATAAAAAAAAAAGTCTAATTTATCATTCAGTAATAGATTGAAGACTGCTGTGGTGCAAGAGGAATAAAGCTTCATGACATGTGATCATAGGAAAAATGATCACCTTCAGTGTAGGCACAGTGCCACCCCATGAATGAGTGCTCTCACAAAGCACTCACACCAAGTACACATTTTTACTAGAATACAATTGCATGAGAAAGATACTTACCAGAGAAGAAAAACAGCTAGGTGCCATCTGCTGACCATTCAGTAATGCCTTAAAGAAAAAAGGATTTATTTTTAAAGTCTTGTTTGTAAAATATTGCTTTCATCAACACATTCAGCAGTAACATGTTCAGTTTACTGTGAAGATCTTCATGTTGCATTCAGAGACTCTAGTCTAATGAATCATCAGCACATGTTCACAGAGAAATAAAGCTCAACATAATGTTATAGAAAATTGCATACCATTTTCAAGACGTCTGCAACTGAGGCCCATATCAGCAAACCTACAAGAACAAAAAAAAACCACAGAATGAGTTGTAGTAACACCATGCATTTCTAACATTGAAATAATTAAATATAAAGCCACGAGGTGGAGGCCATTTTGGAAAACCATCCCCTCACAGAAAACCGCGTGGCTTTCTAACCGTTAGCTTACTCAGGAAATAATAATATTTAAATAACACACTCTGCAAACATCTATATAAACATTTAAACAAAGAAACTTTATAAAAAAAATTAAAAAAAAAAAAGTTTTCAGAGACATGTTTACTCTACCTCCTTCTCTCCCTCAGCACACCAAACACCAGTGAGTAAGAGAAAGCGCAGAGAAACGTGCGTGAGGCTTTATTGGGGTCCTCACGCAGTAACAGGAGCGTCTAATCAGCTGCCTGACTAAATTAATTATTTACTTCAATTAAATCCCGGTTCAGTACAAGGCTCTTACAATTTAAAGCTTAATTACAATTTAAAGCTTATTTTAAATGTTTTAAAAGTTGCGAGAATGTTAGGGGATGTTCTCTGTACTCTTATGTAAAACAAAATGGAAATGTTATATTTCCACAAAAACAATTTCCTGGAAATGAACATTAAAATGGTTCTGCTCTCTGAACCAAACAATTCTTTTTTTTCTTTTTTTTTCTTTCTTTCTTTTTCTTTTTTTTTTTTTTTTTTTTTAAATCTTTGTCTTAAACTCTATTTTTGACAATATTTTCAAGTAAACAAATCGAGTTATTCTATCCTTAACCATTTCTGTTGTGTCTATTTCACGACTTCATACTAAAAGGTGTAAGATTTTGTAAATATCACTAAAGTTTACAGTGTGGTGCAATGACTATGAACTGACCTTTGTTAGTTGACCTAAATGACTCATCCCTATAAGAAATAAAGTATCTATTATTGCTGCTGCTGCTGCTGCTGCTGCTGCTGCTGTTGTTGTTGTTGTTGTTGTTGTTGTTGTTGTTGTTGTTGTTGTTGTTGTTGTTGTTGTTTTTTTTCTTCTTCTTCTTCTTCTTCTTCTTCTTCTTCTTCTTCTTCTTCTTCTTCTTCTTATTGTTCTTCTTATTATTATTATTATTATTATTATTATTATTATTATTATTATTATTATAGATAGGTACGTAGATAGATAGATAGATAAATAGATAGAATTTATTGATCCCATGAGGAAAATTCTTGTGTTACAACAGCTTAAACAGTTACACACAAAAATATAATATAGTATAATATAATAATAATAAAAAAACAACAAAAAAATAATAATAATAATAATAATAATAATAATAATAATAATAAAAAAAACAACAACAACAATAATAATAATAATAATAATAATAATAATAATATAAAATATAATATAAAATTATTATTATTATTATTATTATTATTATTATTATTATTATTATTATTATTATTTTTAAAGCTATTTTGATAAAGCTATATTCAATTGTAATCATCTTGTATTCTAAATCTTTAGGAAAATCTTTCTCCTTTATATACCCTACTTTGTAAATGAATATGCAAACGATCTTGAGAAACAATTAAGATGCATATTATTTTAAATATTACTTCCATTATTTTAAATATTAAAGCTACTTTATTTGAGCTACGTTAGCCCTTTTTTTATGCTTTAACCCTGTTTAAATAATTATTAAAATAATTTAATAAGGAAATTTAAAAAATATGTTCTGGTTGCCATGTAAACGCTCTAATATGGTGCGTCGTTGCCAAGAGGAAGCGGAAGTAGAGAGATTGATATAGGCTTTATTTCAAAACCCTCAGTACTCCCTACACAGGTGAACTATGTAGGGTATGAAAAGAATGCTTTCCACACCCTGACTAGTGCACTACATATGTTTTTGCTTCTGTTGAGAGTTTGCCTCTAAATTTATCCTCTGATTAAAGGCAGGTTTTACGTTTTATGGACCGCTTTTTAACCTGGCTCAGGATATATTTGGTTTTTTTCAGAAAACATTTTGTATTTTAGGAAACTCAGTCGGAGTTGAAGCGACTCGTATAGTCTCGTGTAGAGCTGATCGTGTTTGCTCGTACACTGGTTTATTGCATTAGTACTATGGCCTCTGAGTGGAACACAATGAAGGACAGAATGATCCTGGGATAAATTAGTGCAAGGCTGCATGGTTTTATAAAAGCACTGCTCAATATTTAGTGAGCCTGGGATGTTATTCAGCCTCAGCATCCTCTATGTATAGGGTGTAGTGGCTGCTGCTAATCTGTAACTCCATTCATTTGCACTGTAATCTCTATTTCTCTCTATATAAATATTACTATGGATTTCCCTTTCGACCTGAACTCTCTATTCCCAGAGAGGATCTCAGTGCTGGATCACAATCTGTGTGCTGCCAGGAAACCTCACGGAAGGTAGGACCATTTCTTTAAGTTTAATGATTTCTATTTCTTAATCCAAATACAAAAGCATCTATCAGTCTCAATGAGGTGTGGCTTAAGAGCTGTTTTTCTTCCTTGCACTCAGAGTGAACCCTATTGTTGTTTTCCACAATGACTTCTATTGATTTTGGTCTAATAGAAGCGTTTCCCCCTTCTTTAATCATTTATTTAAATTATAATATTTATTTATATTATAATTTATAATTATAATATTGTAATCGTACTTTATGTTTAAAAAGTAACATTAAAAAGTGCATAAATGATGGTGTTACAGACAACAACAACAACAACAACAACAACAACAATAATAATAATAATAATAATAATAATAGAAATAACAACAAAAATGTTATCTTCAATAAACACTTTATCCAGGTCAGGGTTGTGATCGATCTGAAGCCTATTCCAGGAACACAAAAGAGACACATCCTGGATACACACACACACATACAGTGTGTGCAAAAGAGACACATCCTGGATGGTACACCAGTCCATCACAGGGCAACACACACACACACACACACACACACACACACACACACACACACACACACACACACACACACACAGAGTTCTAAGCAGTTTAGCATAGTCAATTTGGCATGTTTTTGGGTGGTGTGAGGAAAACCTTACAGTTTAAATATGTGTGAAAATGTGTACTGGACTGGTGTAACAGCTGGGGTGTTTTCCCATTCTGGAGATGTGCACGAATAAATTCGACTACTACTACAACTAGCAATTTATATACATCTTTCGAAGCTGATATGAGATCTCTTTATTGCTCATTAGTCTGTCATTTGAGTTTATAAGCATAATTTAAGATGGTCAGTTTCACCTTTGTAGGCTGTTTGTATTAGACACATTATGGTACAGACATGGTCACTTTTATAGCCACCTTTATGACTGACCCCAGTCAAACGAAATGAAAATTCTTAAATATAAGCATCAACCTACTTTCATCTCCATAATAAATATTCCATATATATAATTTTTTTATATATATATATATATATATATATATATATATATATATATATATATATATATATATATATATATATACTGTGATATAGTAATTATTATTTCTTCTGCACATTGTATTTCAGACCTGAAGCCCAGACTCAGACTGCCACCGTTATTGATGAGTTAGGGAAAGCCTCAGCCAAGGTGATTTATATCTATAAGCCACTTTAATGATTTTTTCTTGGTTATCTATGGTGTGATGCTGTGCTTAAACTTTATAACATTTTCTATTTTAGGCCCAGAAGCTGCCTGCGCCGATAACAAGTGCAGCGAAGCTTCAGACTAACAAACATTACCTCTACCTGCTGAAGGACGGAGAGAGGAACGGGTAACCTGCGTGTTTTAACTTTTACTTTCCAGTTGGAAAAAAATTAAAATTGCACATCCTGAATTAAATGGAATGAAGTTGTAGATGCAGTAAGTCTTTGTGCTTACTTTTCTTTTCGGTGTCTACTTCTTGGCTGTCAGTAACACCTGTCTCTGTCTCACTTTCTCTCTCTCTCTCTCTCTCTCTCTCTCTCTCTCTCTCTCTCTCTCTCTCGCTCTCTCTCTCAAACAGAGGCCGTGGAGTTGCAGTAGGATATCTGAAGGTCGGATACAAGAAGCTCTTTCTGCTTGTAGGTGTTTTCCTTTTTCACTGTTTGTCTGTGTGAGAAAATATGTACTGTGCACCCTAGACAAGCCTAGACACCCTGTAATTTTAATAGAAATTGTCTTACTATTTTGTATCGTAGATGTTTAATGCATTAGCATGAAAATGTTATAGAGAAAACCTTTCTTTTTTTCTCTTTAAATAATGGAGCATATTCAGGAATATACTATGTACCGTGTCTGTAGTGTCACCAGAGACAGAAAAATTTCTCCCAGAAGCATATCAGATGATTTCCTTAAAAACTTTTTAAACACAAACGCCATTATGACCTGAATTTAATTTGTTGTTGTTAATTTCACTGCATTCTGCTCTTTATACATTAAAAGATTCTTTAAAGATTCTCTTTACTGAAATTATTTAGTGAATTGATTAACATGAACAAAACCTTAAAACACATCAGGAATATTAAGCAACAATTACATGTAGTTATTAATATTTAAAAATAAATAAATATGAAAATCTTTGTGTTTGTTAACTGGTACATCAGAACTTAAGCTTAAAGAACAATTTCCACTATTTCCACATGGAGACCAAAGTTCAATAAGTTATCAGTGTTGGTAAATGTTTTAAGAGCTAATTTTTAGTTCTGGATTAAATAATGATTAGTAACTGAAGGTGTAGATTGTTGTCATCAGTATGTGTTAAGTTCATTTGTTACTTCTTAACATAGCTGTATTCTTCATAATGCAGGTTTGCATAATGTACAGGATATTTCTGAAAACAAATATTAATACACACTAAAAGAATAACAGGAATGTTCTCTAAAGATTTGTCCGTACTTTACTGTACGTTTGCTTCACACTGGCATTTTCACTGCCAGTAAAATTCTGTAAATTTTAAATGAAATGTTTTAAAGTGTACCGAGATATACAGGAAAATCCTCTAATTATGCTCATCATGCGTGTTGTTTGTGTACAGTATGTCAATGACAGGGTGTGACCCTCATCCTCTTTTGCACTTCTGCATTATCATGTAGGACCAGAGGGGGGCGCATGTGGAGACCGAGCCCCTGTGTGTGCTGGATTTTTATGTGACTGAGAGTTTGCAGAGACACGGATACGGCATGGAGCTCTTCCACTTCATGCTGGAAGTCAGTCCCCAGTTCCACAAATACACAAACTGTACTAATGCTTAAGTAAACAAAAATACATAATAATACAGTAGTTATTACTTAGTAATTACTTAGTAGTAATAACTGTTATGTCACGGGGCTCTTTAAACTTATTTATTGTTTACATATTTTTTATTTTAGACACCAAATACATTTTGCAGAAAAAAATGAGATTCACGTTGACTTTATTTATGGACCAAATTGTTTTGGTAGCTGAGGTTTTGACTTAAATGCATTTAATTTGTTAAAAAGGCAACTAACTAATAAGAATTTTATAAGTGTAATAACATCTATAACAGTGAATTGTGATTTCCACCACTGTAAAAAAAAAAAAATCAAATAAGCTTCATGGACACTACTTTGAGAACAACTGGCATATAGTATAATAACATTGTAATTACAATGAAGCAAGTGCAGGCAGGTTGGAATGGGTGGAGAAAGGTGTCAGGAGTTCTGTGTGATAGGAAAATATCAGCGAGAATCAAGGGGAAGGTGTACAGGACAGTGGTGAGACCGGCCATGCTGTATGGTTTAGAGACAGTGTCCACTGAGGAAGAGACAGGAGTCAGAGCTAGAGGTAGCAGAGCTGAAGATGTTGAGGTTCTCTTTGGGAGTGACAAGATTGGACAGGATTAGGAATGAGTACATCAGAGGGACAGCTCATGTTGGACGTTTGGGGGACAAAGTTAGGGAGGCCAGATTAAGATGGTTTGAACATGTTCAGAGGAGGGACAGTGAGTATATTGGTAGGAGAATGTTGGACATGGAGCTGCCAGGCAGGAGGCAATGTATATGGATGTAATAAATGAGGATATGAAGCTAATGGGTACAAGTGTTGAGGATGCAGAAGATAGGGATAGGTGGAGAGAGATGATTTACTGTGGCGACCCCTGAAGGGAAAAGCCGAAAGAAGAAGATGATACAATTAATAATTCAACAGTAATATAGTAGATATAACATACCATATTCTCTACTTAATGATAAAGTCATTGAACCACAGCATAAATAGTAATACAATCATTACAGCTTTTTAACATGTTTTCTTTATTGATTACTAAAATACCAAACATGTCTATCATTCTCATTATGAAAGCCTCCAGTGTGCAGCAGATCTGTGGGTGAAAACACCTTCTTGATGAGAGTGAGAACAGAGGAGACTTGTTTGACTTGTCTCAAATAAGCACTCTTTACAACCACGGTGGGCAAAAAAGCAACTCAGAACACACAAAATGTTGAACCGAGAAGTGAATGGGCTACACTAGGTTCACCGATACTGGACAGATGAAGACCACTGCCATCTGACTGGCTGATTAGAGAATTGCGTAATTCAGCAGATGTACATGTGTTCCTAATAAAATGGACATCTACGGCTATGAAAACAGATGTTTAACAAGCGCCTGATGGCTGGATCAGACTGAACAACATGTCTGGAGTATTATATATTTCTTTTAGTCGCTTGTTATAAAAGTGAAGCCTAGCACATAATGTTTAATTTAATCTTGTTCCACACATCATATTGACCAAAGCACCAAAAAAAACCAGGTTTCATTTAGAAATGAACCTACAAGGAAAAATCCTGGATTAAAATATTACAAAGGCTAAAACGTTGTTGTTGTTGATGATGATGTTTCTTACGGTTAATTGTATTAACATGAACATTATATCAACATGTAAAAGCTACATAAGGTCATAATCCCTTTTTAGAGTGTAGAATATGTAATGGAAATCTGTGTCCTCATTTTCCCTCTCCTTTTTTTGTCTGTCAGCACAAGAAGGTGGAGCCTGAACAGATGGCTTATGACAGACCTTCCTCGAAATTCCTGGCCTTTCTAGAGAAACACTTTGAACTTAAGCACAGTGTGCCTCAGGTATGATTTACCTGTATTATCTTACCACCACACCACCTGTTATATGAGCTTAGCGGCCTTTACAAATGATCACCAAACAGACTCCCTAACGTCCTCTAAATCCTTCCTGTCTTAAAGGGGCAGAGGAAAACAGAAATACAAAAAAAAATGAAGAAAGAGAAAGCAACTGAAAATGTCAGCTAGGCATGTGTCCTCCTGCCCATGTACAAGCTAAGAAAGGACTACCAAGATTATAAATAAATAAATAGATAAATGTGACAATGTGGTAATAATTATGAAATGTTTGGGGAATTTAAACACCTGCAGTTCTACGAAATGACCATTATTCCAGATAAGCACTCGCATTCTTATATACACCATATTGCCAAAGGTTTTGGGACGTCTGCCTTTACATGCACATGAATGTAATATGGAGTTGTCCCGCCATTTGCACCTGTAACAGCTTCAAGTCTTCTGGGAAGGCTTCCCACAAACTTTAGGAGTGTGTTTATGGGAATTTTTGACCGTTCCTCTAGAAGCGCATTTGTGAGGTCAGGCACGAATGTTGGACGAGGTCTGGCTCACAGTCTCCGCTCTAATTCATTCCAAAGGTGTTCTATCAGGTTGAGGTCAGGACTCTGTGCAGGCCAGTCAAGTTCCTCCACACCAAACTCACTCATCCATGTCTTTATGGACCTTGCTTTGTGCACTGGTGTGCAGTCATGTTGGAACAGGAAGAGGGGCCCTCCCCAAACTGTTCCACAAAGTTGGGAGCATGAAAATGTCTTGGTATGCTGAAGCATTAAGAGTTCCTTTCACTGGAACTAAGGGTCAAGCCCAACCCCTGAAAAACATCAACTGAATTCAGTGATTTGGAGAGGTGTCCCAAAACATATGGCAATGTAAGACTGTTGTTTGGTGTTTTTTTAGTGAAGTCACTGGAAAAACCTCACTGAATTATTTTGTGTCATTTTCCTTTCTTCAGATATCAGACAAGCGTGCATGTTGTCCCACTGTACAGGAAGTCACAGCATAAACTATGCATTTAAAGCCACTCACTGGGTTTAGTTTGTAGGTGAAAAGACTGTATATGTATATATGTACAGTGACAGTGGGCCTCATTTTTCAAGCCGAGTATGAGCAGTGTGTATGTTTTGGTAAATAATTCCTGAGAAATTTGCTATTCATGAAAAGCCAGTTAGTTTGGAAAAAACCTTCACTTCCCATCAAAGCTCTTGAGTTTGTGTCATTTAAAATTTTACATAAAAAAAAACAACAATTCAATAATGTGAACTTTATCTTCAGTTTGCAGAACTGGTGATAGGCTTTCTTCATTTTAAAATATAGATTATGATGTTATTTTTAAATCATTTCTATCATACACACTGTTTTTTTTATTTAAAGAAATAAGATCAGTCATTGAATTAAGACACAGGTGGTGTATAAGTCAGTTTGATTTGACACAGTGTCTTCTTTTAATGCTGTGCAGCACTTTAGAGTCTCAGTCTCCGTTGCAGTGTGTTGTATATACGCTATCTGGTCAAAAGTTATAATAACTGTTATAATAAGCTCCTTTCTTTTCTTCTCTTCTGGGAAGTTTTTCACTAGATGTTGGAGTGTGTCTGTGGGGATTTGTGATCATTCAGCTACAAGAGCATTAGTGAGATCAGACACTGATGTTGTAAGAGTGAGGAGGTTCATCCTAAAGGTGTTCAGTGGGGTCGAGTCAGGGCTTAGTGCAGGACAATCAAGTTTTTCCACTCCAACCTTAACATCCACACCATGACTTAATGGAGCTCAGGAGCTTTGTGTACAGGAGCTGGAACAGTGTTTGAGCCTCTTAGTTTCTGTGAAGGGAAATTGTAAAGCTACAGCATACAGAGACATTCTGTATACATTCACTGGTTTGTGGAAGAACCACATGAGTGTGATGGTCAGGTGTACTTTTGGCTATTTCAGTATACAGTGGTGTGAAAAAGTGTTGGCCCCCTTCCTGATTTCTTATTTTTTTGCATGTTTGTCACACTTTAATGTTTCAGATAATCAAACACATTTAAATATTAGTCAAAGATAACACAAGTAAACACATCATGCAGTTTTTAAATGAAGGTTTTTATTATTAAGGGAAAACAAAATCCAAAACTACATGGCCCTGTGTGAAAAAGTGTTTGCCCCTAAGCCTAATAACTGGTTGGTCCACCCTTAGCAGCGACAACTGCAATCAAGCGTTTTCCATAACTTACAATGAGTCTGTTACAGCGCTGTGGAGGAATTTTGGTACACTCATCTTTGCAGAATTGTTGTAATTCAGCCACATTGGATGATTTTCGAGCATGAACCACCTTTTTAAGGTCATGCCACAGCATCTCAATCGGATTGAGGTCAGGACTTTGACTAGGCCACTCCAAAGTCTTCATTTTGTTTTTCTTCAGCCATTCAGAGGTGGACTTGCTGGTGTGTTTTGGATCATTGTCCTGCTGCAGAACCCAAGTTCGCTTCAGCTTGAGGTCACAAACAGATGGCCGGACATTCTCCTTCAGGATTTTTTGGTAGACAGCAGAATTCATGGTTCCATTTATCACAGCAAGTCTTCCAGGTCCTGAGCAAAACAGCCCCAGACCATCACACTACCACCACCATATTTTACTGTTGGTATGATGATCTTTTTCTGAAATGCGGCGTTACTTTTACGCCAGACGTAATGGGACACAGACCTTCCAAAAAGTTAAATTTTTGTCTCGTCAGTCCACAGAGTATTTTCCCAAAAGTCTTGGGGATCATCAAGATGTTTCCTGGCAAAACTGAGACGAGCCTTTATGTTCTTTTTGCTCAGCAGCGGTTTTCGTCTTGGAACTCCATTTTTGCCCAGTCTCTTTCTTATGGTGGAGTCATGAACACTCACCTTAACTGAGGCAAGTGAGGCCTGCATTTCTTTGGATGTTGTTGTGGGGTCTTTTGTGACCTCCTGGATGAGTTGTCGCTGCACTCTTGGGGTAATTTTGGTCGGCCGGCCACTCCTGGGAAGGTTCTCCACTGTTCCATGATTTCGCCATTTGTAGATAATGGCTCTCACTGTGGTTCGCGGCAGTCCCAAAGCTTTAGAAATGGCTTTATAACCTTTTCCAGACTGATAGATCGGTAGATTTGTGACCTCAAGCTGAAGCGAACTTGGGTTCTGCAGCAGGACAATGATCCAAAACACACCAGCAAGTCCACCTCTGAATGGCTGAAGAAAAACAAAATGAAGACTTTGGAGTGGCCTAGTCAAAGTCCTGACCTCAATCCGATTGAGATGCTGTGGCATGACCTTAAAAAGGTGGTTCATGCACGAAAACCCTCCAATGTGGCTGAATTACAACAATTCTGCAAAGATGAGTGGGCCAAAATTCCTCCACAGCGCTGTAACAGACTCATTACAAGTTATTTGAAAACGCATGATTGCAGTTGTCGCTGCTAAGGGTGGACCAACCAGTTATTAGGCTTAGGGGGCAAACACTTTTTCACACAGGGCCATGTAGTTTTGGATTTTGTTTTCCCTTAATAATAAAAACCTTCATTTAAAAACTGCATGATGTGTTTACTTGTGTTATCTTTGACTAATATTTAAATGTGTTTGATTATCTGAAACATTAAAGTGTGACAAACATGCAAAAAAATAAGAAATCAGGAAGGGGGCCAACACTTTTTCACACCACTGTATATTTCCCAGTGTGCTGCCTGCCATAATTGGCTAATTTATCAGTAAATGTCCTCTTGTTTGTCTCATTATTTCCTGCATCAGGTGAATAACTTTGTGGTGTTTGAGGCTTTCTTCAGAAACAGATCAGGTAAGAGCTCAAGCTTCTGCATGTCTGGGTTGAATAGAAATTTCTATTTATTCATTTGGCATTCAAATCGATCAAAAGTTTTACTTCAGGCTATGAGATGACATTTTACCTTCCAGCCATTCAGTGACTGCACAGACAACATGGTTTAGGCACAACAGTTTGTGCAAGCTGACAGATAGTCACGAGCTTTTTTTCACTTTGGATGTGTACCGTTTCAAAAGATGTTTGCTTAGCGTTAACTGTGTATCATGTTTAAAGCGCTGAATAGTTTAGCTCAGGCTTATCCTGCGGATCTTCTGAAACACTATAACTCCTCACAAGCACTTCACTCAGCTGCATATGTGAATCCCGAGGATCAACCGCAGCTTAGCCAGTGACAAATATTTTTCTTCCATCTCTAAACTCTGAAATTGTGTTCCAGGGAAAAGTAGGAGTGCTATGTAGCTCTATTGGTTGTTTTAAAATCTGATTCAAACATACTTATTTTACATGGCATTTTCATTAGTATTATTTTTTGCATTGTGCTTTTTTTTTTTATTTCCCATGGTTTCTATTAAATTGAACATATAATGGATTAATGTTCTTTATCATTAATATTTTTAAATTGTTCTTTTAATTTATTCTTTTTCAATGAAAACTTGCTATAAAAATGATGATGATGATGATGATGATGATGATGATTACTCATTTAGTTTATTAATAGTCAGTATAGTTGTTTTTGTTAATACTCACTATAAGTGGTTTTTTTTCCTTTTATGTAAAAAACCCATCTCACTACCCGTTCCTCCTTCTTTTTACTTTCTCTAAATGCTTGACTTATTGCAGAGCTTCTCAGACACTTTTAGCACTTTTAGCACGGTAAATATGCGTAACAGTCTGCAATTAGGCACCAGTCGGGCCACTAACGTCGGCATCATGGAAGTACGCAAGCACCTTCCCATTACGTTTGAACTGTAGTCATAAAACACGCCCAGCTCGTTTTTCTGACATTTACAGGTCGCTTGTAGGTGGCTGTACGTGATTGAGTAGAGGCTGGGAATGGGAATAGTGACTCAGGCATGTGGTATTAAGATTGAATTCCAGATTGGCAGAACCTGTGTTTGATTTTTTTTTTTTTTTCTTTTTCACAAAGGAAACGTTGCACCTGAACAAGCCTGTACATGCGACAACGTGTTACATGACATGCTTTAAGCCCTAACACAAAGACAATGCAGTGCTGCTCTCAGCTGCATTTCAACTACGAAAGAATTTCACACTTGACAATTCCAAGCTTAATAATTTTGTATTTGTTTTAACAATCTCATAATATTAAATATTAGATAAATTCACCCATATTCCCTTGCTAAGATATTTTTTCCAGTGTAAATGCTACTGATTTATGGAATAAGGATAGTAAGGGGAACTGTTCTCATGTCATGATGGCTCCCCTTTTGTTTCGTCAAACTTCTAGGCGCTCCTTCCTCCCCTGTGACGGATCAGGGGATGTACGGCTTTTTGTAAGAACGCTCACTTTCTACTCTTCCCTCCCTTTTCCCTCGCACCTAGCCAGCAGCCTTGTCCCTGTTTCCTCATCGCCAAACCTTATCGCACTTGCAGCATCTCGGTGTGAAAGCTATCCCACTTCACCCATGCTTCTGTGCGTTTATTTTTTTTTAGCACTATGTCAGACTCTTAGTGCGATACCTGGCTTGCTTGCTGTTCTCTCCACCTTCTGAAACACACCTCTGCTTGTGCTAATGCAGTCTGTCCCTAAGGATACATCCTCAACCCATGACCAAAACCCCTGAAGTTTCCCAACAATGACAAAAAAAAAAACAAACCCCAAGTTTACTGTTTATATTCATGCTGTAGCTGAATGATGGCCTGAGTATATGCACACCATGGACATGAATATAGAGTAAATATTAATGAAATGTGTTGTGTAGCTTTGTGTTTTAGATACAGCCACAGCTGTTACTCTGTTTGTAACAGGATTGTTGTTTTTGTAGCGGCCCAGTTGAGAAAAGCTCCTCCAAAAAAGCCAGAGGGAGAGATCAAACCCTATTCACTAATGGAGAGAGAGGGTGAGTACAATAGCACCGTAGGTAGGGTAGGGTGACTCATTTACTGCATTCATTCTTTGCTTTTCAATATAATGCTTTATTGTGTTTGTTCACAATGCTTTTCAATTATCCATTTGTTTAGATTAAATAGAGCTATAGCTGTCTACGAGTTAGAAAATATCACACGCATCGAGGATTAAAAACACCTCGGCACATGATACAGTGTGAACAGAGAACAGGCAATAATCATAAAAGAGTGCGAAGAAGAGAATGATTAGTAGCCAAAAAAACGGATTGTTTGAGAAATAAATGAAGTGAGCGGAAGAGAAGCAAATTTGTTTTGTTTTTGTTTTTGCTGTTGCTGATGTAATGAAGTGAAAAACACAATGTCTGGTTGGTATTTATTAGTACACTTAGCATGCTTGTGTTGTTTTTAACATCCAGTTTAACAGGATTGAAAAATGCACACACACACACACACACACAACAATGAATTGGTTGATAAAATGAAAATAGAATCTGTAACTCTAAGAATTTTTTATAATAAAATCAACTGGAAATATTGTACATAAGAATTTCAGGACTTTACAGGTGAAATATTGCACTTTTATACAACAATCATTTTGTCATTTCAGGCTTCAGTGTGAAACATAAAAGCTTAAAACCTTTAGACCTTAACATTAATATTCTAATATTCTATAAGCTTAACATGTTTTACTTTAGTTAGTTACTTTAGTTTAGTTTACTTTCACAGATAATTAATCATGTTGTAAATTATTTTACATATAATGCTGCATTTATTTCCTTTTTTGGAATATACTCTTAATGAAGAAAGCAATGTCAGGAGCTGAAAACTGTAAAAATATGATGCAACTACAGTAACAGTGCTTAGTGTATTAAAGAATGTACAGCTGTTTACAGTACGACATTATTAAAATATTGTTAAACATTCAAAACTATTCGTGTGACTAATTTGTGATTTAGACAGTGTGATATTGATTCAGTATAAACTAATCATCATCATAATTTTATTTTATCTAAATGTGTGTACAGCCTATACAGACTTCTCTCTCCTGGTGCTATAATGCTAGGAGAAGGGCGTTATTTATTTATTTATTTATTTTTATACCGTGATGGTCCCTGAAATGATTTGATAACAAGCCTCTCTTCTTTCTCAAAGCTGTGAGAGAGGAGCAGAAGGCCCTCCCGTGGCCGTTCATCCGCTCCACGGCCGTTCCTCAATCTCCTCCTCTGGTGGCATCCTCCCCGTTCTCTCGCTCCCTGAGCGTGGGCTCGTCCCCCAACCGCACTCCTCATCCTCAACCTCACATCCCTCCACACATGGTCGACAACTGCAGGACAAAACGCACCAGGTACGCAGCGCTCCTGTTCACCTTTGACCTTTCTGAACATTAACACCTGCTCAATTCAAAGCAGATTGGTTACTGGACTTGGAGACACATACGTTCCTGCCGCCTATGAGTTTATACAAACATTTAGCTGAAGTAACAGTGACAGTTTGAGACTTTGAGGTCAGTAAGGATACTTTACAAATCCCTCTCATAGACTTCCCTTTACTACTAAACACCTTTTATCAACAAGATCGCCACTTGCGTCACAAGAATATGAAATAGGGACCGGATATATTTGTATAAAACCCGCTGTTCACAGCAAGAAATCATTTCCTTTTGAGCTACATTTTGCTAACTACCTAAGTAGCATACTAACTATCTGCCTTGTTAACTAGCTAGATGAATAATGCCTTAAAGCATTACATCAGTCAAATTCAAAATGATGATTAAAATTAAATCACACGTCCATTCATCTGCACTTACTACTAACAGAAATAAAAACTTTTGGGGATTTGCTGATTTAGGAAAATAATCAGTGATGGGTTGTTGTGTTAAAAGTGTTAAATCCTGAAGTGTTGAATATTTCTTCAACCACAGCAGCACTTACTTTAGATAGAAAGTTGGAAAGACAAGTTTGTTCCTATTATCACTTGTGTTACTACAGCTTTAAATTCATCGTTCCCTCTCCAGTCTCTCTTTTCACTGGTTAGAAATTAATAAGGCAACCCCCCAAAAAAACCAAAAAACGAAAGGTCCTAAAGACTTTCCCATAGCGGAACACTTAACGACTGTTATGGAATGCTGACACTGGAGACTCCTTCCATAATCATTAAATGAACATCTGCTTATTTTTCCATTTATTATTAGCCTTATGTTATTGTGGCATATCTGCCAAACCAACCAACCAACCCGCCTTGTGTTGTTTCATTAGAACCAATAAAATATTAATACAAGCACATGAATATAAACATGTGACTTGCCTTGTACCAGGACCTCCTGTCAGAGCTGCTGTTATAAAAAATACTCACCAACCTCTGACCAATCAGATTCGAGACTGCAGCAGCGCTGTGGTATAAATATGTACGCATAGCAGATCAAACTGAATGGATAAGACTTGAGAGGGCAAAGTCCCTGCTCCTGAAGTTTACAGTCATGTTGACTCATCCCTCATTTAAAGGTCACTTAACAAACTTCCACTGAGCTGTTAAAGTATTAGCATCGCCCTCAAGACAGTCAGTGGTGTAATAAAACCAGTGTTGGAACGCAGCCTGCGACTGATTCGGTCAACAGCAGATGGTATTTCCTCTCATTAGTGTTTCATTGCTTACAGCTTACTCTTGGCTCTTCCAGCAAATCATTTTCTATTTACTTTCTAACCAGCTTCTCTTCCCTTTTCTCTCTTTTTCTCTTCCACTTTCGTCCCTGCTTTGACATTCTCGTTTTGTGCATGACTCCCTCCTCCGCCCTCGCCCTGTCCCTGTCACACACAACCCAACCTTTTCTTCTCCAATGCAATCGATTTCCATCTTACACAATGCTACATTCTTTTTGGCTCATATCTCTAGTTCTCTAAATAGATCTCAGCTCGGCTTCCATTGACCTTTAAACTTTTAACGCAGAACTTTTACGAGCTTGAAGATTACTTAGCGATTTCTGTTGTTCAGTTGTGTGATTTGGTTTGCGTAAGGATGTGGAAATCGCTGAAATTGTTCTTTTAGGGATGTGAAAATACAAACCTTGGGTTTTTTTTTCGTAATATGGCAACGAATGAAAAAAGGAAGTAACTTTTAACTTAGAGTAGATAGGTTTCTGAAATTTCCTTGTGTTTACTTCATCCAGGAGCAAACCTGTTAGTAATTACAGAAGTGTAAATTCTCCCTGAAACCCTTCCTGAAGTTTGTTTCATAAATTTGTCCTGATACTGTGGCTACTTCTCCTTTTACTCCTAGCACTTTGATCTCCAATAAAAAAACCCAACAAAACAGTTCAACAAAAATGGCAGTTTAATTATTTGTTTACATCCATGAACTGAATTAGACGTCAGTCTGTGCTTCACTGAGCTCATGAAAGAAGAAATACTGAACATGAAGTGGGATGTTAAAGCTAAGTTGAACATTCCACGGTCATTGCATTCCTTATTATTTTGTTCACTTAATGTTATGTCCATGAAGTATATAAGTTTGAGTTTCTAATTATGTTTCTTTCATTTTGATTTTTCCTCTTATGTCCTGTCAACATTTTTCTTTTCTTTATGGCATGCCCCCCCCCCATTCCTTCATCCCCTCCTCCCCTCCCCTCTGTGTTTGTCCACTTTCCCCATCACCTTTTAGTGCTCAGGGTTTGGTTGCCAGAAGCAACCTCTACAGTCGCCACGTGAACAGCCGAGGCCTCGGGCTCTTAATGGCAGAACAGCTGAAGCTGCCAGGTAAATGGGCCTTTTGAACCACAAGTGAACTGGCACTGTGTAGCGTTTGTGTGTGTATGGGGGGAGTTAGTGAGGTCTACAGAGCACTCCATTTCCTAGGTGTTTACTTGTTAGTGGTTGTTGTGTGTGTGTGTGTGCTTCCTCAGGGTTGAAGCCAGTGCTCAGTGAGAGAGTGTGTGACGCAGGGGAACAGGCTGACGCACTGGGACACACAAACACAGCAGAAAGGTTGGCGTGAGGGTTTTAGACTTTGGCTACAAATTGGAGAAATAGCGGGAGATTCCTTTTATTCATGTCTTTTTCCTTTCAAGCTGTCTCAAATACTTTCAGATCTGTTCGTTTCTTCTCTCTCCGTAGAACACACATCCAGGGCTCATCAGTTTTCCTGCCACCGCTCCAGGGGGTTCCCAGGCAGACAGCATTAAACGACATGAACAGCACTCCGGATACCAGAACAGTGAGGAACGAGGAACGACCGACAGAGATGGAGAGAGACGGCTGGTCTTCCTGGACCGTAGGCGAAAAGCGATGCACGGCCCAGTGGGTCAGACAGAAACATGAATTCCGCAGCACGCGGCCATGGTGATGTGTGCACAAGAAGAAAAGCTGCTTGGAGATCAGAGAGAAGAAGGGAAAACGAGGATATGGGCAGGGAGGGAGGCAGGGCGGGAGGGAGGCAGGGGGAGCAAAACAAAGCAGGGACAAGAAAAGCATGAAATGAAGAGCTTCCTGTAGAAACCTAAAACGGGACATTTCAAAGAAAAATTGAGCCATAAAGTAAGCACACAAGATGTGAACTCACAGTGTGGCAGCTAGAGGTTTACAAATGTTTGTAGCCATGCATTAAATGCCTCGATTTTGTAACTATTTAAGCAGTATTATATAAAGTCAGGGATTTTTGTATTTCGTAATAAATTAAAAGGAAGTGAATCTTCTTTATTTATTTATTTAACCACCATTACCTAAATTCACACAAAACGTGACAATCGTATTAATGTGCTATCCTTTATAGGATAGACAAGTCAAACCTCCCCAGTTTTTCACTGAAACATCCTAAAAATTATACAGTCAAGAAATTGAAACTCATGCGTCTCCGCAAGCAGCCGTTTTGCGTAGTACTGGTGCGTCAGTGTGGGATTTCACACAGTCAACTTGGTGACATTTCCAGCTCTCCTACAACTGGGGAAATCCTTGAAAGCCAGTCTCGCTCTATAACACTCACTTGTGTGGATCTGTCCTGCAGCAATCTTTTGTACTCCACAAGAGACAGTAATGGTGATTTGAGAACGTAAAAACAATCCAGTGGTATCTTGTAACTAACATAGAAGGATCAGAAACAATAAAACATGCTGCGACTTCTGTTTAGGGATCAGGTTCTTCAGAAAACCTGATTCATTTCTTAACATCTCAAACTGATAGAGGTATAAACAACAGCGAAGAATTCTATACACAAGCCTGGTGCTTTGGGTCACTTTACAACTGTCACTGGTCTCCTGCCAAACATGTGTGTTGACTCAGGTAGGAAGGAATTCTTGGAAAATGTGGTGACATTCCTGTACATCCAGTGTTGTGACCCTATGAGAAGAGGCAGATCTCACCTAACAAGTTGTTGCTTTCTGTTCGCTCATTGAAGCATGATGGGAGATAACATCTTGGGTAATGATTACAAGTTAGTGCACGCATGAGCTAGCCTAAGACTACAGTGTAAAGAACACATCGGCACTCCCATCTCCCCCCCCCCCCATCATTTAATCCACTACTATTTCTGTCAATATATTAACTTGAGAGCAGGAAAAAAAGTTTCGCTTATTCTATCATTATTAATTATATATTATTTTCAATAACATAGCTAGAGTTATAACAAGCTAGCTAGAGTTTACAATAAGCGCCGTCTGTGCTCCCGTCTTCATCAGCCTATTAAATGCCCCGGAATGCATCCTTGACCCACGCGGTCTTAGTGAGCGTCCTCTAGGAGTGTGAGGTAGATGTTCGACTGCAGGAAGCGAGGGTAGCAGTCAAATTCCAGTAGGGCTCGGATGCGTTTCTGAGCGTGACAAAGGGAGCTGCGGGATGGAGCTTTCAGTAGCTGCAGCGTCAAATCTCGAGTCTTACTTTCCAGATTTACCTGAAAGAGATGACGAGACAGAGTTAGGAAAACAAACTGACACTTGCATAATATACACATGGGGGCTGCGGGTACTACATCACAGCTCTACACACACACGCAATATCGGTCAAAGGTTAACTAACTACCTGATACCTCTTTGCATTACTTTCTCTCCCTGTCAGTCACAGCGATATTAGCTTATCATGGTTGTCTGTGCGCTTATGTATGAGGAAGGTATGAGGAAGAGGGCAGATTGTGATTTCCTCAGTGTGTGTTATGCCGCATTTGATGCACCCTGAGCAGATGCATTTGGCGATCTTCACATGTCTTGAAGAAAGCATGTCTTAGCCTTCACCCTTCCCTTGGATGGGAACTGGCAGGTGAACAAAATGGATGAAAGTTTGCCCCTAAGGCAAAGTAGGCAAATATATACCGGGTATCAACAGGTATCTTCATTTACTTCTAAAACTTTTTCAAAGCTGCTTCTAGTGTTTTAGAAAACAAGTGGGTCAGAAGTGGAAGAGAATTTGTTGTTCTCCAGTGAACGTATGCTTTGCTAAATCCTCTCTCTGTTTATGCTAAGCCTGCAGTGTGTAGCTAACACATCCCCCTTCTCATGTGAGTAACCCTGTGTTATCTGTTGTGCATGACAAACAGACACATTGTTTGTCAAACAGACTCAGCTGCAGATAAAAGCGAAAATCCCTCAGATTAAGAAGTCCCAAAAACTGTTTCAGCCAGTATAAAGCTGAATTAAAGAGGGGGAAAAAAAGATGACGGAGATGTTTACTGAGCATTTTTGAAAGGAGTCTCCAGTGTCAGTTCAGACACAACTTTCAACTTATCCACAAGAACCGTACTGTGTGTGTCAGATATTATATCTTGTATATCTTATAAACATATATCGTGGTGCAGACCGACCTCACGAGGTGCCCCAGGCTGAATGTAGGTGGCGGTGATCTCCTTGGCGCGTCGGCCCAGGCTGAACGTGTTGGACGAGTGACTGTATTGCTCGCAGGCCAAGTAGAACTGCAGGTTCTCCTCGCAGAACTGTGAGCGCAGGAATGCGCCAAACACAGATAGGGCCACTGAGAGAGAAAGAGCAAGAGGAAGGGAGAAGGGGTTAATGGATGTCTGTTATCACAAAACAGTCTCAGAGGACTGAGAGGAGGTGAAGGGGGGCGGCAGAGAGGAGACACAGATGGGACGTTCACACAGTGTACACACACACACACAAACACAGACACACACGCATGGACAAGATTTAAAAAGGCAGTACACCAAACAGCTGACATTTTAACTTATATTATTGATATTTTCATTCTTTTTCCTTTTCCGGTTACATTCGACACACTCTTTGTCCTCGCAGTGTTGATTGCTTCATTTTCTTAAGGAAAAGAAACCATGGGTGGAGAAAGGAAAGAGTAGAGGATATTGCCAATGCAGATGTTACAATATACTGTAGAAGTGTTTGACATATGATCTGGGATCCACCAGAACAAATAAAATAAGTGAGAATGAATGTACTACTGCTACTACACACACACACACACACACACACACACACACACACACACACACACAACATGTGCATTGAAGGAGTTTCATCTAAACATGAACTATATGGTGTCCTAAAAGTATCTAGTACATAGGCAAAATTAACACACCTTTTAGATAAATGTAACAAAACATCCTCTACATGACACACACAGTCATCTCTACCACTCATGATGGTGTTCACACATCTGGTGCTATTCATCTAACTGCATAAATAATATGCAAATAATATCAGCTGAGACCTAATGTGTTTATCCAGTGGAAAGTCCAGAAATAGAACCCATTGTGGCTCTAGTAAACAGACAAAGCATCATTGTACATTTATAACTTTTAGCAAACAAATCTGTACTGACTGGAAACATGGAATTTATTTTACAGTTAAAGGTATCCCCAGATACACAAGCGCTGTTAGACGATATACACTTTCCTTTTCTTTCTAGTGTTAAAGGGTTCTTTTACACCTGACAGGAGTCAGGTCACTTGTCGTCATGCAAAAACTTCCTGGAAAGATGACATAATCTGGCTTGGAAACAAGGACATACGCTCATCATCCACTTTATTAGAAACACCTGTACACCTGCGCGTTTATATAATTATCCAATCAGCCAATCATCTGACATCAGAGCAATGCATAAAAAATTTGCAAAGACGGGTCAAGAATTTTACTTCATGTTCATATCAAACAACGGAATGGGAGGAATATATTTCAGAAAGAGTCTCTAGATGCTACACATAAAACAACAACAACAACAAAAAACCTCTGTCGTGAATCGATTTCTTCTTGTACGCACAGACGGTAGGGTCAGAATTTGGCATCAATAAGATGAATCCAATCTGCCTTTTGTTAACAGTCCACGCTGGTGGAGGTGGCGTGATGGTGTGGGGTATGTTTTCTTGGCACACAATAGGCTTCTTAATACCAACCGAGTATGTGACAGCTGAATCTGAATGTCAGTGGCTGAGCATGTGCATCACTTTACAGCAACAATTTACCTATCTAATAATGGCTACTTTCCATGAACTTAACAATGAGTTCAGTGTACTATAATGGCCTCTGCAAGATCCAGCTCTGAATCTAACATAGGTCCATTGGCATGTTGCAGAATTGTGACACTAAAAGCTGACAAATCTGTGGCGATTATGTGATGCAATCGCTTAAACCGATGGACCGAAGGAATGCTTCTACCATCTTGCGGAACCCACGCCATGATGAATTAACTGAAATTATTTTGAGAGCAAAGAGCTAAGAGTATTACAGAGTGGTTCTGATAAAGATTTAAGGTTTAAAATGATAAACAATGGCAATTGCAGGCTTTCAAAAGCCGTCATACCCGATCTGTACTCACTCCAAGCATAACCGGTCAAACAAGCAACAAAGGTAAGCCTATCTCTGATGTCATCAACTGATCACTGCAGTCCACAAAAGCTTCATTAACACTCTGGAAGCTACACAAGTACCATTTAGTTAACTGAAACGAACTAAATTAAAGAAATACTGTTGCTTGTTTTACCTCTGCTGTTGAGAACGACGTCGAGCGACTCGGCCCATTTCTCCAGCTCTTCCCTGCTGAGCGTGGTCTTCGCGTGACCCACCTGACTCCACTGCTTAGTGAAGCGAGATCGCCGCTGTTTGGTACTAAACATAAGTGAGAAACAGAGTGATGAGGAATTATTTGGCAAAATAAGAGCGAAATAAATAAGGGTCAAATAAGGGAGGGATGAAAGAAACACTAGAACACTTGATAATAAAACTAAAAGGAAACTAAGATAATGGGTGAAAGGACAAAGTGTGACGTAAAAAATTGTGAGTTGTGAGTTCAACGGATGCAAACATCCACACCCACATATTTACCACAATTAACCTTCTTAAGATAAGTGTTTACATTGCATTATGAAGAGCATAATTAAACCCATTGTCATTGGGTCAATGTTTTTGCAAGTTGTGAATTCCAACTGATCCTACCTGCTTTCCTGCACTTTGGGCTCCGGCACTGTGAGATTGGAACCGTGGGGGCTCTACGGAGAAAGAAAGAGGAAAGAGGAAGTGATTCTTCAAACAAAAGCAAATCAGGTCAAATTTCTTCAGTTCTCGTTTTGTCCCACAGGGGATGAGATTCAAGTAGTGATTACACAACACGTCAGCTTCATTAACGTCATGGAGAAAAGTAGGACATAAGGACGGGAAAAGCGTTAAAGTGCATTAAATAGAAATGAAGTTTCCTTAAAATGGCCTTTGAATTGTTTGCGCTGGGCTTGGTTGGGTTCTTCGCTGAAATGATCCTCATGTCGAGGGTTATTTAGCAGCTTCTGTTCTCAGTGCTGTGTCAACAGAATGAATGAAGCGATGACAGTCATGAACACACTTAAACACAGCTATCAATTTGAAAAAAAAAAAAAAGGTCTAAGTAAACAAAATGCCAGAAGAAAAAGGTTCAGTGGCTGAAGCAAGTGCAATCCAACTGTCTGAGAAGTGCCCAACATCTGAAATTAAGCAACATCTGAGCTAAATTAATCATGTTTACACTTGTTTCACAAGGTTTCAAATGACTACCTGAGCAACATGCTTCATATCTGAGAGCCAATACATGCTGTTTCGAGAGAATATATAACACATTCAGAGAAAATCTGAAAAGATTCCCTAAAGATTTGCACTCCTCATAATCAGGCTCACCTTTCCCAAGAGGCTGCTGCCATCGTAAAGACTGTCTTGTGCACATCCCAAGACTTTTGTTCACAATGCATACATACTGATCATCCTTTCAACACACTTATCTTTACTCTTCTACACCTGGATACTCGAATGATTTATAAACCAACTATCCAGTGTCACCTAGAATAGCATGAGTTCCTTCTGAGTCTTCTCATCTCTTCCTCATGTTGTCTCAGGGAGTTTTTTTCTTTCCACTGTCACCTCTGGCTTGTTCCATAAAGATCTCTACTGGTAGTTGAAGTAAAAATATGCTAACATGCATGAAACTAGTAAACACCTATAAGCTGATAGAGACATTTAAAACAAAAGAAATTACACTTCCCTTTCTGAGTTCACTTCTCCTCTTACCTGACCAAACAGACTCTTCAGATGTAATTTGGCGGACGACAGCTTGGCCCGGACATGGTGCCGATTCTGGTGTGTCCCCGAGCTTGAGTGAAAACAGAAAGGATTCAGCGTGGATGTGGACGACGGGGATGGTGATAGACTGTCGTCCTTCTCTACACTGTCATCGCTGCTGATGGCATGCGGCGCCAGCTGACTGTCACTGTACGCTTTGAAGCTTTCGTTGAGATTGGTGAGCTTGAGCATGTCATGAGGTACGTTCTGATCTGTAAGATCCTCGACACTAAAGCTGAGCTCCTTGGTAAGATTCTTCTGTGATCTGCTTGTGGGGTCCTGCAAAGCAGCCGGCGTAGTGGGCAGAGAGACCGCACCGCGATCCACTTCGTTCTCCCGCCGTGGCGGGGTTTTATAGGTGCCGGATCCGTCCATTACATCAGAGTGGTCATGCTTATGAGACGCTCTCTTCCAGGGAAAGATGTCCAGGCCCAGGAGAGATCCTTCTGAACTGAAGCGACGCATGACTACTTGTTCTGTGAGAGAGATTGAAAAAGATGAAAAATTTTAAGGAAATACCAGGTCTGGAAAAATTAGGTAAGGACTGATATCAAATTGAGGACAGGGATTTTCAAGTACTGAGTGATTTTTACTGAAGTAGGTTCCTTGTAGTCAGTTTATAATCTAGGAAAATGAGCCCAAGGCTCAAAGGGGAATTACTTTAAATATCAGCAGTTCAACCTGTTTTTTCTTCTTTTTCCCCATCAGAAGACTTTACATTGTATAATAAGACATTTACAGTGCGGTTTCACTTCAGTGACATTACACCACACTACAGTAATCTGTCTATACAGCTGTGTAGAGAACGACTATACGTTTACAGACTACAGAGGTGACAGGTGGCACTTCCAAGCACAGTTGTTTACACAGTTTTAATGTTTTTCACAACACAGAGATTATATCCGAATCAATATTCAACATTTCAGGACGCTCAGGCTATTTTTAATCTGTTTTACAAACACTTAAAAAACAAAATATACTAGTGAGAAATATTTATGTATAAACAATACCTTATAATGACTCCAAGCTTCTTTTCCACATGGTAAGGTCCCTCTTAAATACTGACGCTTCTCTCTTTCTCTCTCTCTCACACACACACACACACACACACACACACGCGTCTTTCTCAACTTCCTCTGACAGTATACTGAATGGTGGATTTTTAAATATTTAATACGTTCAAAACGACACTCTTAACATCTAACCATGATACACTGTAAGAGCTAAACCTGTAGACTGAGCTTGTAACGCTAAAACTGAGACGCACGGCAGATTGTGTGTGTGTGTGAGAATTAAAAAAAAATAAAATAAAAAAAGGCAACGCCCTCTTCACTTCAGGCCACGCCCACTGCCTAATCCAGTCTGAACTTGTCCGCGTTCCAGACGCAAGCGACTGACGTTGTTGTGTCTTTTTTCTCCTCCTCCTCCTCCTCCTCCTCCTCCTGCTCCTGCTCCTCCTCCTCCTCCTCCTGCTCCTCCTCATACTTCCATAGCTACCAGAGCGCTTGGATACGGTTTATAATGACAACTTTAGGATGAGTTATTCTACATCCCAGACATGTTAATAAAGTGTACAGTACACAATATATTTCCTGATGCAACCCCAGACGATCAGATGATACATTTTAATCCTACTAAGTCTGCATAATAACACACTAAACAGCGCTTGTCATGATTTAGACCTATTATTTTGTAGACTAGAAGTTATTTATTTCTTTATTTTTAATCTTGCTCTTATTTAAACTTTATTTAACTAGTCCTGAAGCCATGTTTAGTTAGCTTTCACTACCAAACGACCTCACTGACATTCTATTAGACATCAAATTTACTTTAAATGTTTTCTTAAATATATATCTGTCAAATTTTTTACTTCAGTTTGTATATCTATATTTATGTTTCTTCCTGTACATGCACTTTAAATATTTTACATTATAATAATTCTTCTTCTACTACTTCCATTTTTTCAAACGGCTTTGCTTATTTACATACCTTTAATATCACTGCAAATAAGGAGTGGCCCTTTTACACACACACACACACACACACACACACACACCACACACACACACACACACACACCTAGACTGAATACCTTTGTAATCCCTGAGGGAAAATGTTAAAGCACACATGAGGCAGCAACTAAGTTAACAAAAAATACTGAATGAATGAGTAAATGTAAGTAAATGTAATGCACACACACACACACACACACACACACACACACACACACACACACACACCACACACACACATATATATATACGATCAGACCAGCAGAGGGCGCTACAGACCAGCAATACACGGTTCTCTCTCGCTTTCTTTCTTTCTTTCCACTTCGATGGCCAAAGGTTTATAAAATCAAGCACCTAGGCATGCAGACTGCTTCTACAAACATTTGTGAGATAATGGGTCGCTCTCAGGAGCTCAGTGAATTAAAATGTAGTACCGTAATAGGCTTCCACCTGTGCTATAAGTCCATTCGTGTAATTTCCTCACTACTAAATATTCCATGCTGAACTGTTTTTGTTTTGTGTTATAACAAAGTGGAAGCAATTGGGAACAACAGCAACTCAGGCACGAAGTGGTAGGCCAAGTAAAATCACAGAGCGGGGTCAGCGCATACGGAGGCACAAAGTATGCAGAAATCACCATCTTTCTGCAGAGTCAATAGCTACAGACCTCCAAACTTCTTGTAGCTTTCAGATTAGCTCAAGAACAGTGCAGTGAGAGCTTCATGGAACGGGTTTTCATGGCCAAGCAGCTGCATCCGAGCCTTACATCACCAAGTGCATTTCACTGCATATTGTACTGTGTATTGTTGTGTATGTGACAAATAAAAATAAAAAGTGCAATTCAAAGCATCGGATGCAGTGGTGTAAAGCACGCTTCCACTGGACTCTAGAATGAGTTTGGTGTGAAGGAACTTGACTGGCTTGAGTCCTGACGTCAACCTGACAGAACACCTTTGAGATGAATTAGAGCAGAGACTGCGAGCCAGGCCTTCTCGTGAAACATCAGAGACTGAACTCACAAATGTGCTTCTAGCGGAATGGTCAAACATTCCCATAAACACACTCCTAAACCTGGTGGAAATCCTTCTCAGAATAGTTGAAGCTGTTATAGCTGTAAAAGGCGGGACAACTCCATATTAAACCATATGGATTAAAGAATAGGATGTCAGTAAAGTTCAAGCGCATGTAAAGGCAGATGTCCCAAAACTTTTGGCAATATAATGTATTTTGTAACTGTTCTGTGAGAAGTTAAAGAAACTGCGGATGAGATTTAGAAATACAACAAACCTGAGATACATCATTATTAACTATTACCTTTTAAGCAAAAGATTATAGATAGTCCTTGACTGATTGTTTGAAACAGCAGATGATATTTTCTGTTTTATTTTATCTATATTTTATCACGATTGAGCGTATGGTGGTAAGAAACTCTATTTGGACTCGTTATGTCTAATCACCATACATTCAGTGTTTGTGTTGAAACTGCTGCATTAAATTCCTCACAAGCTGCATTAAATTCCTCAGGGAGATAATCTGCAGGTGTATGTGGGAGAAAAGGGCAAAAGGATAGAAATGTGAGATGCATGGATATGTATCCCTCTATGAAATATATTCTACACCCTTAGGCAAGTGATATTTCAGTGATTCTGTCCCTCAGCTGCTCACTTTCCCTTTACAGTTCCAGCTGAATGAGCTGTGCCGCTTTCCTTGATTGGACTTTTTTTTCCTATGCCTTCAATCTGCATGCAAATGCAGGTAGCAGCTGACTTTATAACGAGCTCAATCAGGTCTTCAATGGGACTCCTGAAGTTTCATTTAACGTCTAACAAAAAATAAATTTGGGGAACCTGTTTAGACTTGAACAGAGAGCCGGAGACTTGAATGCAGGTTATTGTGCTGCAGTTGCAGAATGAGAATATAATTAAGTAATTAGTCTAAGGTGAGTTTGTAGTGCTAACATATTGTTTTCATTTTCTAGCAGAGATCATACATAATTACATTGTAATCAGAGCAATTCACAAGGCAGTATTCGTTTTAGCAGTTTAGCAGGGGGAAAGGCTCAATGGTAATCCAGGTATTTGAAATCATTGCTCGTGAAGTGGGAACACAGACTGAAAGAGATGACAGTCAATCACAGAGCAACATGCACACACATTTACCCCTAGGAATAGTTTCTCATAGTCAGTGCATCCATCTGCATCATTTTGTCAGGAGGAAAGAGGAAACCTGAGGACCATGAGGAGCTGTGAGCTGGTAATGCTCACTGATGCATAAGCAATCATTTACATATAAAACTACACATATGATGTATATTTATATTCACTAATTCAGCAGACTGACAGAGGGGTATTTCACTATAGCACTTTTATTAACACATTACATTATTATTATTATTATTATTCATTTCTCACTTTTATCTGGAGCTAAGTGTTGGGTTAAAGAGAGCAACAGTGGCTCTCTGCCAGTTCTAGGATTTTAACTCACAATCTTCTGGATCAGTAGAACTTAACTTACCTTAATAAAGATTATACAATTCAATATCCAATACTTCTGCTTGAACTCCTTCATCACCTAAAGATTCAACCATGGAGCTACCAGCCATGAAATTTGCTTATTCAACTCAGCAGTCAAAGTTAGAGAGAAATAAATAAAGTTTGAAGCTGCAGGATGACAAAACAGTCCATTTCTGTCATCCGTCGAGAGAGGAAGCAAATTTTCTTTTTTACATGTAAGTTGCAGAAATGTTTAAGCTTGGAAACTGTATGTTCTGTAAAATTATTTATTCCACAGATGTGCTGGATTCTCGATTCTGACTGGTCAGAATACACCGACCAGACATAACATTATGACCACCTGCCTAATATTGCGTTGGTCCGCCTTTTGCTGCCAAAACAGCCCTGACCCGTCATGCACTGTGTATTCTGACACCTTTCTATCAGAACCAGCATTAACTTCTTCAGCAATTTGAGCAACACTTGTTCGTCTGTTGGATCGGATCACACGGGCCAGCCTTCACTCCCCACGTGCATCAATAAGCCTTGGCTGCCCATGACCCTGTCACCGGTTCACCACTGTTCCTTCCTTGGACCACTTTTGATAGACACTGACCACTGCAGACCGGGAACACCCCACAAGAGCTGCAGTTTTGGAGATGCTCTGATCCAGTCGTCTAGCCATCACAACTTTGAGGACAAAATGTTCACTTGCTGCCTAATATATCCCACCCACTAACAGGTGCCATGATGAGGAGATAATCAGTGTTATTCACTTCACCTCCCAGTGGTCATCAGTGGTCATAATGTTATGCATGATCGGTGTACGTTGATTCATTTTCTATAACAGCGGCTTTGACAGCAAAACAGCTCTGACTCAAGGAAGTGTGGACTCCAAAAGACCTCTGAAGGTGTGCTGTGGTATCTGGCACCAAGATGTTAGCAGCAGATCTTTTACATCATGTATGTTGTGAGGTGGGGCCTCCATGGATCGGACTTTTTGGTCCAGCAACAAGTCAACATCTTGAACTCTCTCTCTCTCACTCTGTCCCATTATGTACACACAAATCTTACCAAAAAATGTTCTTGTACATTTGAGTGTACTTGCCAAACCCATTTTCTACCTTTCTCATCCCACCAAGCCCCTCCAGCCTGCCTACACACACACACACACACACACACACACACACACACACACACACACACACACACACACAGAGAGAGAGAGAGAGAGAGAGAGAGAGAGAGAGAGAGAGAGAGAGAGAGAGAGAGAGAGAGAGAGAGAGAGAAACGAGCCTGCTCTTGTAAAATAATGCTATAAAGTGGCACTGGTAAGTAAGCACTCCATAAGAGCACTTCTCTGAAATGTCAAAACCAACAACAACAAAAGAATAGCTTGTGTGTTTGTCTCTTTAAACGCTTTCATTAAGCGAGGCACAGTTATTGCATGAAAAAAAAGCTATTTATAAAGATCTTGACTCCTCTTGTGATGGACTGAATCGAGGGCAGAATCTAAACCACAACAACTGACGGACCGAGAGCTTGGTTTTTGCGGTGATTTTTATTGCTATAAGAGGGATTTTAATTACACTTTTGGGCGCATATCCTCTTCATAAACGTACATAAATTCAGAAAATTACATAAATAATTTTCGTCAACTATTTTTTTTTGACGAAAACCCTACGTGTATCAAATGATTTCCTATCTCCGTACACTACACATGAGCCCACTCTACTACGCATGCGCAAGACAAAGGCTCGTCTCCAAGCAACCATAAGTAACCTTGTTGCGACTCCTACTTACGTAAGAGGGGAAAAAAATGGAGGAATTAATTAAAACCGAGTCGAAATCACTTTCTACACTGTCTTTATTCAGCTTTGTACCGCCAAGACGAAATGAACCGAAAGAAGAGAAGATATTTCAACTCGAATCCTAAGGTAGCAGATGTCAAAGTTGAGAAGCTAAAACTATCGAACATTCTAGGTCCTTAGAGGTTACAGCACATTGCCATTTAATTATTTCTCTTATAATTAAGGCACCAGAAAAGCATTTGTACGACTGTGTATATCGGCGAGCTGAGGGATATGATATGAAGTTACACCGTGATGACCGAGAACACGCCAAGGGCAGAGGACTCACCATCCACACAGAGGTGAACTCACTGACCTCACACACATTTAACACTAAACCTGGACCAACTCCTTCCTCTCCTTCATCCCTCACGGGTACAGTCATTCCTTCATAACTTTTCACCTCACACTGTGAAGGTTTGGAGCCACTCTACTGAATATCTAATGCACCATTAAGGGAATTTTGTGAATAACGTTATTACATCTGGTGAAACTCCTGAAGTCCCAAGATGCACTGCATTGGGTTGGTGCAAAAATGATTCAGAGCACCCATATTAATAAAGGTCCCCATTCAAATACAGGCTATTCTGGTTAAATGGGTTATAATATGCAATCTATACTATGTAAGGAGAGAGAGAGAGAGAGGAGAGAGAGAGAGAGAGAGAGAGAGAGAGAGAGAGAGAGAGAGAGAGACGTAAATCTCAGACAGTGAAACAGAGTGAGACCCAGACACAAAGAGAGAAAGACTGACAGATGCAAACAAAAGAGAGAGAGAGAGAGAGAGAGAGAGAGAGAGAGAGACATAAAACTCAGTCACAGAGTGAGACAGAGACACAAAGAGAGAGACAGACAGATGCAAAAACTCAATATGCAATCGTTAGAAAGAGAGAGAGAGACAGAGAGAGACAGATGGACAGACAGAAGCAGGCAAACACATAACACTTAGACAGTGAAACAGAGTGAGACCCAGAGACAAAGAGAGAAAGACTGACCAATGCCCCAACACACACACACACACACACACACACACACACACACACACACACACACAGAAATAGAGAGAGAGAGACAGACAGACAGACAGTCAGGGACAGGCAGACACCTAAAACTCAGACAGTGAAACAGAGTAAGACCCAGACACAAAGAGACAGATGCAAACACAGAGAAAAAAAGAGAAAGAGAGAGAGAGAGAGGGACAGAGACAGACAGACAGAGAGACACATAAAACAGTCAGAGGAACAGAGTGAGACAGAGACACAAAGAGACACATATACACACACACACACACACACACACACACACACAACACACACACACACACACACAAACACACACACACGCACACACAAATCAGATAGAGGAGCAGTCAGACAGAGAGAGAGAGCGAGAGAGAGAGAGAGAGCGAGAGAGAGAGAGAGCGAGAGAGAGAGAGAGAGCGAGCACTGAAATACACAGACACTCACTGTCTCACTGAGAGAGACAAAGATAGAACGCACACATGAAAGAGAGACAGATATGGAAAGTTAATTGATTACAGTTGATTCATTTCATGTTAATTCCTCTGCCAACACAATCACATTCATCTCATAGATCCTGAACAAGCTGAGAGGAGTCTCTGCCTCTCTGTGTCTCTGTTTTTAGGAACTAACCACATTAGTGATAACAATGTCCCTCGTTACTAACTTAACACACGGATAACGTAAATACACCACCAACCAACAGCTTATCACCAAAACCACAAAACATGTCACAGATATTTCTGTATCTACATATTTAGTGTGTTTCAGAGGGGAGTTTTACTTTAAGGTGCACTTTTAATCAGCCTGAAATCACATCACAGTTGGTGTAATCTGTCCAGTGGATGAGTAATAACTCCATTCCGGCAGGACATGTCCGTCACTCTGCACAGAAGCGTATTGTAGATCATCCTTGCTGCAGCCGCTCCTTTCTTCTCCCAATTGTATCATCTTGTCCTTGTCCCACAGTAAAAGTGTCCTTTTTTTAGGTCACGTTTTATAACCTATTGTTTAGTGTTTACCTATTATGTTCAAGACACTTCAGTTTTTCTACAAATCCTTGAAGGCTTCTAAGAAGAGTCGTGTCATGACAGGACGTCAGTTTATCCCTGAGCATGACGGATCGAGAACTTTATATCAATTCCCTGATGCGCAGCCAGAAAGCTGTCTTAACACTACTCCATGTCTTACACATAAATACTACTCTCACTACTTACACAGTAGCTTGCATAAATAAATCTTCACCCCCTTTAGCTTTTCAGTATTTTTAGTTATAACCTAGAACTGAAATGGTCTTAACTTTACAATTTGATGTACACAAAATACTTCAACATGCACAGTGTAATGCAAATAAAGGTTAATTAAACAGAAAAGCATAAATATTCACCTCTGGACTCTGTTAGCTTTGCACATCTGGATCCTGATATTCTTGCTTGTTGTTCTAGGTCACATTGGTCAATATTTTTCAGATTGGATGCTCATTTTGGACAATACACTACATTGCCAAAAGTTTTGGGACACCCCACCAGATCATTGAATTCAGGTGATGTTTTTCAGGGGTTGGTCTCGGCCCCTTAGTTCCAGTGAAAGGAACTCTTAATGCTTCAGCATACCAAGACATTTTAGACAATTTCATACTCCCAACTTTGTGGGAACAGTTTGGGGATGACCCCTTCCTGTTCCAACATGACTGCACACCAGTGCACAAAGCAAGGTCCATAAAGACATGGATGAGAGAGTTTGGTGTGGAGGAACTTGACTGGCCTGCACAGAGTCCTGACCTCAACCCGATAGAACACCTTTGGGATGAATTAGAGTGGAGACTGCGAGCCAGACCTTCTCGTCCAAAATTTGTGCTTGACCTAACAAATGTGCTTCTAGAGGAATGGTCAAAAATTCCCATAAACATACTCCTAAACCTTGTGGAAAGCCTTCCCAGAAGAGTTGAAGCAGTTAGAGCTGCAAAGGGCAGGACAACTCCATATTACATTCATGTGCATGTAAAGGCAGACATCCCAAAACTTTTGGCAATATAGTGTATCACAATTCGTTCATTCTTTTGTTTGTTCTTCCGTCTGTCCATCCTTTTGTTCATTTATTCCATTTCTTACTGATGCTGAGATTTTGGTGTATTTAACAACTCTGTTTAACTTCCCGCAAAAGTTCTGTTGGTGCTTATTTGTTAGCTGACTGAGTAAACATCTGCAGAAAACTAAGAACAAAAATTTCCTTTCCCTTGTTAAGGCACCCCTCTCCTACAGATGGGATAAAAACATTAAACCACGCAAATTTAATGATTTTTGTCTGTCTAGTATTCTGAACACATTTTTGTACACATTTTTGTACACATTTTTTATAATTTCTAATTTGTAATTTCATTCTCTCATGAATTTCTTTGCATTTATATGATCTTTTCTCACTCAGATTTTTTTGCAATCCTTTCCTAGGAATGCTCCAGACCCGTAGCCGTGCTCTCCTCCTCCGAATATGGCCGACGACTGCCACCACCGCTGTACGAGCCGAGCCGTCAGTTTGCTCGTGTTTCTCACATACGCACAGAGTTTTACAGGAAAAACGGCATTAGCAAATCAGCAGAGGAGGGCTACGGCTCTGTCTTTCCAGTTTGAGCAAAAAACCCCAAAGAGCAGATGTTAATTGCAGGGCTAAATGTTTTTATTGTGATGATTACTGCAGCTGATATAAATACAAATATTGCTCTTCATTTATCGTGCTCATGATTGTCAAGCTTTTTTATTTGCAAAAGCTCACATGGACACAGAGATGTTTGTATAGAAACTCTTTAATGGATAAGAAAATGGCAACAATGGGACACACACACACACACACACACACACACTACACAATCCATAGTGAGAAATTAAGCTCTGTGTACTGTGGTTATTACTGGTTCAGATGAAGTCTGCAGTACAAACGTCCCTTTTGTGTAGTGTTTTGTGTGTGTGTGAGAGAGAGAGACAAAGAAAGAGAGAGAGGAACATAAAGAAAGGGAGATGAGATGGTCAAGGCATTACAGTTCCCTGTGATAAGGATCTGCTCATCTCAGTATGTACAAAGAAAGTCTTCAGGTCACCTTTCCCTTTCACGTTGATGATCCCTCGACACGAGCACATGTAGCCCAGTGTCTGCAGGATCCGACTCGTTTCTTTTGTCACCTGGAATTCAACAAAAACAAAATAATCAAAGACCAATACACATTCAAACATAAATCACACAAATTGCATTAATTTAACTATAAATGATGCCTTTTTTCACATTTAGACATGATTAGACTTTCATACATTTTGTGAAGTGATTAATAATTAGAGAGCTGATTAACTCACAGTGTTGATTGACATAGAAGGCTAAAATAAAATAACCAGAAGGAAAATTTTGAGCAGAACAAAATTGTACCTGAATTTTCCCCAGAACCCCGGTGCTTTCCATCCTGCTGGCCACATTCACCGTGTTACCCCAGATATCATACTGCGGTTTTTGTGCGCCGATGACCCCTGCGATTACGGGGCCATGGTTTATTCCTGATGAGAATCAACCACATGACTTTGTTAATCTTCTAATTCTGTTCAGTAATTATTAATGGATATCGTACAGCAATAGAATTATTAAATAATTTCAAAATACAGTCCTAATACCCTAGCATGGTGAAACACCTGAAGCAGAAAGTTTTAATATTGTATATAACAGCACAGCTGTAACCTTATTGAGCTTATTCTAATACATTATTGTTCCTATAGTAGCAGCTCACAGGGTCTTGTATGGTTGACGGTCTACATATTCGGAGTCTAATAATAAGTGGATTAAAAAAAGTGTTGTATAACATTTATGTTTAATTTAACAGTTTCAAGAAATAGATCTAGTAAAAACCTTCCGTTGCTCTGTGGTGCTTCTGATAGCTGCTGAGTGCAGGTGGGAGTGTAACAAGAGACACAGGGAATGTAACTGCAACTAGAATCACCACCTTTTGCTTTCCGACCTGCAAAGACCAGATATTTTTATTCAGATAGTTTATTTCTATGAAGTGAATATAGTCTGTGCACTGTAAAAATGATGTTCCGTGTTGATTAGAGGTCTGCACCCTGCACACAAAGTTTCATTTTAGTATAGTCATGCTTACGTACTCTACTCCCAGTAAAAACTTTAAATGGGTTATTTTGACTGGAACAGAACAAAAGGGCTTAAAGGGCTTACAAGCTCTGTTCTGCGCTTTGATGATGCTTTGTGCCAGTGGACTGCAATGCTATTACTAGTAAGGAGAGACTTGCATTAAGTCTGATTTCCCATCCTGCATCCTTAGAGGGCTTGAGCCCAGACAGCTGACAACAGAACAGACATCCTTTATAGTAATGAAGCTCAGCATACACTATATGGCCAAAAATCCCAGGATACCTGACCATCACTGCCATGTATGGTTCTTTATCAAACTGTTGCCACAAAGTTTTGTTTTGAACGTCTCTATATGCTGTAGCATTACAATTTCCCTTCACTGGAACTAAGAGGCTCAAACACTGTTCCAGCATGACAATGCCCTTGTACGCAAGCCCCTGAGCTTCATGAAGACATGGTGTGTGAAGGTTGGAGTGGAAGATCTCAAGTGTCCTTCACAGAGCCCTGGCTCTGACTGAACCCCACCACACCTTTAGGATGAACTGAAACAATGACTGAACCCCAGATCTCCTCACTCTTACAACATCAGTGTCTGACCTCACTAATGCTCTTGTATTTGAATTATCACAAATCCCCACACGAGTCACGCGCCAACATCTAGTGGATTATCTTTTCCAGAGGAGTGGAGCTTATTATAACAGTGAAGGTGAATAAATCTGGAACGGGATGTTCAAAAAGAAATTGTGAGTGTTATGGCCAAGTGTTCACATACTTTCAATCGTATATTATACAGAACTTGTAACTTCTTTTTGTTGAGGCCAGAGCAAATTAGAACACAAAGGAATAAAACATGAGCGCAAGTGCTATTATAGGAAAATGATCCATGGCTCCATGGCGTGATTATTTAGTCCTCTTTGCCACAGAGATTTGCTGTTTTAATTTATTACTGAATTAAACTTACTAACAGTTACAAAGCACTGACAGTGGAGATCCTTTCCATAAATATTACATACTTCTAACAGAAAGCTTCATGACATCAAGGTTTATAAAAACACATTTTTAAAACTGTTTATTATTAGCCTTTGATTAAGTGTTTGCAGTACGACAAGCTGTTACTAGAGAAACAATAACATATCAGTAAAAGCAAGAGTGTGTTAGCTTAAATTACAGTTGCAACTACCAAAGCTGTGCTGTTATAGAAAATTAATCCACACCTTCAGGTTGCAAAATTCAAAAGATCTACTGTATATCCCATCCACGATCCCGCTTGGACCTTCATCTTCCTTACCCACACGCAGCCTGAAGTCATTGAAGGAATGTTTATTAATAACATCAAGTTTCCCCACCAAAGCGAAGGCAAACTCAACCATTGTGCCAATGTGCATGTACTGCCGGTCATGGTCCTTAAAAAAACAGAATGAGATTTAAATTCAGTATTAAAGATACAAGCAGATTGGAGATTAAACAAATGTATCTTTCATATTTAGGAGAATGTTTCATATTTAGGAGGATGTTTGAAATGCTTTGGCAAAATGGATCTCAATATGATCATGCCAAGAAATAAATTCATTCCTGATGTTTCCCATGCTTGAGCTCTTGAAGCAAACCAAATCAGAAAGTTCAGCACCAAGGACAGCGGCAACAAAACAATGAAAACAGAGGACTAAAGAAATGGTTTAAAAAGCATTTAGTAATAAAAGCTCACCTGTGCATAATCCTGTCCAGGAGGAATGTTTAGTCCAGTAGCAGCCATGTAGGTGCTGCCAATCGTCTTTATCTTCTCCACGCCACTGAATTTGGGTTTGGACAGTAACTGGCAATAAGAGAGAATTAGAGTGAAATTATAGGTACTTGCATAATGCTTTTCAGAATATTTATAATGATTATAAACAGTAAATATGACATACTGTATGCGTAATAGATTGCAAATACATAAATACATAATAATAAATAAATAAATAAATAAATAAATAAATAAATGTCTGAGAGCTGTGTGAGAGAAAGAGAACATAATTTCATGACATTAACAAAGAGGAAAATTATTATTATAAAAAAAAGTGTACAGTGCATATTCACTGTCAGTCAAAATGTCATGTTTTATTATAGTTTAATCATTATTATAGCCTCTAAGCTAAATAATACAAAATAGCAATTAAATAAGGAAAGCTAAATCTTTGTGGAAGTTATTAACTGCTCGCTCTCAGATCCTAATGAGACTCTAAATTAGTTGACACTTGTAGGGTAAAGCTGTTAAGTCTGTACATAAAAAACCTCATAAAACACTGCTAATTTTAAATGTAAAACATAAATATGTGCTTCTGTTGCCTAATTAGAGTGATAAAGAGTTTGGCTTTTTTCCAGTTTTAGACCATTTCCCAATTTACTTATCATTTAAAAACACATTTACTTGTTTCACTTATCTTTATTAATAGCTGTTAATAAAAATATAATTCACTCTGACATTACTTCAACATAAGTTTGAGTAAAAGGTACTTTTTGTTTCCACAAAAATGTTTCAGTTTGTTTTCACATAAATACCAGCTTGTGGTTTGAGAGATCACTGATGGCAGCTCGACTCCACCGTGTTCACTCCTCATGCAGCGTTTCAGAGCGTAATTGAAACCGAAAGCGACAGCAGCGAGCTCTACAGTGAGCGTGTCAACAGCATCCTGTACCTCATCAAAATCGGCTATAATCTCGTTGAGCAGCCTGAGACACTCCAGTCCCTCCTTGTTCACGTCCGACTCTGTATAGAATTCCTTGAAGTCTGGGATGGAGGCGAACATGACACACACCAGATCGTACGACTGGTGGTAGAGATCCTGGAAAAAAAAATAAAATAAGAGAGGTCAGGTACTATTAACAAATGCGGGGAGGAGGGATGGGGCAGGATGGCAATTATTTTATGAATTCGCAATCATGCCAAATGCATTTTCTTTGAGTGGTACATAATCAGGGTGCTTAGTCAGTGTCTTTACACTGATGATGAACTGCACCGTTTGTATTTTATTGATATAATTATATTCTGCTTGCTTAATGCTTTAGATATCATATACAGTAAGGGCAGAACAGTGAAAAAAGAATGTACACTATGTTCAGGATCTTGAAAGAATGAACAGTGTTATTTGGTGTATGTTTTTGCCTGCAATGATCTTATTCACCTCATTCTTCCAGTTTCGAGCCAGGAAATGCTCGGCCACGTGGGCTGGAAGAACGTTCTCCAGCAGCACACGGTTCAAGTTCTCCATGGTCTCGATTTCCTCACACTCCCGCTTGAACTTGTTCCTCCACAGGAAGTCTAACCTACAGTAATATTCATTCTGTTACAAGAAAAATAGAGACAACTCAATACACACCCATTAATTCTATACAGTACAATGGTGACCTTTCCTGGCATATCAGGGCATCGTTGCGAACAAACTACATAAGACCTAGACTTTAAAGGTCAGTGCTGTAATTGGTGGGTGAGTTCTGCTGGTTCTGCACCAGAAGTCTGTTCCTGCCCTTTTTTAATATTGGCACTCCTCTCTTAATGTCATGACATTATGTGCACCTTATATTGTTTGGCTTTGTGCAATAATTGAATAATTTGATGACTAGTGTGACTAGATTCCGAAGAATGAATGAATGTTGAATCTGCTATGACTCTGTACTACAATTAACATATCGATGAGATTGTTTCCATGGCTATTCTGAAATTGTGAAAAAAAACAAAACTCCAACACTCCAAATCTAAAAAGGGACATTTAATTAAAGGGTTGTGCTCTGTGGAACAACGTCTTCATTAGTATGTTGTGTTAAAATGGCGACCCACCTGCCTCGCCAGCACAAGCAGTGTGACGAAGAAGATGAAAAGCGAGACAGAACCCATTGTCTTCAAGTCTTTCAGAACACCAGGTCTGGCAAAAACAAGAAGAAAAAAAAAATAGCAGTGAGAGGAAAAAAAAGGTGATGTTTTGTTCCAGCAGGTTGACTAAGGAGCTAGATCTTTTCAACAGCGCCTTGGGTGGGTTTGATGGATGCAGGTTTACAAGTGCCCTGGTCGGCAGTGAAATATCAGAGACACAAATCTACATAGGCCTTTTGCCGGATGCTGTCAGGCGTCTCTGAGTCATCTGGAAAAAGAGTGCAGAAGAAAGGCAGAATGAAAGAGGTAAGAGAGAATGCACTCGGTGACAACATGTTTATCCTCAGTGAACCTGCTGAAAGTACTTCCAGAAAAAGGAACAGTGACTGTAACGTTAATGTAAAAAAACCACCAAAAAGCAAAACTCAGCTTCAGTTCCAAGATATTCATCAGTCAGTTCTAGAAGTTTTGGCACTCTTGGCAAAGCCTGTATAAATATATTGTATTAAACTCACACAGAAATCTAATTCTCTCATATCTCGTGTTTGAAGCCATTTTATTTTTTTACGAAAATTAACACCAATTACAAACAAAACTGCACGTGTCACAATTATTGGCACACCCACATTTAGTACTTGAGGTAACGTAGGTAACTTTTGCCAACATAATCACTGAGTCTTCTCCTGTAATGCAAGAATAGATTGGAAAATACAGCACGAGGAATTTGAGACTGCTCTAAACAAAATTTCCCAAGATCTCTTCAGTTCATCCCACAGGTTTTTAAAAGGGGTTTACTTTAGGCAGCTGAGATTACCATGTCAGAAGCCTAATGCTGTCGTCATTATTGTGTATATTTGCATGTAATTTCCAACCATGAGCCAGTTGCAGCTTCTTGGTAGATTTTCTATTAAATCCCTTGTTACATGGAGACCATAGTGCTATGAATGTTCCTGAGGTTTTGAGATAAAATAGTCTGACATGATCACAGATCGTTGGTCATGTTTAACAGCAGGGATCTGGTTCTTGTCTTTATAACTATCCTTCTTTTTTGCTCCAAACCACACCAGTATTTGTTGTCCAATAACTCTGTTTTGGTCTCATTTGGGTCTGGAAAACAAGGTTCCAGCAATAAAAAGGCTTTCTTCTAGTTTATAAATTTGGAAACTTGGTGACCCCAAAATACTACCACCTCCTGACAATCTAACAAAAATTGTGGAAAGCTTTTTTCTGGACATTTTGGTTAGCTTTAAACTATGCAATCACTTTCAAGAGTCTGGGGATAGTTTGTGGATTGTTTACTACTGCATTTGACACTTTAGTCAGTTTTTGTGCTGACTGTATTTATATTGTACTGAAAGTTTTGGAGTACAGACGTGTAACTGCATCACTGATCAGTCGCCTGAGGTCTGAACAGTAAAAAAAAATAAAAGTAAGGGAGAAACAAATGAACACAAACTGACAGAAGGAAATCGAACAGAGTAAACGATTTTCACATGTGGTCTGGCTTAACGTAAAGCACTTTAAATGACCTGTGCAGAACCCAAAAAGCTCTGCTGTCAGTCATCTGAAAACAAATCAATTCAATGCAGTCTACACTAAGCCTGCTATCTCAACATCTTTCACTCATAATCCTGAGACTTATTGAAGCTGCTTGGTTTTTTTTGTTGCTACCTTGGTAAATTGCCCTGCCAATTTTCCGTCACACCTCTGTGCTCCCGTGTGTGTGTGTGTGTGTGTGCGTGTGTGCGTGTGTGTGTGCTACCTGTCTAACGGCTGGGTCTTATAGAGGACCATGCTGTACTGGTCCAGCACTGCAGCGTGAGTCTGGAGTATGATGATGTTGTAGGCCACCACAGCAGCCAACATGATCACCATCTTCAGCTCGTAATTGATCCTCAGGAACACAGAGCAGGAGACGAGTCCCAGGATGCAGCTGTAGATGAAGTACTGAAAGAGAAAAAGGCGACTAATCAAGTTTTATTTCTGGAAAAAAAGGACAAAGTGCAGTTGTGAAAACTTTGGAGAAACTCGATCTGAATAATGAACTACTCAGACAGACAGTTTATAGAACGCAGAGTCTGAGACGGTTTGATGTAGTCGGGTGTTGTCATGGTAGACGTTAACGTACAGGGTAACACGGTTAAAGAAACACTCGAGAGTTTTTCATCCTAAACTCTATCCACTTCATCTATAATGCATGTGTGAAAACTCTTCACATGGTAAACGTCCTCGAACTAAAATATGATCTAGCATTTTAGCAAAAAATAGAGCATTGTGAACATTTTGACAGCCTGTATCCCATTATAAAATGATTCGAGGATTGTGGAGCTGTAGAACAACTTGATCAAAGTGTGACATTCAGTGTGTGAGGAAAGCACAGTTAGCTAACTGGGTTTTAGACTTTTTGTGTTTCTTAAACTGTCTGCTTAGACAACATGAATTGACTAAGGAGAAGGATAGGAGGATAGCCAGGGCAAGGTTGAAAAGTAAACACATCATTTAACATCACACACCTGAACAACACAGTGTTTAAGGATTCTCAGTTCTCATCCATGTTTCAACGTAACACTCAGTGTATCATTTAGTTCATGTACTTGAACTTGCCATGCTTTGAGTTTACTGATATACGGGTTTCGACCTTGCCTCGATCTGCGTTCTTGTGATTAAATGGGTGTTTGTTAATCACCTGACCCCTTTTCTGTTCTGTGCATCATGCTTACTGAAAGCCATTTTGAATATGTTTGGCAGTGTCTTTAATAAAACTTCTAACTGTGTTTGCATCAGTCTTTGACTCTACTTCAGTTCGTTAAATCTCTTCTTTTCTTTGTGTGCCTCTTTCTCATGTTCACTCATTTTTTTTGACTTGAGAAATAAAATGGTACCAAATCTACTTTCATGGAATTTTTTTTACAGCTTTCCAACAGTGGCACAAAACAGTACAAAGTAATTTAAGTAAATTTTTTACATTTCCCTGGATATTTAAAGGTGACTTTGGTGTGAGTTACACCAGTGACACTACAGATCTAATCACACCTAATCCCAAATTCATTCATCTGAACGTGCCATAATGAGGATTTAAAGGCAGAAGAAAAAAGGGCAGGATTGCAAAGAAACAGACAAAACACATCAGCAGAATCAAGATAAACACCCTGAAGCATAAGAGCTTATATAAGGTGCTCATCAGGGTGAAACAGGACACATGTGAGGGTGATTGGAACATATGTGACAAGGATGCATGCAGGGGCTGATGGGTAATGTAGTTCAAGCACCTATTCGGCAAAAACCATGTCACATAGCTGAAAGATAAATTACTTTGAGATTTATTTCTTCATATACTTTTGAATGAACAATTCATTTAGACAGTGTTTATCATGATCTATGTTTTCACTAACTGCCTAATGAATTTCACTATAAAGTGAGCTAACAAAGGAAAGGTAGAAACTGGAAACGCGTTTCCTTCCGCATGTGTTGATTGCTGTGACAACACCTTAATAATAGTTGAAAAATGTATCTCTACAGCTTGTATAGAAAGAGTTTTTTTCTCTTACTGAACGACATTTTTTTCAAAGCAGTGCGAAAAGTCATTCTTCAGTCATCCCTCTGACCTTCAGAATAAATAATTACATTCATTCTTACAAATAAGAACAAAAATGATTAACTCCAAGCTTGACTGTACTCAGTGCCGTGTCACAACAAAATGAATTTGTTATTTTAATATAAAATAGCTAAAAAAACAATGCAGTATAACTCAGGGCCAAACAGGTATATTCTTTAATTTATTTATTACTATTATTATTATTATTATTATTATTTTTTTTTAAATGATCGGAGAACAAACCAGAAGGAATGAAAGAATGCATTCTCATTATTCAACACTTACCAACTGCTTTTAATAACAGTGCAAAAACACATCGGTGCGTAACACGAAGAGCTCCATCATTAAGCTTTATGTTCATCAAAACCAATTAAACTATCTGTGAAGCATGACTAGGATGTGGCACAGAGAATAAAATGCTGAGTCCATTTCTACAGAAAGTAGGTGATTTTGAAGAGCATTTAATCGTTGATTAAGATTTTTTTTAGCAATATATGACAGAAATCGATGGCACGGTGGCTTAGTGGTTAACACGTTCGCCTCCAGCGTCCTGGGTTCGAGTCTTGCTCCCGCTCATTGTGTGTGTGTGTGTGTGTGGAGTTCGCATGTTCTCCCCCTGCTTGGTGGGTTTCCTCCCAAAGACATGCTTCTAGTCTCTGTGATTGTGTGTGTGTGTGCCCTGCGATGGGTGGGCACTTCATCCAGGGTGTATCCCCCCTTGTTGCCTGATGACACCTGAGATAGGCACAGGCTCACCCGTGACCCGAGAATAGATCGGATAAGTGGTACAGACAATGGGATGGGGATGACAGAAATATAATTATAATTGAAATATATAATTGAAGCAAACACCTAAGAAGTATAATATAAAGAAAGAATGAAATATAAAAAACATTAAAAAAAAGGAAAAAACTGGCATGTGGGCAGAATGTCCAAAGGAAGTGAGCTCCATTCATGGTTGGATATTTGATCATTTGTGTCACTCTGTTCTCTGCTGAAACATCTAAAGGTGCAACACGGCTCATTTTTCTGTACTAAAACACGCTCGTCTCTCTTTCCTATGCTGGGATACAACAAAAGCCTGAAGGTACCAGTGTGTTTGAGGACTGGAGCTGAAAGCTTCAAAATCAATAGAAGAATTTCGAGATCAATCCCAAAGGCACTGCTGCGGACCTTCTCTCGTCAGTACTACTGCTCCGGAAACCACTTTGGGATTTGAAGTATTGCTTAGTTTCTACCGCTCTCAGGCCTTTACGCTGTATTTTCCAGGATTTGCTGTCTGTGTCTTTCATTTTGCTGTGATTTGTTGATGATTCACATCCTGTTGCACTCAAACAAATCCAAACGTCTGACATGTCTATACGCCCTATAACACTGTGTAGAGGAAAGCAGGATTTGGGCTGATCCAACTCAATACACTCACAAGACTAACAGTCACAAGACTAAAGGGTTAATAGAGTAAAATGTGAAATTCATTTCCAAGACAAATGCACACTAATGTTAATGGCTTTTCATCAAAACGTATTCTTAAGAAGTAGCTTTTTACTGAACTTATTTTCCCAGAGGCCAAAAAATGGAATTTGCTCCTGTTTTTGTTGTGTCCATGTTAATGATTGAATGTCTTTGTCATGTCTCACTCCACAGCGGAGGTTAATATGAAGCTCGTATGAAAATAGACACTCAGAACTTTAAGAATTTGTAGTGTTTCGTAAGTATTTCTGTTTTTATTTAGCCTACTAGGGGCAATATATTCATTTTCCCCCCCACACAGATGTTTCTATTTTCAAAGTAAATGTTGATATCAAACCTATTTCTGCTCTCAGATGCTCCAAGTGCTTGTTCATAATCATCTAAAATTTGAAGGTGTTTATCTTCAACCGCTAAAATTGTGTGTAAAGTTATCCAACAGAGGGAAAAACACACTTCTCACACTCTGTTTATATCAGACTCACAGCCAGAAAATCATTCATTTGTTTATACTAATTGAAAATGTCCCATAAGGTCACTTCCATTCTGCCGGGCAGAACAGGATGACAGTATATTGGTAAAAAGTGTGAAAAAAATAAACATACTATATTCTCCTAAACCTGTGATTTTCAAGTAGAATTGAGGAGAAGCAGCGAGCAGCTCGGGCTGTTTGGGAAGTTGAGCTGAAAAAATGTAAATCTGCATTATGAATACTGTGAAGAATTTTGATTTGGTTAACACTAATTGCTTAATAAGTCCATATGTCTCATTTTATAACAAAAATGTCTAGCGATGGTGTTCACAGCCTCATAACCAAAAAGGTTTTGTTCTCAACTAACCAGATTATTCCCGATGCAGTTCCACTGAAGCCCGGTGAGATTCAAGAGCTACATTTTTGAAGAGATTTCTTCGTATATACTCATTTTTACAGAGGTGAAATCTAATAGTTGACTGTGAAACTGTGATGTTTGGGTTTTTTTCTTCTCACAATCCTGATCACTGTGTATCAGTCTATAGTTCCAGTTGTATTGTAGCCCTGGTGTGGTTAAATATTTTTTTTATATGCTTTTTTTTTTTATATGTATTCCTTATATAGTAAGTGCTAAGTCTATAATAAACTCAGAAACTACACTGACCTATTAGTTCCTCAAGAGCTCTTGGTTGCTGTTGTAGAAAGGACATTATCAACAGTTACATTATTTACTCTAAAGCGTCACCCAAATGAGGATGAGGGTCACTTCTGAGCCTGGTTCCTCTCAAGGTTTCTTCCTCACAACATCTCAGGGAGTTTTTACCTCACCAGCATGGCCTCAGGGTTGCTCATTAGGGATAAATGTTAGTTAAATAGTATCTTAACTATAAACTTTTATTTGCTATGTTTCTATACTTCGGTAAAGCTGCTTTCAGACAATGTCCATTGTTAAAAGCACTATACAAATACATTGAATTGATTTGAGTGTATTTATGATGAATGAATAACTCACGGGCAAGTAGAACTTGTCTGAGGACTGAGTGGTTTGGCCATAAACACCGTAGACCGTCTCATTGGAGATGTTCATTGGTGTACCCACTGGTGTCATCTTCTCATCCTCTAGAAAGAACTAGGCACCAAGAAATGGAGAACATGTCAGGTTTTTCAGCTCTTTTTCTACAAAACATTTTCAGTTCTCATGATAAAATGCAGTCATGATATTCATTTGTTATAAATAGACATACCTGAAAAAAATCGATAGCAAAAAGCCTTAAGCAGGATACATTAACACTAACACCACTATGACTGCGCCTGTATAAACTTTATATAACAAGCTTACTTACATGTGCAATCAATCACACGCACACACACGCACACACACACACAGAATGTTCTAGAATGTGCTGATTTGATTAGAGTTCAGTGTTTTTACTCAGAAGAGCAGGAAAAATAAGGAGTAACTGATTCCTCACTCAGAAATACTGTATCTACAGGGGACTAATAATGTCTGGATAAATTACTGTTTTTTTTTTTCGAATTTTATAAGATGCCTTTTTTTTGCTGCTGTCCCGTTTGGGCGATGATGTACAAACAATAATAAAAATAAAAACAAAAGTTATTAGTGCTCTGAAGCTGTCAGATAATGCAGTATAAGTTTATAAAAGTGTAAGCTTTGCTACTACAAGTGCAGAGACTCTCCCCCTAGAGAGAAAGAGAGCCTACTTGTGATTAACCTGAAACTCTTCATACATTTTAAATGCTAATAAATCAGATTGACAAATGTTAGGATTTTACACTTTTATTCCGTTATTCATTTATTTGTTCTATCTATCTATCTATCTATCTATCTATCTATCTATCTATCTATCTATCTATCTATCTATCTATCTATCTATCTGCTTGTTTTGAATTATTTTAGTTCATTATTATTATTATTCATTCATTGTCTACCGCTTATCCGATCTATTGTCAGGTCACGGGGAGCCTGTGCCTATCTCAGGCCTGCATCAAGGCAAGATACACCCTGGACGGAGTGCCAACCCATCGCAGGGCACACACACACTCTCATTCACTCACGCAATCATACACTATGGATAATTTAGAGACGCCAATCAACTTACAATGCATGTCTTTGGACCGGGGGGGGGAAATGGAGTACCCGGAAACACATGCAAACTCCACACACACGGCGGAGGCGGGAATCAAACCCCCAACCCTAGAGGTGTGAGGCAAACATGCTAACCACCAAGCCACCGTGCCCCACTATTGCTAGTACTATTATTATTATTATTATTATTATTATTATTATTATTATTATTACTGATATTATTATTACCATTATTATTATTATTATTATTATTATTATTATTATTAATAATAATAATAATAATAATAATAATAATAATAATAATAATAATAATAATAACTTTTTTACTTTAATTAACTTAACTTAACTTAACTTAACTTAACTTAACTTAACTTAATTTCTTTCCTTTCCTTTCCTTTCCTTTCCTTTCCTTTCCTTTCCTTTCCTTTCCTTTCCACTACACAGTACACAGTATCTATCCACTTTGGGCCCTGGCTCCCAGATGAACTGACATCTTTTGTACACTTTTCTGGCCACAAGCTTCAGAATCCTGAATGCTAAAATCTGATTGGCTCTCTGCTCTTCTGTCTGCTGGTTTTCAACTAAAATATGAACAGAGCAACACTGTGTCTTTTAGAGAGTGACATACTCACCAGATAAAAAAGTTGTTTGATGCAGTTAGTGGTGAAGGAACAGATCCATTTACATGATTGAGTGCTATGAGAAAGGGTCTGGGGCTCTGCTCATGGGAGATGTGACTGAAACTACATCCTGATATGGTCAGGTATGGCCTTAGTTCTACACGCTCTGTCTCTGAGTTATTAAGGCTGTTCTAGATGACTCTACTTATTGCAATGCATTGTGGGATTCATTAGTAAATGCTCTCTACTCTGCTCTAAGTCTACCAGCCTGATGAACTGCATCAGGGACTCCAGGGATCTTGTAGTTAGTGAGTTTTGTAATGATATTTATTACTGAATTCTTATAGTTACTTATATCGTTAATGTGTCCAGTCGAAGAGCAAAGGAAAGTTCAGGAATAGAAAGTAGTATGGCTCTAATGAACATACATTTATATCATGTTCATGAAATAATTCTGTACTGAGGCAGTCCATTGAATTTATTTAGCACTAATGTGTTTCATTTATTTAAATGAAGCCCAGTGCTGTGTATTGTAGTAAATAAGGACCTATAATAGGGCATGATAATGATGCAGAATAATAACATGAACATTTTAATGACTCTGCTGGGTTATTAATGTTTTTCTGACCTGCGCAAGCTGCTGTTCTTGTGCCTTTTATGTGCTAAAGAACCGAACAGAAGCGCCAGCAGAACCGCGCTTGATGGCTGATCACTAGCAGCTCTAAGGCATTAGTATTCCTCTAGGGTTTTTCTGAGCAGCTGACTCACAGCTCCTCAATATGCACAATGGTGGTGTAAGTGCAAATAGATGGAATATCATGGTCCCCGGCGCACTCAGACCTCACTGTGTAAAATCAGAGACCTCGGCTAAGCCCTCCGGCAGTCACGACACTCACCATGTTGAAGACGGCCATGACGAGGACGAGCACGGTGGTTGCCATGGTGAGGACGAGTCGGACGCAGGGCTTGTTGGCGCTGAGCAAGGACGAGCTCGGGAGGAGAGAGCAGGAGGTCACGCGACCCGATCGCTACGGCAACAAGGAAACATATTTGAACTCCCACTAATGTCATTAGCATATTTACTCCTCTGCTGAACAGCAAGATTACCAAATGTCAGATGTACAGTGTGCGTATTTGTAGGATAATAATAAAGCTGTCTAAATCCTGTCTGCATTTCAATCGCCCAAAAGTACACAATAAAAAAAGTATTACATCCTAAAAAAATATGAGGCATTATGAGATGTTTCACACATGCCGTACATCACATCGCATTACATACGCAATTCAGAAAGTTTTATAATCAGATGCTGATCTGTTAACAAGGGATTCAGTTCTATTTTTGTGAAAATATGGTCTAGTTTCACTACCCTGGGACACGCTGGCCTGTTTCCTCCCCTTTTATGCATTTGATGTTGTGTCATGTTTGACAGGGTGCTGCTAAACCGCACTCTGACCATCTGTTCATGTCTGAAGCTCTCCATTCACAGTGACTGTACAACGAAGGGTCTTCAGAGCATCAGAGTTACCAAGAGCAAGAAAACAACTAAGATCTGTTCACCTGGGACATGTGCATGTCAGACACACACACACACACACACACACACACACACACACACACACACACACACACACACACACACACACACACGTACCTACTTGAGCTTAGACAGATTTGGTTCACAAAAGTACATACAGAGTTTAAAAAAAAAAAAAGCAGTGTTAATAAAATAAAATGGGAGAAGAATAAAATAAAGAGATGGGACCTACAGTAATGTAAAAAAAGTGCATGTTTTATCTGGATGAAATGGAAAGAAAGCATTATTCATAATGGAATTCTTTTTTGTAATTTTATATATTTACTTCTTTGGGTTGTTAATCAAACAGATAAATGAATTACACTAAATTTTTGTATCAATAACAGTTATGATTTTTGTACTTGATGAGGGTTTCGCAATGTCAGATTTTGTCATTGGATTGTTTTTTATTGAACACAGGGATTGTTTTTGGACTAGTTTATTGAGCTGGATTTGTCACACACACCCTGACTTACATTTTTCTATTTGCAACTGGTTAGTGATTAAAACTGCAAGATGTGCAGCCTGTTACAGATATAACTCTTACATCGTGAAAAGATGCTATGATCAGCCTTAGGATGTGTAATGCGACGTGCTCACAGGGACAACAAAGTTCTGGAAGTGTCAGAAAATTAGGAATTGGAATAAGCATAGGAAGAAAAAAAATTAGGACAGTTACAGATATGGAAATACTAACTTTTACATTTGTAAATAGAACATGACCAGCCTACATCCTTGTCCATTTGTTCTGTGAGTTATTATGCTACCACTTATGCTAATGGACAGAAAAATATCCTAATTACTTCAAGCTCTTTTGAAGGATGGAGATTCCATGCTGTCATCTTTCTCCCAGCCACATACACCTACTAACTCCTCGCCTTTACGTTTCAAGCTTTCTCTAGCTTTAATATTGCTACTACTGTATAAACCAAGGACTTGGCTCTGTTTAAGCAAGCCCTTTAGGCATGAGGCCAGAATAATGTCATCAGCAGCGAGTAATCTCAGATCTATTGTTGCAGGATCTTCATAGTTTAATCTGACATGGAGAGCACATTATCCTACAGTCTGTCATTAATCTCAGTGTAAATATGTGCTGCTAGTTTAAATGAGAGCTCGGATAAGCTGCCACTGTTGGCTCCTTGAGCAAAGCCTTTATCCTTCAACTGCTCAATTGAATCAGCTGCCTCGGTTCTTAGTCACTTTGGATGCAAGCTTCAGCCAAATGAACAAATGTAAATGTATCCTTATATCATCAAGCAAAGCAAATAACAGATCACAAATGCGCTGGAAGATGGAGGTGACCTGGCAAAGCATACAAACTATACATCTCCTTTTTGACAGGATTTTAAAATGAAAATTAAAAATCTGATTTTAGATATTAAAGC
>JAUCMX010000028.1:1513820-1546320 GCA_033459395.1 Hemibagrus guttatus
GTGAGTGAGTGATTATGTGAGTGAGTGAGTGAGTGAGTGATTATGTGAGCGAGTGAGTGATTGTGTGTGAGTGAGTGATTATGTGAGCGAGTGAGTGATTGTGTGAGTGAGTGAGTGAGTGATTATGTGAGCGAGTGAGTGATTGTGTGAGTGAGTGATTGTGTGAGTGAGTGAGTGAGTGATTGTGTGAGTGAGTGAGTGATTGTGTGAGTGAGAGATTGTGTGAGTGATTGAGTGAGGGATTGTGTGAGTGAGTAAATAATTGAGTGATCGAGTGATTTAGTGAGTGAGTGATTGTGTGAGTGAGAGATTGTGTGAGTGAGTGATTGTGTGAGAGTGAGTGAGTGATTGTGTGAGTGAGTGATTGTGTGAGTGAGTGAGTGAGTGATTGTGTGTGAGTGAGTGATTGTGTGTGAGTGAGTGATTGTGTGAGTGAGTGAGTGATTGTGTGAGTGAGTGAGTGATTGTGTGAGTGAGAGATTGTGTAAATGAGTGAGTGAGTGATTGTGTGAGTGAGTGAGTGATTGTGTGAGTGAGAGATTGTGTGAGTGATTGAGTGAGGGATTTTGTGAGTGAGTAAATAATTGAGTGATCGAGTGATTTAGTGAGTGAGTGATTTAGTGAGTGAGAGATTGTGTGAGTGAGTGATTATGTGAGTGAGTGATTGTGTGAGTGAGTGAGTGATTGTGTGAGTGAGTGATTGTGAGTGAGTGAGTGAGTGAGTGATTGTGTGAGTGAGTGAGTGATTATGAGTGAGTGAGTGATTGTGAGTGAGTGAGTGAGTGATTATGTGAGTGAGTGAGTGATTATGAGTGAGTGAGTGATTATGAGTGAGTGAGTGATTGTGAGTGAGTGACTGAGTGAGTGATTATGTGAGTGAGTGAGTGATTATGAGTGAGTGAGTGATTGTGAGTGAGTGAGTGAGTGATTATGAGTGAGTGATTATGTGAGTGAGTGAGTGATTATGAGTGAGTGAGTGAGTGATTGTGAGTGAGTGAGTGAGTGATTATGAGTGAGTGATTATGTGAGTGAGTGAGTGAGTGATTGTGAGCGAGTGAGTGATTGTGTGAGTGAGTGAGTGATTATGTGAGCGAGTGAGTGATTGTGTGAGTGAGTGAGTGATTGTGTGAGTGAGTGAGTGATTATGTGAGCGAGTGAGTGATTGTGTGAGTGAGTGAGTGATTGTGTGAGTGAGTGATTATGTGAGCGAGTGAGTGATTGTGTGAGTGAGTGAGTGATTGTGTGAGTGAGTGATTATGTGAGCGAGTGAGTGATTGTGTGAGTGAGTGAGTGATTATGTGAGCGAGTGAGTGATTGTGTGAGTGAGTGATTGTGAGTGAGTGAGTGATTGTGTGAGTGAGTGAGTGATTGTGTAAGTGAGTGAGTGATTGTGTGAGTGAGTGATTGTGTGAGTGAGTGATTGTGTGTGAGTGAGTGATTATGTGAGCGAGTGAGTGATTGTGTGAGTGAGTGATTGTGTGAGTGAGTGAGTGATTGTGTGAGCGAGTGAGTGATTGTGTGAGTGAGTGAGTGATTGTGTGAGTGAGTGATTATGTGAGCGAGTGAGTGATTGTGTGAGTGAGTGAGTGATTATGTGAGCGAGTGAGTGATTGTGTGAGTGAGTGATTGTGTGAGTGAGTGATTATGTGAGCGAGTGAGTGATTGTGTGAGTGAGTGAGTGATTATGTGAGCGAGTGAGTGATTGTGTGAGTGAGTGATTGTGTGAGTGAGTGAGTGATTGTGTGAGTGAGAGATTGTGTAAATGAGTGAGTGAGTGATTATGTGAGTGAGTGAGTGATTGTGTGAGTGAGTGAGTGATTGTGTGAGTGAGTGATTATGTGAGCGAGTGAGTGATTGTGTGAGTGAGTGAGTGATTATGTGAGCGAGTGAGTGATTGTGTGAGTGAGTGATTGTGTGAGTGAGTGAGTGATTGTGTGAGTGAGAGATTGTGTAAATGAGTGAGTGAGTGATTGTGTGAGTGAGTGAGTGATTGTGTGAGTGAGAGATTGTGTGAGTGATTGAGTGAGGGATTGTGTGAGTGAGTAAATAATTGAGTGATCGAGTGATTTAGTGAGTGAGTGATTGTGTGAGTGAGAGATTGTGTGAGTGAGTGATTGTGTGTGAGTGAGTGATTGTGTGAGAGTGAGTGAGTGATTGTGTGAGTGAGTGATTGTGTGAGTGAGTGATTGTGTGTGAGTGAGTGATTGTGTGTGAGTGAGTGATTGTGTGAGTGAGTGAGTGATTGTGTGAGTGAGTGATTGTGTGAGTGAGTGAGTGATTGTGTGAGTGAGTGAGTGATTGTGTGAGTGAGAGATTGTGTAAATGAGTGAGTGAGTGATTGTGTGAGTGAGTGAGTGATTGTGTGAGTGAGAGATTGTGTGAGTGATTGAGTGAGGGATTTTGTGAGTGAGTAAATAATTGAGTGATCGAGTGATTTAGTGAGTGAGTGATTTAGTGAGTGAGAGATTGTGTGAGTGAGTGATTATGTGAGTGAGTGATTGTGTGAGTGAGTGAGTGATTGTGTGAGTGAGTGATTGTGAGTGAGTGAGTGAGTGAGTGACTGATTGTGTGAGTGAGTGAGTGATTATGAGTGAGTGAGTGATTGTGAGTGAGTGAGTGATTATGTGAGTGAGTGAGTGATTATGAGTGAGTGAGTGATTATGAGTGAGTGAGTGATTGTGAGTGAGTGAGTGAGTGATTATGAGTGAGTGATTATGAGTGAGTGAATGATTGTGTGAGTGAGTGATTGTGAGTGAGTGAGTGTGTGAGTGAGTGATTATGTGAGTGAGTGAGTGATTATGAGTGAGTGAGTGATTGTGAGTGAGTGAGTGAGTGATTATGAGTGAGTGATTATGTGAGTGAGTGAGTGATTATGAGTGAGTGAGTGAGTGATTGTGAGTGAGTGAGTGAGTGATTATGAGTGAGTGATTATGTGAGTGAGTGAGTGAGTGATTGTGAGTGAGTGAGTGATTGTGTGAGTGAGTGAGTGATTATGTGAGCGAGTGAGTGATTGTGTGAGTGAGTGAGTGATTGTGTGAGTGAGTGAGTGATTATGTGAGCGAGTGAGTGATTGCGTGAGTGAGTGAGTGATTGTGTGAGTGAGTGATTATGTGAGCGAGTGAGTGATTGTGTGAGTGAGTGAGTGATTATGTGAGCGAGTGAGTGATTGTGTGAGTGAGTGATTGTGTGAGTGAGTGAGTGATTGTGTGAGTGAGTGATTGTGTGAGTGAGTGAGTGATTGTGTGAGTGAGTGATTTAGTGAGTGAGTGATTTAGTGAGTGAGTGATTGTGTGAGTGAGTGATTTAGTGAGTGAGAGATTTAGTGAGTGAGAGATTGTGTGAGTGAGTGAATACTTACTTTGGCAAAACTAAAACTTGCACGATGAAAATGCAGAAGAAGATGAAGCATGCGCAAGTGACGTAGTACTTAAAGGCTGGCAAGGCTGTAGCTCTATACTGTAATACATACAAAAATGACAAAACATATTATCATGACAGAATCTTTAAATATAATTCAAAAATCCATAAAACATTCCTAGGCAAGAGTTCGTAAGGCTTCAAGACACTTTTTGACAACTGACATAAAGCACGTTTTAATGCTTCATGTAAAGCAAGAGTGGTGTGTACATTATTTTCTGTTGAATGAATTATAATTTTTATGTACTTTTTTCTTGAAGGAAAATAACACAGAGAGTGACAGAGGGAAAAAAGGAGCAGCAGAACAAAAAAGAAAAGGAGAAGAAATGTTTAAATTAAATAAAAAATATGGAAGAGGAGAGGAAAAAAGAAATAATGTAAATAAGCTCATCAACAAATCATAGCACAAAATACAGAAACTAAAAATATAAAAAAAAATACAAAGAGAAAAGAAACATCCAATAGTGAGGATGAAATGAAAAAAGCTACTGAGAGGAAATAAATCAGAAGAGAATGATGAGTAGGTATAAATGTGTAGATTTACTAGTAAATATTTACGGTATGTCTAACACTTAAAAAAAACTTACGGCAATGATATGTATATTGTATTTTTTCTCAGGTTTTATATTAGAGAAAGATTGTGTGAGTCTCATATGATGATGAAGTGCCATAACTTGGCATATATTCTGTATGTCAACCAAAATCCTTGCCACATGAATTCGGAAAATTTGACACAATCTTATACATGTTTGAATAATCCTTTATAAATGTTGATTTACATGAAGTGTCAGAGGTTTAGGAAGGTGTTGATTAGCCTCATGAACACAACATTATATAAATAAAGTGGCACGCAAAACCTAAAACACTGGATTTCTAAACTAGACAGAGCTTACACTGAGACATAATGAATACATAATGAAGACGTGTATAGAATGGCATTATTTTGAATACATGATAACTCCTAACCATCCATACCTCTTTCTCCAGAGTCTTATTGTGAAAGAACAGAGATATCCTCTGAATATCCTCAGACTTCAGCCACTGTCTGACAAGAGAAAGAACAAAAAAGGTGAGGATTCATACCTTACCTGAAGTAAATGTCTAGTTGATATAATGAGTTATGAAGCAGTTGATAATCCTCTGACTGTGCTCTTTTATAGTGCTTGAAAATGCAAAAGGATTTCTCTATATAAATGAGCTCGGAGAGAAAAGTAGGGCCGCTCACTTTTGTGCGTTGAAGCCGTCGATTGTACGAATCATCCTCTCGTTCAGCTCCTCCTCAAACCTCTTCTTCTGGGATTTAGTTCTGAGTGAAAGAAAAGTGACTCATGAGCAGTCTGAGAGAGACGGATCGGGTCGGTGATGAGTTCCTCACTAACGCTAGGAGGACTGACCTTTCTGAGCTCCCGGGAAAATGATAGTGTCCCATTGGCACATCCTGAAAAAGACAGGACGAATGATAAGCATGTAACCAGTACTTACAGAATGCCACTTTCTAATGATGGACATGGTGATAATGAAAAGCCCTGGGTTTCTGTTGAGCATCAGCTACTTCAAAGTCATCATCATATCATCTTAAAATGAATGGCATATAATCAAATACTGAAATGGTCTGTGTCTGTGTATGCTTATTAACCAATGAGCTATAATATCTAAATTAGCTTTTTAAGTTTTAATATCTGTGTTTAATCGGGTGCTTTATTCAACCATGCTGAAGATATAAAAAAAAATAAAAAGAGGATATTAAATACTGCATTTTATGACTGTAATGTTTTCATTGGGCCTGTAAAAGGTTGAAAGACAATCAAAGGAATATTACAGTGCCTTTAATCTAATCTACTGCATCTGTGGAGTAAGTGTGATCGTTAATAGAGACAAGATTTTCAACATGTTCCCTGTACTGAGAAAAGCACAGAAAACCTGTTTACTCCAAACTCACTTAGAATGGAAACGTGTGGGGCGACAACATCAAAACATCCCAGCTCACCTCAGATCTATATTGTTTCCTGATACCAGAGCTATTTAACCATACGCACACAGGTTCTACCCTTCCACCTCATGATTTTTACTATATTTTAGACTCAAATAATAACCAGAAGGCTGTTTCATAGCTGGGGGGATTTGTCAGAGAATGATCTGCTCCCTGCTGTTGTCCTAATTATTCTAGGTACTAATAAAGAGCCTGCACATTTTGATCAACACAGACATGAAGGATCATGATAGATCGCTCAGGTATAAAGCTAAAGTGCTACATTGGGATAGTATTGTCAGACTTTATGGCTCTCGTAAAATCTCTAGACTAACAGGAGCTTGTTCATGCTCCAACGCATTACAGAAGCCTAGATGTAGAGGTAATCTAGATGTAATCAAAGCATGAACGAGTTTATGTATCACTTAATATCATTACGTTTCTTAGCATGAGATGGAAAAAGACAGCTCAGGCAATATTATCTGCATGATCTTTACACCAGAGACTGGAGTCATTAAGTACACAGAGAACTTTCACTGCTGCATATTATGTAACAACATTTAATACTGAAAGAAAAAGGGCAGTAGTTGAAGTCAGTCAATAAAGGTTTTGGTAGAACATGGATGAATTATTTGCTCAGCTGCATTTGTAAATGAGAGTAAGCCTTAAATCTGTATAGGAACAGCTGAAAGGAACAGCATTGGTAGCTTTTACTCCAGTTTGTCTTATACTTTACTTCTTGTACAAACCTTTATTGTTAGTTCAGTAACTGCTCTTAGACTGCAGTAGGAGTGTGTGAAGGTTTTTCTTTTTTCTTTTCCAAGTAAAAATAAAAGTCAAAATACCAGCCCAAAACAAGTGGTAATTGTACATAATTTACATCCGCTGAAAACAAAAATGATGAAACATTGATTTAACCTTTTCCCCTAATTTCTCCCCAATTGTCTCCCTGCTCTTCCCAATCATACCACATCTGCCAAACAGGAAAGTTGAATTCTAACACGCGCTTCCTTAGAGACTGCATATATGCCATGTTGGTTGGGGAACTACAAATCCAAATGTTCAAGTCTTTTCTCTTTCTATCACTGTCACTAATCTGTGTGCCTCAGCCGACTCACGTGTGTGTTGATCTTGCCGTTCTCGTTGGTCATGCTGTCTCGGTGGTGCAGGTTGGCGAAGGGCTTTGCTGCCCCCCAGGACTCCAGGTACTGAGTCATACGCACAGATGCTCGCATCTTCGCCCCATAGAGGACCGGACGAGGACGGCAGTGGAGCTGCGGGCTTCGTCTCTCCCCCTGAGCGATAAAGTACATCACACACACACACAAACTATCAAATATGTCCATATAACTGTATGAGGACAGACATTAATATGACATAGACTCAAATAGTGTCTATTATGCAGTGAATATTATATGTCATGCCTGCTTATATTGAGCTATGACTCAAAATTGAGTAATAAGCTGATGAAAACAATAATAAATCATATCAATAACATATAAAAAGGAAACATGATAAGAATGTGTCATATTTTAGCAGTATATTATGTTTAGGCTGGATATTAAATTGGATTGGAGCATGACTCACAGCATTAATTAACAACGTTTCCTTTACTTAGACAGCAAAATAAAAAAGCCTAACATACTGTAGGCAGTATTCAAGGAAACAGTGTCAACGTTCAGTGAACCACATAACACATAACAAGAGTATAATCAATATTTTCAGCTCTGATGCAAATAAGCAGCATTGAATCAAATCAACATCATCTCTAATTTATTGCACACATTGGGTCAAGAAAACAGAACCACCCCATGCACTGATGCATCTAAAATAAATGGACGTATTTTAAAATGAAATAGATGGTGTTAAGATGTTGGCAAGCAGAGTGATCTCTGTGGGCAGAGAGAAAACCCACGCACAGATACGTGTCTAAAGCGAAAGGCAGCCTGAAATTGGCTGTGCTACATCCTGTGTTGTGCCAAGTTGCACTGTAAATAGACACCTTTCAAAGTAAGCATTTACGGAGGACGACTTATGTTGAAGCTGATGGTACGGTAAATTGCTATAAAGTTGCTGCCAGCCACTAGGACTGTAGAATATTATGGTAGGTATTTAAAGGGAATCATAGGAAGCGATGATGCTGTTTATTTGACACCTTTTAACGGTTTGTCAAACCGTGTGCTGTACAATGCAGAGCACAGTGTTTGTCAGTCATGGTAGTATGTATGGGAATTTTCAAACTTGGATCATGGTTACGATCTGAAATATAGTCAAATACACTTACTGAATACTTTGCGTCCACTGCAATTCGTAATAAACACCTTTTGACTCATCAGAGTCAAAATTCAGCACCACTATGGTTTACACACAACTAGTAACAACCACGACACAATATTTTGAATCCTTGTATTTTTTCTGACACTGTGTTGTAAGCCTAACCATAATGTACCTAAAATGTAAATATCGGCTTATACGATCAGTTTTCATATCATTCCGTACATCCAAGAGACACCACTGTTTTCATGGTTTGTACCGTTGGATTAATGACGAGGTATGTGACAATGCCATGCTCTTTCAGATACGAGTCTCGGCTCTGTCCGTCTCCAGCCTCCACTTTGTAGGCCCCTTTCAAATGTTCCAGCGTCACAGAGGAGATGTGAACTCGGCTGGGGAGGACAAACAGGACATGACAGAGCACTTCAATAACAGCACATGGACAAGAGACATTACATCCTCTCATGCAGCCCACACATGGTGGACGGTAAATATATAATCCGAACAAGGCAGCGATGTAATAAAAGAGCCAGGGCAGCGTTTATTGTCTTCTTACTGAACAAAAACTCATCAGCCACGAGCACCTTTCACAGCGCTCTCCACAGTGTGTTTGGCTGAACCTGAAGAGCCCTTGTCAGATTTCGCACTGTTGATCACAGATGTAAAAACACATGCACAAAGAAAGAAAAAAACAAAAAAAAGCTCACCCAGGTACGCCTCCAGCCTCCATGTGATTGGCCAGAGTGACATCATGAGACCAAACGTCATACTGCCATTTCTGGAGGCCAATTACGCCGCAGAGCACGTTGCCAGAATGCACTCCAACACGCATGTTAATGTCAACGCTTGTAGCATCTCGCACCTTCCTGCAACAACACGACATGTTTCAGCACTCTAGCTTGTCCAAGATTGTTGTAGAGACATTTTCTCGTGTACTAATTGATACTCGTTTTGCTCTTTTGCTCTCGCTTTGCTTTCCCAGTGCACTTTACTGGTTGATTAATGTATTTCATCCCACTCATTAGAATTGTTTCTGGTTAGTCCACTTTAGACACTTCAGAAGCCATCTAGAGTCTGTCAGAGAGCAACCTAACAAAAGATTCACAGCAACTACATTAGGGAAGCTTGGTTGAGTCTAGATGTGTGTATTATGACTGGCTGTCTAAATAAATGTGAGATAAGTGTAGGGTTTTTACGTTCATATAGGCACAAGCCAGCAGTCAAATATGAAGCTGTCTGGTCAGTGTTATGTGGTATAAATTAGACTACTAGTAGTTGGAAAATTGAACTGATTTGTTAGAAAATATGGTAGGCAGCTGAGAGAGTGGGATTTGCAAGTGGAAAAAAACATCGGTCCCACCGTCATCTCTAGTTGAGACCCATTATCAACTGCAGTGGTGTGGCTGAAGTTGAGAAACTGTTGAAGCCTAAATTCACACACCATACTAACATCGATGACATTTCGATCTAAGTTTCCCCTAAGGTATTTCCACAGGCATTAAAAAAACAAAAAAACTTCCCCTTTAGGCCAGGCCTACTTTAGATTTAATTCCGTATGCAGACACAGATAGTGGCATTGATTTGCACAAGACCACATTAGAAATGAGAAACTGTGATTAGGACTGTGAGTGAGTGTACAGATGATCTACCAACCATCACAAGCTATAAACCAGACTATAAAAATAAAGTGAAGTTGATGGTGTCTGTCTTTTGGATGGAACTTTTCAGGACCAGGTAGTAGAAATGGGCTAGCAAGGCAAAATTTCACAAAAATTAAAAATAAAAATAATGCTGAATTTTGGCAAGTTTTATTAGAGTGAGGCTGGAGCTGATTTCTTTGTAGCCCAGACTGTAGATTTAAGAAGCTTATCACTGATGGAACCTATTCAGGATTTTGTGTTTATTGAGGATGATTTATTTAAGCCTGATTTATTGAAACGAATGTAAACATCAACAGCAGTGAGAGAAACAAAAGTAAAAAAAAAAATTTGTAAAAAAAAATACAGTAGTGGGAGTAATAAGCATTCTTTTCTTAATACTTGTGTAGAAACCTAACTTCTTAATAGTATTGGTGAGTTAATGATATAGACTGTGGTCTATACAAATTATTAGTTATGTAACAAGACTGTGAAGAATCCTTTGGAAATTCTGAAATACAATGTGTGGAGTTTCAGCTGATTAGATGCACTGGTACATCCCCAGTGCCACTGTGACTCAACCCATGTGATAACATTACAGGCTTGTTGTAGAGTCTGGCTGAGCACGACTGAGCCAGTGTGTTTGTGTGTGTGTGTGTGTGTATGTTTACAGAGTTATAGTCTTTGTTTGCTAGTGGCCGTCTCTTGTGTAGGCATTCCAACAAAATGAGGTTTGTACTTCAACAAAAATGTAGTTTGAAATAAAGTAGTTTTTCTGACACAGTGAGGCAATTTGAGGGAGACTGTAAGTCTACACACTTTGCTATGGAGCTGAAAGCTAAATTAAAGTTTGCACTGCTTTCAGCAAAGCCTCTTTACTATAAGTTGCTATTATTATTATTATTATTATTATTATTATTATTATTCATTCATTGTCTACCGCTTATCCGAACTACTCTCGGGTCACGGGGAGCCTGTGCCTATCTCAGGCCTCAATGGGCATCAAGGCAGGATACACCCTGGACGGAGCGCCAACCCATCGCAGGGCACACACACACTCTCATTCAATCACACAATCACACACAACGACAATTTAGAGATGCCAATCAACCTACCACGCATGTCTTTGGACTGGGGGAGGAAACCCCCGAGGCACAGGGAGAACATGCAAACTCCACACACACATGGCGGAGGCAGGAATCGAACCCCCAACCCTGGAGGTGTGAGGAAAACATTCATTCATTCATTGTCTGCCGCTTATCCGAACTACACTCGGGTCACGGGGAGCCTGTGCCTATCTCAGGCATCATAGGGCATCAAGGCAGGATACACCCTGGACGGAGTGCCAACCCATCGCAGGGCACACACACACACTCTCATTCACTCACGCAATCACACACTACAGACAATTTAGAGATGCCAATCAACCTACCACGCATGTCTTTGGACTGGGGGAGGAAACCTCTGAGGCAGACTCCACACACACATGGCGGAGGCAGGAATCGAACCCCCAACCCTGGAGGTGTGAGGAAAACATGCTAACCACTAAGCCACCGTGCCCCCCTATTATTATTATTATTATTATTATTATTATTATTATTATTATTATTATTATTATTATTATTATTATTATTATTATTATTATTATTATTATTAATTTCTTATATATTGACACTTTTTTCTTGGTACACAAGCTTTTGGTTTCAGTGGCATGAAATTTCAAGCATATTGTATACGTCTCAAAAAAGCAAGTAGTATTAGAGAAAAAAATGCTTTTGAGCCTTATACTACAAATCTAAAAATATTCAGAATTCTGCAAACGTCTTGTGCAGGCTCATCTTGAGAAATTCAGGTGCTTTCATGAAAAAATAAATAATAAATTGAAATGTTTCTAAATATGCAAAAGCAGTAAACTCTGGAAAACATTGGAATCAAATCAATATTTGGCCACCTTTTGCCTTTGAAGCCCACATCCACTCTCTCAGGTACACTGTGAAGCGGTTTTATGAGGATGGTAGGTCAGAAAGTTTTAAGCATCTTGGAGAACTTACTACAGATCTTTAGCACATTTTGGCTCACAGTTGCTACTGCCTCAAAAACCTCCATAATGATTTTTTTAATGAACCAGGAGATTAGTGTATAGTTACTTTTATAATATAACATTACTTTTTTTTTTTTTTTTAAATTACATATAGACACACTAAGGAAAATAAATGATTTTTAATATAAAACATTTTATTTTATACTTATACATTAATGCAGATTGCAAAAAATGTTATTGTGTCTAAAGGGGCGTTCTGAGATACAGTGATTCACAGTGACAAAGAGAAAAAAAATCTTTTTTTTCAATGAGAGCTGGTTGCTCTACCCACTTATAAACGCTATTTCCATGGCAACCAGTTGTAAAAACACCTACTGACCATGTCATAGCACTTGCTGTGATAAAATATGTGCATAAGATTTTTGTACAGAGTCCTGGATATGTTTAATGATCAAAGAAATAGAAGGTATTGATTTACTTGATAGCCTCACACATGTCCAGTCCCATCTTTACACAGTTCTTGGCATGATCCGGTAAAGACATGGGCAGTCCAGACACACAGTAATAACAGTCTCCCAGTATTTTAATCCTCATGCAGTCGTTATCCTAAAAAAGATAAGATTAGACAAAAAAAAAAAGTCAAAGTCAAAGAAGCTTCTATTGTCACTTCAACCATATATAGCTGATGCAGTACATGGGGAAATGAAACAACATTCCTCCTGGACCAGAGGTGCTACACATAACAAAACAAAATACAGGGTGACGCAGACAAACATGAAGCTAAACTAAGGTGCAGAATTTTTGACAGAATGCTGACTGTGTGCCAAAACAAAGAACAGTATTGTACAGTGAGTGCAAAGAACGGTGACACAGCTAGGAGAAACAGTGGCTCATGTCACTCATGTGGTAAGAAGATGTGATTCATGCATTACCTTGGCTATCTGGTCGAATTTGCCGAAAAGCTCATTAAGCATGTGCACCAGTTCTCCCGGAGAGCAGTCGCTGGCCAGACGCGTGAACCCGACGATGTCTGCGTACAGAATGCTGCCGAAAACGTTAAGAGGCCTTTAAGACTGTGCAGGAGAGAGTGAGGCAATCTGTGATTGGATTAAAGTATCGCTGCTCTGCACTATACCTACTGAAGCACAACATCTGAGCCTAGGCTTTTAATTAGCATCAGTATAAACTCCACATTTCACAGTATATATTATTCATTCTGATCGATTCACACGGGATCTGTGGATAAATCGTGAGTACAATCGTCACAGAAGCAGTTCTGACCCTTAATATACTGTACGTGTGTGATTATCAGTAGCTCACATGACCAGAACATATGTCTAGGCTGTATTTGTGCTAAGAACTCGCTACTCATAAATTTCATCAATAATTTTAAGTCAATAATCAATCATTTTACATCTTTAACAATTTTAATAATGTAACAATTTGATCAATAATCAATCATTTTAACTTTTTAATAATGTTAAAAATGATTTATTATTTTTAAATAAATATTATTTTTTTTATTATATTTTATTAATAATCAAAATAATCAAAAATGTTAAACTTTTAACCATTTCAATTTAATATTCATTTTCTTTTACATTTTATTTTATCAATAATTTTAACTCAGTAACGTATAATCAAGAAACATTGTCTGTATTTTATTGTTCCTTGCTTTTGGTTTTAATCTTAGATGAAAAAGTGTGAACCCTCTTTTCCAACAGAACAAAATGGAGATTTTAGCACCGTGTCGATTTGAACAGGATGCATATGGAGTTATTTCGGTTATTTCATAGAAGATAAAATAAAGTGTCATTTTTTTATGCTGGCATGTAGTCAGGACATAATTACTGATAATGGATGATGGCATCAGACTGAAATCCCATAGATTCTTTGTTAATAATGATTAATTATTCTATAATTATTGTAATGAATAACGACTCCAGATCCAGGCCAAGTGGTTTGGGTGTGGCTTTCAATAATCGTGTAAGATGTGGAGTAAAGCAGTGACTTTGCACTCAGACTCATAAAAAGCTCCTGAGAACGCCTCTGTGCTGTCTGCGGGTCGTCTCCCTGCTCCTGAGAAAACAAGCACGTGTGCTGCTCATAATAACGAGTGCCGTGTCTTCAGCATGCTCTCACCATGATGAAAACAGACTAAATCTTTGAAGTGCACAAAAATAGTACTTCAAAACAAATCTAATAAAATAAAGGACAGCACTGTCCTTCTGCACAGTGAACTTAATGAAAGTGGTATTTTTTATGAAGATCTTTTGCTGTTAGGGATTATCGAGAAGTATAGAAAACTTTTCCACAGAACTTTTATATCTAGGCTACTTGTATTTGGGTTATTTAACTTTTCTTTTGTCCTACTTGCTGTAAGTGAGATTTATTTAGCTGTGAGAAACACCTGCGTCTGTACTGTAAGGGATACAGGAATAGTAGCGCATCAGTTAATCTAGGTGTGTGTGTGTGTGTGTGTAGTGTAGTAGTGTGAGTCCTACCTGACATTGGTGTGTCTTTGTACATAGAGGTTGTGGAAGTTGTTGGTGTTTTCGGTCTGGCCGCTGTTTGGTTCCTTGAGCCTCTGGATGATCTCTGCCTTCATCACTCGAGCGATGTGGGCGGGCAGAAGGGACAGCAAGAGACGCTCCTATTGGTCAGAGGGCACTAGGTAAAAAAAAGCTTGGACAAATGTGCCTTCTTTATCTTATTTCTCATTATTTCTGTGGTGGTTCATGTACACTATATTGGCAAAAGTTTTGGGACACCTCTCAAAATCATTGAAGTCAGGTGTTGTTTTTCAGGGGTTGGGCTCGGCCCCTTAATTCCAGTGAAAGGAACTCTTAATGTTTGATCATACCAAGATATTTTGGACAATTTAACGCTCCTAACTTTGTGGGAACAGTTTGGGGATGAACGCTTCCTGCTCCAAAATGACTGTTCACCAGTGCACAAAACAAGGTCCATAAAGACATAGATGAGCGAGTTTGGTGTGGAGGAACTTCAGAGTCCTGACCTCAACCTGATAGAACACCTTAGGGATGAATTAGAGCGGAGACTGTGAGCCATTCCAAAACTGGGATGTCTGTCTTTACATGCACATGAATTTAATATGGAGTTGGCCCGCCCATAAGGTTTATGTTTATGGAAATTTTTGACCATTCCACTAGAATCACATTTGTAGGGGAATTGGTGGCTAAGTGGTAGGTTTCTCGCCTATCATGTGGAAGGCCTGGGTTTGATTCCCAGCCAATGCCTCAACCCCAGCCACTGGATGCAGTGCCGGTCCCAAGCCTGGAAAAATGAGAGGGTTGTGTCAGGAAGGGCATCCGGCGTAAAACATTTGCCAAGTTGTTGTGCGGACCAGTTGGTCCACTGCTGTGACCCCGAGAACAGGGAGCAGCCGAAAGCAACTTCTTCTTCCACTAGAATCACATTTGTGAGGTCAGGCACTGATGCTGGACAACGATGTTCTATTGGGTTGAGGTCAAGTTCCTCCACACCAAACTCGCTTATCCATGTCTTTATGGACCTTGCTTTGTGCACTGGTGTGCAGTCATGTTGGAACAGGAAGGGGTCATCCCCAAACTGTTCCCACAAAGCTGGGAGCATGAAATTGTCCAAAGTGTCTTGGTATGCTGAAGCATTAAGAGTTCCTTTCACTGGAACTAAGGGGTCAAACCCACCCCCTGAAAAACAACACCTGAATTCAATGATTTAGAGGGGTGTCCCAAAACCTTTGGCAATATAGTGTATATACCACTCTAAATTACAGACTTTCATGAACGTTTTCTTTAAATGAATTTCTTAAGCAAAAGATAGAAAACTGCATTTTCTTGTTCCACAGAAAGATGCCAACACATGTTTTTCAATCATTTCTAACTGTTCCTCCACAACAGAGTCACCCTTGTGATATGACAAAGACACGTGAAGCCAACTTAGGCTGCATCACAGGCAGAGTAACAGACTCAGAGGTAAGCGTTATCAACCCTCTTCCGCATACATCGGCTCAGAGATGTCAGTGTCATGTAGTGTTGGTGTGATCGAGCCCAAAATATCAGAAACGTCATTTATTTTGGCGGGGAAATTCAGTCAGTTGTATTGACTAAATTGTATGTTGGCATTCATTAGGCTTATATCTAAATCAGGATGGCATTTAACAACTTGTCAAAGTGTGACATTCAATGTGTGAGGAAAACACACACATTGTAGCTAGACATCTTTAAGCAGACTAAAACTGCATTTGTTAAAATGTCTACTTTGTCAAAAGTTTGCAGGAAGACAGCCGAGACAAGGTTCGAGAGTCAATAAAAACATTTTCACACTTCTTTTGTGAAACATATTTCTGTTTTCTTAAAGCAGAGTGTGAATGTACGTTATTGGCAGGAAAAAAACCCATTTCTTTGTCGGCTGTTTGTCAGAACACACCGAAATCTGACATGTTTTCTCCAGAGTGCCGTGCTTATTTATGATAAAACTGATGTATACAGCAACCTGAACAAAACAGAAGCAGAAAAATAAATCGATCATTTAGTGAATCACAGCAACACCGGCTTCAAATTGCTCTTCAAATTAGATACGGTTAATAGGTAGCTGTGCTTGTTATTTGCTGTTTTCTATGTCGTCTTTGTTCTGTGCAGGTCAAACCCGTGAATGAGAGAGCATAAACAGCCTGACCCGTCTGCATATTTTCATGGCATTTAAAACAAAGCACGTAGACGTCCGTTAAAGCGCTGTTCTTCAAAATAAATCCGCTCGTAAACCTCTTTCAGTGTGTGTGCTTTTATGACACAGGGACAGAGTTAACAAAAAGAGGAAGAAGTGTCCTAACGACAGCTAATCACCTTGTTTATCATGGGGAAGGTAAAGGGCTTTCATTGTCACAGGGAAATTGAATTGAAAATTAAATAGAGAGAGAGAGAGAGAGAGAGAGAGAGAGAGAGAGAGAGAGAGAGAGAGAAGATATTCCAGTCAGTTTTGGACCACCTCCCCCATCTGTGTCTCGGGAGGAAATAAAGTAATTAAGCAGCCTGAGCTAAATCAAGTGAGTGCACAGTAAAACGGAGAAGCGTCTGGTTCTGTTGTCTGTTTAGTAAAAATACCGTCACACGCTGGCCACGCTGCAGCCCAGAGTGATGAGCGATGTACTGAGCCGAGAGCTGCCATCCATCTCAGCTATAATTACAGTCAAACATAAAAGCATAGAGGGAAAAAAAAAGCAAAAGGCTACCTGTGTGTGTGTGTGTGTGTGTGTGTGTTAGAGTGAGAGAGATGGAAACCTGTAGATCATAATTGCACAGTGGAAAAGCCACAGGGAAGAATAATGAAATTACAGCTCTGTATACGCAAGTCTGGTTTGTGGAGCTTTTTGGAATTAGCTGGATTTCAGAAATGTGTATAATCGTTTCGATGATATATTTAGATTTTTAAAATGGAACATTATGAAGGACAGCGCAAACAATCTGTTTATCTAGGTTGAGAAACTTGTGAGTGATCGTGAGTAAATCCAGGATAGAATGATATCATGATTTTTTTTCGTCTTCATTACTCTTCTCACTCAATTTTTTGCCAGTTTGTTCCCGCTAACTAACTCTCTTCAATCACATGATAACTAACAACCAGGGAAGGCTAACAAGCGAAGGCTAACAAGGGCTTTTGTTTGGAACCGACGCTCATGCTGCAGCACAGGATAGTGTAACAAAGCACAGGATGGTGTAACAAAGCACAGGATGGTGTAACAAAGCACAGGATGGTGTAACAAAGCAGAGTATGGTGTAACAAAGCACAGGATATTGTAACAAAGCAGAGTAAGGTGTAACAAAGCAGAGTATGGTGTAACAAAGCACAGGATGGTGTAACAAAGCACAGGATGGTGTAACAAAGCACAGGATGGTGTAACAAAGCAGAGTATGGTGTAACAAAGCACAGGATATTGTAACAAAGCAGAGTAAGGTGTAACAAAGCAGAGTATGGTGTAACAAAGCACAGGATGGTGTAAGAAAGCAGAGTATGGTGTAACAAAGCACAGGATGGTGTAAGAAAGCAGAGTATGGTGTAACAAAGCACAGGATGGTGTAACAAAGCACAGGATGGTGTAACAAAGCACAGGATGGTGTAACAAAGCAGAGGATGGTGTATCAAAGCACAGGATATTGTAACAAAGCAGAGTATGGTGTAACAAAGCACAGGATAGTGTAACAAAGCAGAGTATGGTGTAACAAAGCAGAGTATGGTGTAACAAAGCAGAGTATGGTGTAACAAAGCAGAGTATGGTGTAACAAAGCACAGGATGGTGTAACAAAGCACAGGATGGTGTAACAAAGCAGAGTATGGTGTAACAAAGCACAGGATATTGTAACAAAGCAGAGTAAGGTGTAACAAAGCAGAGTATGGTGTAACAAAGCACAGGATGGTGTAACAAAGCACAGGATGGTGTAACAAAGCACAGGATGGTGTAACAAAGCAGAGTATGGTGTAACAAAGCACAGGATATTGTAACAAAGCAGAGTAAGGTGTAACAAAGCAGAGTATGGTGTAACAAAGCACAGGATGGTGTAAGAAAGCAGAGTATGGTGTAACAAAGCACAGGATGGTGTAAGAAAGCAGAGTATGGTGTAACAAAGCACAGGATGGTGTAACAAAGCACAGGATGGTGTAACAAAGCACAGGATGGTGTAACAAAGCAGAGTATGGTGTAACAAAGCACAGGATATTGTAACAAAGCAGAGTAAGGTGTAACAAAGCACAGGATGGTGTAACAAAGCACAGGATGGTGTAACAAAGCACAGGATGGTGTAACAAAGCAGAGTATGGTGTAACAAAGCACAGGATATTGTAACAAAGCAGAGTATGGTGTAACAAAGCACAGGATAGTGTAACAAAGCAGAGTATGGTGTAACAAAGCAGAGTATGGTGTAACAAAGCAGAGTATGGTGTAACAAAGCACAGGATGGTGTAACAAAGCACAGGATGGTGTAACAAAGCAGAGTATGGTGTAACAAAGCACAGGATATTGTAACAAAGCAGAGTAAGGTGTAACAAAGCAGAGTATGGTGTAACAAAGCACAGGATGGTGTAACAAAGCACAGGATGGTGTAACAAAGCAGAGTATGGTGTAACAAAGCACAGGATGGTGTAAGAAAGCAGAGTATGGTGTAACAAAGCACAGGATGGTGTAAGAAAGCAGAGTATGGTGTAACAAAGCACAGGATGGTGTAACAAAGCACAGGATGGTGTAACAAAGCACAGGATGGTGTAACAAAGCAGAGTATGGTGTAACAAAGCACAGGATATTGTAACAAAGCAGAGTAAGGTGTAACAAAGCAGAGTATGGTGTAACAAAGCACAGGATGGTGTAAGAAAGCAGAGTATGGTGTAACAAAGCACAGGATGGTGTAACAAAGCACAGGATGGTGTAACAAAGCACAGGATGGTGTAACAAAGCAGAGTATGGTGTAACAAAGCACAGGATATTGTAACAAAGCAGAGTATGGTGTAACAAAGCACAGGATAGTGTAACAAAGCAGAGTATGGTGTAACAAAGCAGAGTATGGTGTAACAAAGCAGAGTATGGTGTAACAAAGCAGAGTATGGTGTAACAAAGCAGAGTAAGGTGTAACAAAGCAGAGTATGGTGTAACAAAGCACAGGATGGTGTAAGAAAGCAGAGTGTCACAGCTCGCCTGAGATCCGACCGCGAGAGGGAGCTGTCGCCCGCGTTTTGAGCCACTTCCGGTTTCGGCGGGCTCAAATACGGGTGCGCACTTCCTGCTCGCCGCGAGATATTGTTTTCTTATGGGACGTATTGAGCGCTATCTACATGATACTTTGGCTGGATTTTTGTGTATGACCTGGACTGGCTTTCGTTTCTGGATTGGTTATTGGACTTTGCTTTCGGACTGGATTACTCTTTTGGATTACCCTTTCTGTGTTAACTTTTGGATTTACTGCTTCCCCGTTGCCGACTCTCTGACTGTTTCCTCTTTCACTCTCTCTCTTTCGCCGGTTCCGCGAATGGATCCGGCTTCTTCCGGCGCCGGCGGCGCGCCGTTACAGAATATCTCGCCAATCGGCTGACTGTCAATGGCCGTGATCCTCAAAGATGGTACACAGGGGGAGGTGGAGATGCCCAGTTCCTCCACCCACGCCCCGTCGACGAGGTTCACGGCTGCCCCGGAGTCAATTAACGCTGGAACGTGGACACAACGGTCAGCGAACAGCAGAGACACAGGAATGGTGAGACTCGTTAATAGTGAGCGGTCACCCACCTGGAAATCAGCGGCTCTCTCTGGACAGCGGGGACTTAGATGGCCAGTGGACCCGCAGTTGTAGCACCGCCTCGGGGGTCCCCGGGGTCGACGTTCCTCCTCCGCCAACCTGGATCTCCCCAGCTGCATGGGTTCTGGGTCCCTATCGCCCCGCCCCGGGTAGTCCATTCTGACGCGGGGACGGGCGGAGGCCATGTCGGAGGCCCCGGTCCGGCGTTGGCGCCGCAGGTTGTCCAGGCGAATCGCTGTGGCCACGAACAAGGTTCGGGCCGTGGCAGAGTGGCCTGCTCCAGCCACCATTAAGGAATTACAGCGGTTTTTGGGGTTCGCTAATTTCTACCGAAGGTTCATCCGGAGCTACAGTTCGGTGGCTGCCCCGCTTACCTCCCTCCTAAGGGGGAAACCCAAGAAACTGAACTGGACGGGCCAGGCTCGGGTGGCCTTCCAAAGACTCAAGGACTGCTTCACCACGGCCCCCATTCTATGCCACCCTGACCCCGATAAGCCGTTCGTGGTAGAGGTGGACGCTTCTAGCAGCGGGCTCGGAGCGGTGCTCTCCCAGCGACACGGCGACCCCGGGAAGGTGCTGTACGAGAGTTCCTCTCTCGCTGAAACACTTCCCACACTGCAAGCAGTAATACGGCCTCTCTCCGGTGTGAAGGCGCTGGTGGATGTGGAGTGTTCCCACTCGACTAAAACTCTTCCCACAGTCTACGCAGCGGTAGGGTTTATCTCCAGTGTGAATGCGCAGGTGTTGTTGGAGGTGAGTGGTTTGTGAGAAGCTCTTCCCGCAGTCTGAACACTGATACGGTTTCTCCCCCGTGTGTGTGCGCTGGTGTTGTTTCAGAGTGCTCTTCAGACTGAACCTCTTCTCACAGTAGGAGCACGGATACGGCTTCTCTCCCGTGTGAATGTGCTGGTGTTGTTTCAGATTGCACTTTTGACTGAAACGTTTTCCGCACTGGGAGCACTGGTGAAGGTCTTTCTGTACTGGTCTCTGAGACGTGTCAGTGTGGAAAGCACCAGATGACCACTGGAGACCACTGGAGCTCTCTGTTGGTTCCAGATTCTCAAGTTTAATCTCGTTTCCTTTCATTTTAATTTGTTCTTGAGGAATTAGGTATTCAGGAAGAGGGCAGGTGGAAAAAGACAGCAGGAGAACCACAGGAGAAGACGCCACTTGTATCTTGATCTTTCCAGCAGAACGCAGTTAAGCAGCTCAAATCCACCCACAACGGATCAGATGGAAGTGTGGGGCTAAAACCCTGTCCGAAATATTTGCATGTAAAGATGATTAGTAGAGTCGGAGAGCTCAGCTCATCAATCAGCAAAACTGCCGCACGTCTTCTTCTGTTTCTGTCAATGTGTGGAGGAACGCCACCTAGACGCTCACAGCGACACCTCCAACAACACCTGCGCATTCACACTGGAGATAAACCCTACCGCTGCGTAGACTGTGGGAAGAGTTTTAGTCGAGTGGGAACGCTCCACATCCACCAGCGCCTTCACACCGGAGAGAGGCCGTATTACTGCTCGCAGTGTGGGAAGTGTTTCAGCGAGAGAGGAACTCTCGTACAGCACCTTCACATTCACACGGGAGAGAAACCCTATCAGTGCTTACAGTGTGGGAAGAGTTTCGTCGGAAAGAGTAATCTCAAACAACACCAGCGTATTCACTTGGGAGAGAAGCCGTATCCCTGCTCGTACTGTGGGAAGAGTTTTACACAGAGAGGGAATCTCCGTAAACACCTTCATATTCACACCGGAGAGAAACCGTATCAGTGTTTAGAGTGTGGGAAGAGTTTTACACAAGGAACCGATCTCCAGCTTCACCAACACATTCACACGGGGGAGAAGCCGTATTACTGTTCAGCGTGCGGCAAGAGCTTTACCAGTTATAGTAATTCCCAGGCCGACCGACATCGTCGCCCACACCCAGCCTACCAGGTCGGGCAGATGGTGTGGTTGTCCACCCGGAACCTCCGCCTCAGGCTGCCCTGCCGGAAGCTCAGCCCCAAGTTCATCGGCCCGTTCGAGATCACCCGTCAGGTGAATCCGGTAGCGTATCGACTCTGACTCCCAGCGTCATATCGCATCTGCCCCACCTTCCACGCGTCCCTTCTCAAGCCAGCGCACGCTTCCGCAGGAGAGTCGGTGGTCGGTGGGGACCCACCGCCGCCCCTGGACATCGAGGGGTCGCCAGCGTACCAGGTGCGATCCCTGCTGGATTCCAGACGGCTGCGGTCACGCCTCCAATACCTCGTGGACTGGGAGGGATACGGCCCCGAGGAGCGATCGTGGGTGGACGCCTCGGACATCTTGGATCCTTCGCTGTGTGAGGACTTCCACCGCGACCACCCCACCAGGCCCGCCCCACGGCGCAGGGGGCGGCCGCGGCGCAGAACCCCCGGAGGTGTTCCTAGAGGGGGGGGCTCTGTCACAGCTCGCCTGAGATCCGACCGCGAGAGGGAGCTGTCGCCCGCGTTTTGAGCCACTTCCGGTTTCGGCGGGCTCAAATACGGGTGCGCACTTCCTGCTCGCCGCGAGATATTGTTTTCTTATGGGACGTATTGAGCGCTATCTACGTGATACTTTGGCTGGATTTTTGTGTATGACCTGGACTGGCTTTCGTTTCTGGATTGGTTATTGGACTTTGCTTTCGGACTGGATTACTCTTTTGGATTACCCTTTCTGTGTTAACTTTTGGATTTACTGCTTCCCCGTTGCCGACTCTCTGACTGTTTCCTCTTTCACTCTCTCTCTTTCGCCGGTTCCGCGAATGGATCCGGCTTCTTCCGGCGCCGGCGGCGCGCCGTTACACAGAGTATGGTGTAACAAAGCACAGGATATTGTAACAAAGCAGAGTAAGGTGTAACAAAGCAGAGTATGGTGTAACAAAGCACAGGATGGTGTAAGAAAGCAGAGTATGGTGTAACAAAGCACAGGATGGTGTAACAAAGCAGAGTATGGTGTAACAAAGCACAGGATATTGTAACAAAGCAGAGTAAGGTGTAACAAAGCAGAGTATGGTGTAACAAAGCACAGGATGGTGTAAGAAAGCAGAGTATGGTGTAACAAAGCACAGGATGGTGTAACAAAGCACAGGATGGTGTAACAAAGCACAGGATGGTGTAACAAAGCAGAGTATGGTGTAACAAAGCACAGGATATTGTAACAAAGCAGAGTATGGTGTAACAAAGCACAGGATAGTGTAACAAAGCAGAGTATGGTGTAACAAAGCAGAGTATGGTGTAACAAAGCAGAGTATGGTGTAACAAAGCAGAGTATGGTGTAACAAAGCAGAGTATGGTGTAACAAAGCACAGGATGGTGTAACAAAGCACAGGATGGTGTAACAAAGCACAGGATAGTGTAACAAAGCAGAGTATGGTGTAACAAAGCAGAGTATGGTGTAACAAAGCACAGGATGGTGTAACAAAGCACAGGATGGTGTAACAAAGCAGAGTATGGTGTAACAAAGCACAGGATGGTGTAACAAAGCAGAGTATGGTGTAACAAAGCACAGGATAGTGTAACAAAGCAGAGTATGGTGTAACAAAGCACAGGATGGTGTAACAAAGCAGAGTATGGTGTAACAAAGCAGAGTATGGTGTAACAAAGCAGAGTATGGTGTAACAAAGCACATGATAGTGTAACAAAGCACAGGATGGTGTAACAAAGCAGAGTATGGTGTAACAAAGCGATTGTCTGCCCTCTTCTACATACTATACGCAATCCTATCCGAGGGATAGGATCACAGTTAAAGTAATTATACTTAAAGTTAATTATTTAGCATTAATTATCGTACAAATGTCCAGTAACACATTATGTAGTAACTAGGAAGCAGCAGCTACCATTTAAGGTAATTATGTGAGAGCTCTACGAACAATAAAACAATAATATGCTGATAATGTTGGCAAATTTCTAAATTTCTAAAAAAAATAATTTTAAAATTATTTTTAATATTATTATCCAGTTATCCTGATATGAAACGTATTGTTGCTGCTCCTGATGGAAGGCAACAGAATCACCAAACCTTTAAAATCATGTGACACACAATAAAATCAACCAACAAAGCCAAGGTTACCAAGAGGAAGTTTTAAAGCATGCAGCTCTCGGAAAGGAAGGATAGGGTGGGAGGAAGGAGGAGGGATCTGTTTTTGGCCTAAACAACTCTCCATCCCACCCATTCAATGGATATTAGTAATTCTTTGTTTTTAACTGCATAAATGACTCATAGTTGACCCTCAAACCTCCACTACTTCCTCTGAAAGGCTGAGTCCACTACTGCGCTGCTTTTACTCCATCACACTAGTATAGTATCGCCAGATTACGTTTCTCAAAGTTGAATAAAACACTAGGGGGGGTGTGCTGTTAAAGGAAAATAATCAACAGTGGAGTTTCTGTTAGCACCATGATGTTGATTAATTTTTAATAACAATACATCCTGAAGTGTGTTATTCCTCTGATATCACATTTATAGTTTTTTTTGACACACTTATCCACTAGGTGACTAGAACTAAGAATACCATGAGTCTAAAATTTCAGTTGGTAATAAAATACACCAATCAAGCACAGCATTATGACCACCTGCCTAATATAGTGTTGGTCCCGCCTTTCGTCAGTTCACCACTGTTCTTTCCTTGGACCACTTTTGATAGATACTGACCACTGCAGACCGGGAACACCCCACAAGAGCTGCAGTTTTGGAGATGCTCTGATCCAGTGGTCTAGCCATCACAATTTGTCCCTTGTCAAACTCTCTCAAATCCTTACACTTGCCCATTTTTTCTGCTTCTAACACATCAACTTTGAGGACAAAATGTTCACTTGCTGCCAAATATATCCCACCCACTAACAGGTGCCATGATGAGGAGATCATCAGTGTTGTTCACTTCATCTGGCAGTGCTCATAATCTTCGCATCGCAAGAAAAGAAATTTTTTCAGTACCCCAGGAAGAGGTTGGTCTTTTAGACGTCGTTTGAAGTGACTCAGGACATGTAGGAGAGGTTCATTACAAATTTCACACCAATTTCCCAACAATTTTGAATTGATCAAACAATGACACACTTTTTATCCATTTATAATTACATTATAGCAACATTTACATTATAGTCTCTATAAACATCTGTTCTCTCACTAGCCTTATTTTCCTTTTTTGTTGAGGGGAAATATGACCAAAAAAAATGCAGCTTGTCCTGCTACCATAAAACAGGAAAAGTTCATTTATCTCCTCACGAAAATGTCGTGTATCAGCAATAATCAACATCATTGTTAGACTTTGATTGTGTGGCTTCTCTGCCGTTTTTGTCCCTGTACAAATCTTCTGATCCATCAGAATCGAGATTTCAACAGCTCTGTGGAATGGAAATCCGACATAAACTCCATCAAAACATGTCGAGAGTATTCAGAAACTTGCTCCCCGAATCATCTTCGGCAGGATTTGACTTTACTTATCAAGATTTATTGAAAACTGTCTCATCGATCATTCTCCAACTGAAGAGAAACACGTTCAGGCTGCTTGATTCAACATTCAGAGTCTGGATGCATCCCCTTAAGCCCTAGAGGTAATTCTGGAGAACCAGGAAGTGCAAATCAATTAAAAATCCCCAAAATAAGGGCAGCAAAACACCTGTTCCGAGGTGAATTTGAAATGCAAATGAATTTTCACTTCACAAATTGGATACCCCGAAATGCTCATGTAATGGGGCTAAATGAGTTAACGTCAAAATTATGAATGGCAAATAATACAAAAACAGAACATTTAGGGACATTTTATTTATATGACAGCTGAGTAAAAGGTAAAAACTATTTTTTAGATACCACACTTTAACCTAAATATTGAAATGAAAGTTGTTTAACCAAACACGCAGTGCAATGTAGAAAAGTGCTGTCTGGTTCATCAAAACAGAACCAATAAGAAGAAAATAAAAAATATACTTGGAATTACATTTCAATAAAATTATGATAAAATAGAATTTACTATATAGGTGGGAAGGGAAGAAAGTATATGGAAAAATATATGTGTAGATGTGATACGAAATACTCTGATGACTACATTATGCAAATATGTATATTGTAAAGTTTGGTGGCCAATTTCTGAATGAAATGTCACTCAAAAAGTCAGAACTACTTTTATATTTTTCTTTATATATTTAAAAACCCCAAGATCGCTGTGTGGCTTTAACATCTACGAGTCAGTGTGTGATATGATGTGGGCATTCACCCATGGATGGAAAACGAAATGTTGCTGATAAACATAACATCAGTATTCAACAAGTTGTGCTGTTCCAAGAAACTAATCATCTCCACTGAGGTGTAATGCAGCCAGAGATGGAGTGGAGTTAATGTCACCCCCCAGGTTTAGTCGATTCTAACAATTTCTAATAAAATTCTTACCTGCTGATGTTTTTCAAATTCCAGTTTAATGGGTGATTTGATGCAGTTACACATGTCCTGGTAGGTCTGTTTCAGAGCGAGATCCATCAGGTGCTTGTGATAGGCACCTGCCATGTTCCCGCAGATAAATATGATGATGTTGGCCAGCATCTGTAAACACAAAGACAAGACAAAAGCAGGGTTTGGCGTTGTTACATTCTGCAAAGCTGCCTTTAGTATTGACATTATCAGCCCATGTGGGGATCTGTGGTGTTCTGTTGTGTTATTGGAAGTTGAATTCATAAGATCAGGAATAAACAGCATTTGCAAAAACATTAGACATAATAAACTAGAACGAGTAGAGTGAACAATGGATTTTGTGCCTGTTTTGGTGTGTCCATGTCATGTGTCACTCCACAGCGGTGGTTAATATGACGCTCATATGACATTAGACACTCAGGGCTTTAAGAGTTTGTAGTATTTATAAGTATTTCTGTTTTTATCAGAATTTTATTTTTTTGCTTTCGGCTGCTCCCTGTTCAGGGTCGCCACAGCGGACCAACTGGTCCGCACAACAACTTGGCAAATGTTTTATGCCGGATGCCCTTCCTGACGCAACCCTCTCATTTTTCCAGGCTTGGGACCGGCACTGCATCCAGTGGCTAGGAATCAAACCCGGGCCTTCCGCATGATAGGTGAGAAACCTACCACTGAGCCACCAATGCCCCTATCAGAAATACTTAGTAAATGTTGCAAATGTTGTAAATGTTGTAAATGTTGATATCAAACCTATTTCTGCTCTCTGAGGTGCTCCAAGTGTTTGTTCATAAGCATCTAAAATTTGAAAGAGTTATCTTCAACTGCAAAATTTTTTAAAAGGTTATCCAACAGAGTGAAAAACACGCCTCACACTGAAAGCCAATAGAGTACTGATTCATTTTATATTATAAAATAATTCATTTGTTGATACTGATTCAAAATATCCCACAAGTCAACTTCCATTCTACAGGAGGTATGGAACACCAGTGTACTGGTACAAAGTGTTAAGATGTCTAAAACACATGACAAAAGGAGATATTTTTATGAATAGACGCTCGCAGGAGAGCACCAACTGCCCCAGGTCGGTAGACGTTCCCCTTCCAGACACTCATAATTACATGGCATTGCTTTGTATCAACAGGAAAAAGGGGAATGAACCTTCCCAACTGTGGCATCTCTGGGAAATGAACGTGGGTGCCAGAGACAGGATGTAGCCAAGAACACCGCTTTAGAGCGTCAGTCATTTTAATTAGCCTCCAGGACCTCCGGCCATTATTACTCAGTTGTACAATATTAGCAGGTTACACTAGTCCAGCAGCAGCAATTACATTGTTCACTTCAACAATTAAGAGCGCACAGAAGCAGGAGTGCCACGATTGTGTGTTTTTTTTCCCTGAGGAAACAATGTTTGTCCTTTAATGGTCACATGTAGAAGATTAGGTGGAGAAAGTCTGCTGTTTTGTCTACTCTGTTGCTGAGTGTCTCTTTCTCCTTTTCTGTAATCCTCTTCTTTTTTAGCTGTTTGATTGATCTAGCAGGACGAATATATGGAAAAATATGACTGCGAATGTGATATGCAATATTTTTTTATTACAGCTTTGCTTAAAACTTGGATTGCTTCATTATGCGAATGAGTGCTAATTTGCATATTACCTATATACACATTACACACAAAGACACATTTGTAATATGCAAATATTAATATTGTACCCAAGATCGCTTTATGCCTAGCGATCACTTTATGGCTTTAATATCGATGAATCTGTGTGAAATTATGTGGACGTTTGCTAGTGACTTGGAAAACGAGTCACAGTGAGGAAACTGCTAATAAACGTATGCAATTGGATCACCAAGAATTTTAACAGTAAGACTGACAACAGTCTCTAGAATCTACACAGAGTGATGTGAAAAACATAAAAACGTCCAGTGAGCATCAATCCTGAGGGCGGAAACACCTTGACGAGAGAGAACAGAGCAGAATGACCAGACTGGCTGGAGTTGACATGAAGTAACAGTTATGGCAACTCAAATAATGACTTTACAACATTGCTGAGCTGAAAAGCATCTCAGAAAGCTAAACCTTACTAAAAAGATCAGCAGAAGACCACATCAGGGTCCACTTCTGTCAGCCAAGAACAGGAATCTGAAGCTACAGCGGACACAGACTCACCCAAATTGGATGATATTTAGTGTGTAATCAGGTCTTTCCTGGAAATGAGGCCTCTGGCTTCTTAGGAACATCCTCAATAAAGAAAAAAGTGTGTTTATCGGTCATGGGAGAACTCCTTTAATAAGTCCTTCTGCTAGCTATAATTGCGTGCTGGCTGTAAAAGGCAGAAGACGAGATCCAGGCTAGTGAAGAGCACTGGCTTAATTAGAAATCACACGCTCATGGAATCACACTGCTGACTCATCACTGGGGCTCATCAGGCTCAGGACTGCGCACATGCATACAGTACACGGAGTCATACCGTCGCTCCTGAGAGTTAAAAACAGAAAATCAGAAACTTTTCATTTATTTTTTGGAAATAAAGATATAGAAAACTGAAACTGAAGTGTGACTGGGACCATTGTAGGAGAGAGAGAGAGAAGAGAGAGAGAGAGAGAGAGAGAGAGAGAGAGAGAGAGAGAGACAGAGAAGAGAGAGAGAGAGAGAGAGAGAGAGAGAGAGAGAGAGAGAGAGAGAGAGAGAGAGAGAGAGGACACATTGTCATTATTTATTTTGACAATAACAAAGCTTACTGCAGAGAGATGTGTGGAAAAAAACAAGAGCGAAATGACTGTTAGCTATTATTCAAGAGTCCAATTAGTCTAAAAATGGTTTCTTTCAACAAATGAGCAGAGAAAGTTACTGACTAATCAGCTAGTGGACAGGCCCATGGAAGCTTCTCACAAATAAAATAAATATGGCAGTAAATGGACCAAACACACTATGAAGATTGTGTTTAGTTTTAAGGCAGGGTTGACACGACATAAAGGGCTCTTAATAAAGAAATAAAATGCAGCGTGCCGTTTTAAGCTTAATGGAGAACTGGTGGTTCGTTCTTGTTGAATCGTGCGGGCCGAGTTGCTATGGTAACCGGGCTGGTGATTAACCTCTGGTTAAAACAATCATTTTCCAAAAAGCTCCCATTTGCTCGCTGTATGGTGCAATTTGGCAGAAATGTGAAGGGGTAGTTTTCGTGTCGTTCGTACAGTACATGCACTGATCTGTTCTTGCCTTTCAGAGGCACGTGTCAAGAAAATGAGCAAAACTGGATACACACAATCACACAATGCCATTTTTGTGCCTTCAAGTCATACATTGTATTATTTCTCCTTTTTTGTATTCAGATACTTTTTTTTTTAGATATCTTACTGGATATTTGTCTTGGAGTAAGTGGGTCACTATCTGATGATCCCACTGCTGATAATTCTCAGGTTGGATGTTTTTATAGTGTGCTGATAAAGTTGGCTAGAATATCAAGGGACATGTACATGGAGCTCAGGCTGGAGCAGGCTGGACTGTGTCATGCCTCAGGGTTTCTCCATGCCAGTGTGAAACAGTGTGTTATAAAGCAGTGGACGCCGTCTGGCCTGTGTTCACTTCTGGCACACTGGCCTTATCCAGGGAAACATGGCCAATGCATGATGCTACATCACAATGCCAGCTCTACAACAAAGACAAGACCTTTATATTGTTGGGTCTCATCCCTGTTCATTTCATTCATTCTTGTGCTTCATTTTCATTTAGAAAAATGCTGTTATGTAGTGAGGGAAGTGTTTGATATGTAATTGCTATGTAATTATGCGTATTATTAGCACTATTAGCACTATTATTTCTTTGGCTTGTAAGGTTGTGCCACTCTAACCTCTCAACTGTACAGGAAGCAAATGGAGATTTACAGCAAGTGCATAACAGTTTTCCCCGTTTTCCAGAAATACCTGAGGGTCATCTTTTCAAATTCAGAATAAATTAATGACTACATTTCCATTAATGTCGGGCTTTCAGTGTAACACGTGGGTGAAAAATGAAGGCTATTTATGTAGATGAGTTTTAATGGAGATCTCTTCTTCCTGTGAATTTCCAATTTCCGTGTTCTATATAAAACACAATAACAAGCAAAATGATAAAGTGCACGCAGAGAGTTACGTACGGTGAAAGCAGCATGCCTGCAAATTACAGGCAAGAACACAATGAACCGTGGCGGCTTTGCAGCAAAGTCTGCCGTCCCCTTTATATACACACACTAAGATAAAAAATGAGTTTCCTGGATCATAGTGTAAGGTATAAAACACAACACGGCACTTTACAGGGACGGAAACTGCTCTAGCTGACTTTTTTTTAGGTTTATAGGCCAAACCACGGTCTATTTCCAACTTTCCACTGTCTGCATCTGTGATGTTGTCCAATGAACAAAAATAGCTGAGAAAGGACACTCGCGACACACAGACCCAAAAAAAACCCCACAAACAAAAAGACTCACCTGCCATACGAGAGGCTCGGTATGTTGCGTTGCTTTTGAAACGCAGACACTGAGGACCAGAGTGTGGGAGGAGGACGTGATGATGCTGGCAATGATGGCATCCCGCATGGAGAATGGTAGCATGGTGTAAACCACGAACACTATAAACAGAAAGAAAGAGACCTGCGATAGAGCAGAGAAGAGAGAGAGAGAGAGAGAGAGAGAGAGAGAGAGAGAGAGAGAGGGATGATATTGATTAAGGTTTGTGATATTCCTATTTCCCCTTTGAGGATTGATTAGCGTATAAACAAAATAAAACTGCAGATAACATAAGTGATTATTGGCGAAAACTGTCACAGTAATTTGACTCAGTATATAAAACTAACGCTGTGTGTATAGACATTGCCACAGAGCAGCTTTATATAATAGAATCTGCATGTATTTATATCCCTAATGAGCAAACCACAGGCGATCAGTCAGCAGTGAGGAAAAACTTCCTGAAACGACCTCAGGAAGAAACCTTGAGCCTCTTCCGAATGTCAGATTTTACAGTACATCATTACACTTCTGCTATACGACAAACAGTGAGGACACAGCGTGATGAAATCATGTACAGGTGCATCTGTCCTAAATTAGAATGTCGTGGAAAAGTTCATTTATTTCAGTAATTCAACTCAAATTGTGAAACTCATGTATTAAATAAATTCAATGCACACAGACTGAAGTAGTTTAAGTCTTTGGTTCTTTTAATTGTGATGATTTTGGCTCACATTTAACAAAAACCCACCAATTCACTCTCTCAACAAATTAGAATACTTCATAAGACCAATAAAAAAACATTTTTAGTGAATTGTTGGCCTTCTGGAAAGTATGTTCATTTACTGTACATGTACTCAATACTTGGTAGGGGCTCCTTTTGCTTTAATTACTGCCTCAATTCGGCGTGGCATGGAGGTGATCAGTTTGTGGCACTGCTGAGGTGGTATGGAAGCATCTGCATTTTGCAATCTGCATTTTTTGGTCTCTTGTTTCTCATTTTCCTCTTGACAATACACCATAGATTCTCTATGAGGTTCAGGTCTGGTGAGTTTGCTGGCCAGTCAAACACACCAACACCATGGTCATTTAACCAACTTTTGGTGTTTTTGGCAGTGTGGGCAGTGCCAAATCCTGCTGGAAAATGAAATCAGCATCTTCAAAAAGCTGGTCAGCAGAAGGAAGCATGAAGTGCACCAACATTTCTTGGTAAACGGGTGCAGTGACTTTGGTTTTCAAAAAACACAATGGACCAACACCAGCAGATGACATTGCACCCCAAATCATCACAGACTGTGGAAACTTAACACTGGACTTCAAGCAACTTGGGCTATGAGCTTCTCCACCCTTCCTCCAGACTCTAGGACCTTGGTTTCCAAATGAAATACAAAACTTGCTCTCATCTGAAAAGAGGACTTTGGACCACTGGGCAACAGTCCAGTTCTTCTTCTCCTTAGCCCAGGTAAGACGCCTCTGACGTTGTCTGTGGTTCAGGAGTGGCTTAACAAGAGGAATACGACAACTGTAGCCAAATTCCTTGACACGTCTGTGTGTGGTGGCTCTTGATGCCTTGACCCCAGCCTCAGTCCATTCCTTGTGAAGTTCATTCAATTCTTGAATCAATTTTGCTTGACAATCCTCATAAGGCTGCGGTTCTCTCGGTTGGTTGTGCATCTTTTTCTTCCACACTTTTTCCTTCCACTCAACTTTCTGTTAACATGCTTGGATACAGCACTCTGTGAACAGCCAGCGTCTTTGGCAATGAATGTTTGTGGCTTACCCTCCTTGTGAAGGGTGTCAGTGATTGTCTTCTGGACAACTGTCAGATCAGCAGTCTTCCCCATGATTGTGTAGCCTAGTGAACCAAACTGAGAGACCATTTTGAAGGCTCAGGAAACCTTTGCAGGGGTTTTGAGTTGATTAGCTGATTGGCATGTCACCATATTCTAATTTGTTGAGAGAGTGAATTGGTGGGTTTTTGTTAAATGTGAGCCA